>CM068954.1:154182475-154196092 GCA_035128595.1 Eptatretus atami
CTCACTTTTATACCAGTCAAAGCCTTTGCAGACCAAAGCACTTGGTCATATTATGTGCATTGCCACCAGGCTTGGCATTATATGTGACTATATAATATATTATATATAATATATATAATATATATATATTTATATTATATTATAATATATATCTATACACATATACATATATATATTGTTACGGTTGTGGAAATTCGCATTACACATAAAGAGTCCTCAGGTGAGATATCTCGGTAAGTCATATGTAGTTAGCCCAAACCGTTAAAGAGGGAATATGTGTGATTCATCCGGCTGCGACGCTTTGAGTTAGCCATTTTTTCTTTCTCTATTGTTATTTCGACCATAACGCCCAACAACGCAAACAGCCACTACCTTTACCTTCACAACTCCATCCCGCAAACATCGCTTCACCGCCATTCCCAAACGACACCATAACCATCAAACCACACAGAAAACCCTCCACCACCTTCGCCTTTCTCCTTCACAACAACAACCGCACCACCTGTGAACACTGAACGTCGGGCTGTCTAGGGCCCGTTCGGCGATGGTGCCAAACGCACGACGCCGCGAGTGCGAATGCGGCCTTTCCGAGGGAGAAATTCCGGATCCAAAATGCTTCACGCCACATTCCCTTCCGTTCCAATGGGCGAGCGCGAGGCGGCTTGGCCCCGCCTCCAAGCGGCGTGTATGTGAAGTCCGTTTATGCAAAATATGCGGATCAAAGGGAGGTTCACGCCCCTTTTTGGCCCGACCAATGGGGCTGAACAGAGGTGGCGTGGCCCCCGCTCCAATCGCGTTTTGATCCGCATATTTGCATATCGGCTCCTCCTGAGTCCTATAAGATGCGAGTGCAAGCCGACTCGAGAGAGGGAGGTGAGTTGAGCGAGAGTTCGAGGAAGAGTTGGAGAGGAAGTTGCGGAGGAGTTGCAGGGAAGACGGCAGACGGCGACGAGGTTGCGGTGGGGTCGCTTGACTCGTCGCGGGATCCAGGCCAGCCAGCCATACCCTCTCCCTGAGCATCAGCGATTTCCCCCCCATATTCGCGCTGAGATAGTGCCGAGGGGCCCCCGTTCCTCCCCACCCTAAACGTGGTGCCAACAAGACCGCTACCGCCGGGAGCACGCCGGAGAGGACTCGCCGACTACGCCAGGGCACGGAGTCGGGGCGCAGCGGCGCAACATTGCGGCTTGCCCCCCCATCGCGTCACGAGGACGCGGGTAAGACCCCCCGGTCTCTGGACCTGGCCGATCCTCCAGGATCCACGTACATTTGGTCTACGGACCTGTCTGCTCCTCGCCTATGAGGGTGGCTTTCTTTTCCTTTGCTTTTTTGTGTAAATGCTTGTGGTAGCGCCCGTCTGTTAAGTAAAACTGTGTAAGTGTGCCGTGTGTCGGTCTTAGTCGGTAGTATCTCTCTTTTTACTGTTTCTTTCTGTGCTTGAATACGTGCCTTTTATTATTATTACTGTGACTGAATACGTGCCTTCTGTGCTGTCTGCGTGTGTGAAATAAGTTTGCTTGTTCAATTGTTCCGCTTTTGCTTCGTCTCCTTCCTTTTGTTGACTCTCCATCCTGCATCGCGTAAGAGATTGGTAGTGGGTGAATAGTTCCGGTAACTAATCTGAACCGTCGAGGTCGACGATTACTCCGCTCGGGTTATTCTGCAGTACGAACAACCGCTTAAGCGTTCGTGTCGAAGTCGACCTGCGGCGAGTCCGATCGCCCGATTTGAACCATCCGCGTAGGTACTTTAGTTTAGTCGAGTTTGGCGAACAACCCTATCTTACGCGGCGTGGCCGATTGGCACGATGTGGTGAGGTCGAAAAGACCACCCGTGACTAGCTCCGGCGTTGTTCGAGAGGGCACCGACTGAATTGTTCCGTCCGGTGGGCGACGTGCCGCGATTCGAGTTGCGTGGGATCGCACGCCGGCCGGCGCGGGAATTCGCACAAATATATATATTATATATATATAATTATATATATATATATTACAATATTATATATAATAATATATATATATAGTTACAGTTTCTTGGAAAAGCCTTGGGAGTTCATCTAACACATAAAGACCCTGGAGTTTTGATATTCCATCGTATGGTTTAGTTAGGTTACTCATCCTCATACAGGGGAAAGGACATGCTTGTGATAATAGGTATGAACCTTCTCCATGTTTCCTTCAACCTCATTTCCATCCATTATTTTTCAACATCCGAACATGTTTTGAACGCCATCTATCAAAAACACCCGTTTTCAAACCTTTATTCTCAGACTTCCACTCGAACCCTTCTTTTCATGCTTCATTCTCAAACACAATCATCAAACCATGTCACCGACGCCAGTATTTCGTACAGATAAACGCCATTCCAGTGCTGTAATGGTTGTGGTTCTTCACCACACATGCGAACGAAAGCTGGTGAAGCATTGGTTCACTTTCTGTCTGTCTGTCTGTCTGTCTGTATGTCTGTCTACAGACATCAGATTATGATTGAGAACTACTTCAATTTTCCATTGATTGTTTGTGTTGAACATGAATGAGAAGCGAACTTGCGTTTAGCAGTACTTTTGGCTCTGAATTTTGATAATTGCAAGGAATCTTGTTCCGTCGCGCATGCCACAGAAGAGTAAGGTAATTGTTTACCTCTGCCACAAAGGTGGGTGTGAGTAATGTTTTCACCCCTGCATGTTTGTCTGTTTGTTGTCTGTTTGCCTTCAGCAGGATATCTCAAAAGTTGTGACGGATTCGTATGAAAATCTGTGGGAGAGGTAGGGGTGTGACAAGGACGAAATGATTCGATTTTGGTTGAATATCAGATCAGAATTCAGATATTAGAATTGTAAAATGATTCTTCACCATTGATAGACGGGGCGAAAACGATATAAGCACAATATTCAAAAGGTTATGGCGGATTCGGACTAAACTTGCAGGTGGGTGTGTTGTGTGACAAGGGTAAAGAATTCATTTGATTTTGGCAATGTCTGAATCGAGATCCGGAGACAGAGAATTAAAAATTTTTTAGATCCTAGTGGAGGATCTTTCAGTCTTACTCACGTTGTTGTTCTTCATCTTCTCTGTGACTTTTTTGTTTTTCACAGCCTACAGTTTTCGAAAACTTCCTGAACTGGCAATATAGTAAAAATACCCTGCGCAACAGTAACCATCTCCGATTTGAAAATTCCTCCTAGAAAAAAAAGTTATGACGTCAAATATCTCCTAATGGAAATCGCCTAAAAATTATCTCCGAACTAGCAAGCTTTTTGAATTCTGTTTGCGGGAATCGAACAGGGCTTAGCAGAGATGAATACCGCACATATGTACATCACTATGACGTCATATCCAATTTTTATACGTCATTCCTATTTTTTTGACATTTTTTGTTTTACAACCCAGAGTTTTCATCGGATCTTCGTGAAACTTGCCATGTATATGCAGAAAGCCCACGCAGAAGGCAGTAAACCATCTCCGATTTGGAAATTCTTCCTTAGAAAAAAAAGTGACGTCATTAATATCTCTGCTAATGGAAATCGCCTATACCATTATCTTGAAACTAGGCAAGCTGTTTGAATTTTGTTTGCGGAACAAGCCGCGGCATTAGCACAGATAATTTACGCAAACTGATACATCACAATGATGTCATATTCGTTTTCATGACGTCATCATTAAGAGAGAGGATTCTTAGCTCATTTCGAGCTTGTTAAAATTGATTCTTCATCATCATTGAAAGATGCGGCCAAAAAAGATGTATGGCATGATATATCAAAAAGTTGTGATGAGTTTGACAAACTTGGTGGATCAGTTGGGGAGTGATAAGAACAACGCTATCGATTTTGGTTCAGGTTGGATCCAGATACGGCCTATCAGTGGGATACAAAACGTAAACTGTTCACCCTGGCAGAGTTATGTCTCTACCGATGTAGTCGTTCTAGTTTTATTCTGTCTGCCATCAAACAAATTAAAATAATTTCAAAAAGGAACAGATTACTTTTTTGTATACATAGTCGCAGGCTCGTGGAAGAGCTTGCCAGTGAACGGATCAGGACATAACAGACAAGAACAGGAGGCAAACACGCAAGCATGGAGTAGACAAATGGATGCAGAAGGGAATTCAAGAGGGAAAACTGTAAACTAGAAGGAGGAGGGATTTGGTGGGGTGTTAACTCGGATTATCAGCATTAACTTAATTAACTCGATATATTATGATGCAAGGCTTTCTTCCATAAATGGGCAAGTCCTCGATACTCGATCCTAATTACTTTAATCCTGAAACAAATGGTGTGGAGAGTGACATATTTACGAGTTAGTAATTATAAGCTGGGTGATAGAACTTGGGGATGACCATCGTAATCATTCTCCACTTAATCCATTGCTCCACAACATGACCTTTCATTGAGCCTCGTATGTTGCCGCAACGGTGGTTATAGACTTAGGTGGTGCTGAGAATTAACGTCTGACTTGATGAAATAATTATTCACACAATTAAAGAGTCAGCCCCGGTGTAGAAAAGGATTAATTTACCAGGAGTCTGCTATTGAGTGATAGATGTTGATTTATTCCTTCCTTACTCGACAAGGAGCACTAAAGAAAAGGATATTTTTTATTCATTATTTCTCGCTTCATAAATAATTGTGTTTTTGGCCGCACACCCGGGCTGGCGACCCAAAAGGTGCTGTTTACTTCCAGAGGTTTCGGAAAGGTGTTGGCTTGGTGTTGTTGGCTTGTGGCTTTTGAACCTGGTGTTGGCTTCGCGGTTAGGTGGTTGGCTTTGTGGTTGGTATCCTAGGTCCTAAGTTCAAACACCGTGGTTGCTGAATTAACAACCAGGGGTTGACTCAGCTTATCATCCTTCCGATGTCAGCGAAATGAGTACCAGCTGTAGCAGCCAAAAGGCTACACAACTGAGTGTAGAGTCGATCTTCTGAAAAAGAACAGACGACGTACCAGATTAAGGTAGGGGAGAAACGTACCAAGGGAATACACAGTTTGCATTATTAACATTGCATATATGACTCAACATAAAATATTCACAATACTGTAGGGACCCTGACATTCGATGGAGCCGCATTTTCGCGGTCATAAAAGTGATCTGCTTCTACATTCACGGCTTCGTGTAATTTGCGTTTTTAAATTTTATTATTATTATGTTGTGGGTTTCCGCCTGCGTCGGCGTGCGGACGGCCGCTTCAGCCCAATCGCGGTCGCGCGCTCACCAAGGCACAATCCAGTCGTGACTTTCCGGACCAACCCCGAAATCCAGCCACGGATGCCTTAACGCATCATAAACCAGTCAATACTTATGTCCGCCGTGCGACAGGGTCTGATCGCGAATAGTCGATTTACCTAGTATGCGCGCAGACGAGAAATGCCGGGATTACACCTCGACGGGACCTTCTTGGAAACGAGCCGCTAAGCAGCTCGCTCCGTTTGCGATTTGCCGAGCGGTGTATATCGCCAAGCCCGCCGGATCCCATTACTTTATCGGCTATTTAAAAGCCAGCCTAATATCCCGAAGCAATACGGCAGCTCAATTGAGGAAAGACGCAACGAACAGGTGAACATTCAAAAATGACATTTATTTTCACACACGACACTATGTATGCAAAACACGTATGCAATCAAACACGTATGCAATCATGCACGTATGCATCATGCAGTGAATAAAGCAATGCAGGAACGAGCAAGACAAAGAACTACAACGTTCTATTTATTATGTATACTTTATTACAATTCTACTTAAGACATGGCGCCACAACATTCATTCAAAGAAACCCCAGGAAAGGGAAGGGCAGAACTGGACCTCGTGGGTCTTAATAGTTCACGGAGCTGTGGAGACCGCAAAGGCTCCGAGAGGCCGTGTGGTTACCTGTCACCCCTCGTGGTGATCGCGGGCCCTGGTTCTGGTGACCCTCGGTGGCCCTGCCCGCACTCCGCATGGATCCCACCCGTGCCTTCAACGGCGATCCGTGGGCTGGCGACTTCCTATCCGACTCCACCGGCGCCTCCAGTCGACCAAGGAGAGAAGACAAGCAGAGGGACTCTCTTTCACTCGCTGACAGACTCCGCTGCACTCCCAGACTGCAAATCCCAGACTGCAGACGATTGCCCAGCTCGAACTCCGCTCCCACACTTCACGCGAACCAGACCGACCCAACTCGACTACTGCTTGGCGTTTCAGCCGGCTTTTATCGCTCACGGCCGCTGCATTCGCCCCTCCCTCTCGCGGCCGTGCGTGGGGACATTCCAGGGGGTTCGGGCTCGGCCTCTTTTGCCGATCACGGACATTTTCTTTCGCCTTCTGAGGGAAAATTCCAACGAGCTCGGCTGGCGCTCAGTTGTTGTTGTTCCACCGTCATTTCTGTTTACCCGTTCTGGTGGATATCGCGGGAGTTCGTGAGATGTGGTTACGCTTGGTGGGTGATGGCGTGGGTTGTGAAGAGGCGGTTCATGTGGTTGTTCGATGGTTGGTTGTTCCAAAATAACGATAGAAAGAATATGGCTGACTAAAGATCACAGCCCGTTACACGAAAATTCCTTTAGACATCGGGTGGGAAATCTTATCTGAACACACATTATTTCGACATAAACTGATCTCTGGAAGCCTGGAATTGGTGTTCTGTGAATTTCCACAACCTTACAATATTACATATATTATGTACTTGAAGGATAGAACAACAAAACAGTGTACTCATACTTCCTACAAACCTCCAGTTTTGCAGTACTAATTTAAAAAAAGAAAAAGGTCAGATGGGGTGTTGTATAAGTGTTGTTTTGGGACGCTCGGACAACTTCATAGCACTAAAACTGGATTGTTTATGTTTTGAATCCACAAAGTTTTGCTCTGACTATGTTGTTGGTCTGCATTAAAAAAAGGGCTGGGAACCGCTGACGTAGTCTTTCGAGTGGTCAGCCATTTGTCCGACCTTATAACATTGGAAATGGAGGCCCATTTGGCCCATCATTTGCATGTTACAATCGTTGTTGTTTTTCGCAATGTTATACTCCCAAATTATGTTTTTGCTGCAGGTGTAAAACATCCACTTCTGGGGCTCAGGCATCGTTGGTGTTTCTTCTCCTCGCCTGTTTGGCCTCAAGTGTCCTCTCCAACATCAAACATTGGGCCCTCTACCCACTGTTAGTCTGTTCCCCTCCTCTCTGTTGTTTGTAATATAGTTATGACTTTGCTTATTTTTTGACAATCTTGGCCTACAATGATCTTATTGATGCTGTGCTAAAGTTTAAGTAACCAATCTTTGATCGGTTGATCAACTTCTTGTTGATATGGGAAATTTTTTGCAAATCTGGCTACTGGCATCCATTTGTCGTTTATATTGTGTTTCACACAACAAAAAATATTATTACAAGGAAATCACTTTTACATTTCCATAATGTACATTATTAGTTGCTTAGGAACATTAATTTTGATAAAATGTTGCAAAAGAGAAGCCTGTATTTCATTTTGCTGAAGGTTGGCTAAAGGGCCTCGGAGATGGTTTTTCACGGGTGGGGCAGTTGGCCAGTTGGATGTACTTATTGAGTACTTAAGAGGTTCGTTAAAAAAAAAATTTTTTTAAAATATTCATATAGTCAGTGAATGTTTCATGTGCGCGTTACGTGTACACTTATAAATGATAATTCAGCGATAGAATGTTTTTTCGTATTTTGAGAAAGCGATAGAAACAATCGTATTTCTGAAAATGGCAGTTGCATTGAAAATGTAAGGAATTTATTTTTTGCAATTGCCTACAATTTTATTGTGATATAAAAAATACATTCTTGTCTGATTTTTATCCTGTGAGATGTTATTCCAATGAATATTTTTACTCAATTTTTTTTTCCCCACTTTTGTTGGACATTTATTCAACAAAATATCTTCTTTATGCAAGCAAAGATGGAAAGCCAAAGAGAACCAGCCTGGTCACAGAGACAGAGTAAGGTTGTCTTGCTGTTGAACTCTTTCAATACTTCCTGGCCTACCATCTCTTTCTTCCCTCACCCCTCCCCATCACTTCTTTTCCTCACCACAACACATAATTTCTCCCACAATGGGGATAGGAACATTTTTTCCACCTGGACAGTTACCTTCTCCTGCACTGTGGGCCCATGAAGAGGTTTCCTTGTTCAGACTAGAGTGAAGGTTTTGCCAGTTTTTCCTCTTCTTCTTTTTATCTGTTAGCATTCACATTTATGGCTCTCAGCCTTGTTAGGTTGAATTTCAATTAATAAAAATCCTCCCCCTACTACTACCACTACCATTGGCATCACCACCACTACTTTTCTTCCACCATGCCAACCATCAATACCAATCCCCTCCCCCCCTCCCACACCACACCACCATACGCCTTTCATTCTTTTCTTTAGATTTTAATTGTCTGCTTTTTTATTATTCACTTGTTCTTTATCATACAAAGGTCAAGGCTGAGCATGGAACAGCGAGTATCAGAGGTTAAGAGTTAATGCATCAGCATTAACACAGAGTATAATGGGTGGACAAGCACAGACAAATTGGCCAAAAACAGAGCTGCAACTAGACATGCAGGCCAATGATCGTGAGATGAACAAACACACAGAGATTGAAGAACAGATATCAAGTAAAACAATGGTAAAGATTGCCAAATTGAAGCAAACACAACATTTTGAAGCTTTGCAAAGATGCAAGTTACTTGGTTAATTCCCACAACATCTGATTCTTTTTGGCTGCATCTCTTATTCAGCAAAGTGAGGGTGCGTCAGCTACTTTTGGGAAATGGTAAAAAGTTTGTGAAAAAGGACTCTCCATTACCAAGCACCTTGGTGCTGAACGAGTTGATTTGTCATCGACTGCTCTCTCCGCACAGCATGGACTGGCAACAAACAGAACCAAAGAGCGTCCAATGGATTTAGGAAATCAAGATTTCTTACTCTGACCTTTTTTCACAATGAATGAACGATTTATTTGAAATTACCCTTGTAGCCATTTTGCTAAATTCATGCAATTGTAGAATCGCTGGATTACCACAATACAAATAGCAGAAACAAAACCGAATGCAAACAAATAAAAATAAAGACAGAAATGAACATGAAGCAGTAAACGAAGCATCATAAATCAAACCCTAACAAATGATTTGCTCTTTCATGACCTTCACCTTTGTGTCATTTTTTTTTTCTCAAGGCACCAAATATATATTTTGTTTGTGGATAAAAACAAGGGAGTCCTGTTGAGTGACGTTTTTGTGTACAGAATCTAACGTCATGGAATAACAGGGGACAGAAGGTAAAAGGACCCTCAATGTCTTTTTCTCCATGAGCTTCGATTTTGTCTACAAAAAGGTTTAACTCAGTAGTTACTGGAAAGCATGTACATCCTGGAGAGCAGAGAGAGGGAGCAATATAGGAGAAAAGGTGCTTTAAATAGAAAAAAGAGAGGAAAAAGATTGACATTTTAACAGTTTTTACTTTTCCTCTGTTCTTAGCAGTAGTTTAAGACAGAGAAAAAAAACAGACGTTGTCTTTTTAAAATGTGGAACAATATTTTTAGGCTTTGCAGAATAACATTGTCATGGTGTGCCACAAAAGCATCGTCACTAAATTGTTTGTTGGTTGTAAAGGTCTTGAGGTAATTGTCAAGCACTTTGCTGATCTTGAACAGCAGATGCTTTAATCTTTCTGAGTGCGATTCACATGGCAAGAGACCGTGACGACATTATCATTTGAAGCATTGTTTCTTGATTTGTTGCAGTATCCATGTCACGAATAAATGCCAGAGTACTTTTACAAAAGAGCATGCGATCGAATTTTTTAAAAATAATTTATTTAACCTGTAGTTAAAATATCCTCAGAGATTATATTTACGGGCTCTGCTCTTCAATCAAATATGACATGCTCATTGCTTTTAAAAGCACGTATAGAGAAAGATTTTTACTTGAAGAACCTCATGTTTTTTCTTCAATTGTGAGAGAATAAATTTTGGAAACATTTACCCGAATTTAAAGTCTGTGTTTTCAAGAGGTGATCTAGGACACACGTTAATGAGATTTGTGTTGTTAATTTTGACCGACAATGCTGGTCTTGTTCTTTTCAAATCTCCTTGTATGTGAACAAAGTTACTCTGAGCTGCTTTAAATGTCAAACTGAACCTTGGTTCCTTTATTCTTAAACTATTTTGTAACCTATATACTCTTTTGAAGCTTAACTACTTAATAAATTTAAAAAATACTAATCATGTTCATTGGTTCTATTGATCACCATATGTGAAACTGCTTAATATATTGTGCAGGATTAATTAATGCCTTTCAATACCTGTAGTCCAAACATGTGCCCTTTCTTAAATTGCTTCCTGTTTGATTTGCTGGGACTGCCACAAGCTTGATGTTATCCTACACACTGAGATGAGTGGCAGATGGGAAAACGCACTCGGCTATGAACTAAGGCAACCCGCAGATGAAATGCAACAGTTTGCAGCAGAGAATAGACTGCAGAAAAAAAAAAAAAAACAGACATGGCGAGATGCTCATTGCACGGTGGCTACTGTTCCAAACTGTCAAAGACCTTAAAATTATGTCAAAGTCTTTTCACCAAATCTCACTCGCAGAATGATTAATGCCATAGTACTGAACCTCTAATTTATCATTTTTGCATCATTCTCATTCAGAAACTGACAAAATATCAAAATGTAATGTTATGTCTGTCTTTCAAAGCAGCTGACTAGCTACAAAGTGTTAGGCATTCAAAGATGATGAGGCACCACTAATGACAGACAAATGCATGGTGGATTTGCAAGATAACTTTGAGGAGCAAGCCAAGAAAGGGAAAATGAACTGAAGGTAATTATGGAGTTGTAATTTATTATACTAAGAATTCGGAATAACGTAAAGTTATGTGTTAGTCACTTTCCAGACTCGGTCACTCAAGGCAACCTGCCTTGCATCATCAATCAGCAGGCATCTTTGCTTTCACTAAGCCACAAAAGCATAGTTCACACTTAGTTTTGTCTTGGCAATCTATCATTATGAAAATGAAATTCTTTGTCCAAAGTTGTGGTCCTTGGGTGATTTAAGGGGTACCTTTTCAACCCTTGGTGGACAGTAGTTTGGAGAGTATAGAACGATGAACAAAACAATGATCTCTGTTATCTCCATCACCGAAGGGGGCAGAGTTAGGTTTTCACCCAGTTGCTGGACTGGGACCTAAAAATGGGCCCAGTATTTGTCAGCACACTGGCCGAAATTCGGATGTCGCAACTATTCTAATATCATTATTTCCAGCTTTTTCCAAGACTAATTCAAATAATTGTCACATTAAAATAAGGGCTTTCTTGTATCATAAGTATGTACACAACGAATACCGAAAAAATGTGAAATATGAGCACGGTCTTAATCTCGACTCAGAAGCGAAACATTTGAAATTACGTTTGTTCGATAACTAGGACTGACGTATTCGCGGGCATCTGCCAGACAGCTTACATTGTTCCATTTGGCTGGTCCAAAGAAAACCATATGAGCTGTGTGACGCAAGCATCTTGGGGCTGCCGAATATGTGAGATTACTCCCCACTGAGAGCCAAATAAGCGAGAGAAGCACAAATGGGTATAGAATAAAAAAAATATATTTAATATGAGAGACTGCATTGATGTGATACAAGTCTCGCGTGCTGCTATAAGGTAGGTGACTGCTTAAGATTAAAGGGATCCTGAGTTAGAGCCCCTGCCATTCGCTTGAAATAATTATATCAGGGTGGACTCAAGCAGTGCATCCTTCAGTCAGTAAATGACACTAGCTTACTGGGTAATAACCATTGTGTTATCGGCGTCGGTGCAACCCATACACTGGGATTGGACTCCTCAGCCAATCGAAAATTGCCTTTGGCAGTTCTCATTTTGTTATATTATTATTATTATTATTGTTGTAAAAATTTTATCGGCATGTTTTATTATTATGGTTAATACACTAATCGACCACAAATGCTGGAGATCCAAAATTCGCTTATCCCCAAAACCGCCATATATTTCAGCTATAAAACAATAAGTTGTGAGATTAAAACCAAATCGTTGTGCCAACGTTGGATACGGAAAATCGAAGCGTCACGGGAAATGTTCATTCCTCTAATCGGCTCGATCACTATCTAATTTCACCTTAATCAAAAACTTTTCAAACAAAGATGTACTGTACTAAATATTTTTTTATGTCAAAACAGTCCAACAATCTTCTCGAATTATTATCTATTATACTGAAAACCGCAACCAAGTTTCCCGATTGTGGGGTGTTGTTGTGTGGGTTCGTGTGTGTGTGTGTGTACATACTACATATAATTATGTATATATCTAGTATTATTATACAAAGTGCCTGAATCACTTTACCATTTCCAGTACGCTGTCTTTGAACTCTTTTAATATAAGTTTTTTGTACAAGTATTGCCAAAATTAATTTATCATTATCATGTATGTGCCTCCACATTCATTCTGAGTCAGTGTTTCGCACCATAAGCGGGCGATGGGGCGAGGCAAGAGGAAGAACGGGGAAGTGCGAAATTTATAGTGGCAGAGTAACTTGGCTACCCTTGTATATACAGCTACAGTCAAACAGTTTACACTACTTACTTGAGGGTTATTCATTATTTTTTGCTATATTTCTACATTATGATAATATGAAACATCAAAACTATAAATAACCCATGTGGAATTACTGCTAGTAAAACAAAAAGTGTTAAACAAATCAAATATATTTTAGATTTTAGATCTCAAATCAGCCCCTTGCCTGATGACAGTTTTCACATCTTGGCATTCTCTTCAATCAGCTTCATGAACTCGTTCAAAAAATGAATTCAAGTTCAAAACCAACATAAAATAGACGGCAATATGCCTGGCTGCTCACCTGTTAAAATAATGATCTGCAGACGAAGGAGGAGGAGAGATTGTCCCATACGCTGTGCAAGCATTGCTTCTTAATGCGGTCTCCCACCTATTGGTCACAATCGCTGACAGTTCTCACTCGAACCCATGGTACAGCAAGCTGGTACTCATTTTGCCACCAAAGACATGACAGGCTGAGTCAAACCCACCTTGGTATTAATTCAACAGCTGGTGCATTTTGAACTCAGATCTAGATCCAACCCCACCACCCTAAACATTCAGCCAAACAGATATATACCTATAAACATATTAAGAGGATTATATTATTAAGTATTCTTTCAATTGCGATGCTGTTTCCAGAAAACTCACCTCATCCCTCTCTCTACCTTCATCTCCACCCCCCCCCCCTTTCCACCATAAAAAATAATTTATCAAACACAATTAACATTTTTAATTTACATTGTACTTTCAGAATCATTTATTTTAAAAGAAATCAATCCTCCTCTCTACCTCCCCGGTCTCGTGGACCTGGCCGATCCTCCAGGATCCACGTACATTTGGTCTACGGACCTGTCTGCGTCCTCGCCTATGAGGGTGGCTTTCTTTTTCCTTTGCTTTTTGTGTAAATGCTTGTGGTAGCGCCGTCTGTTAAGTAAAACTGTGTAAGTGTCGCCGTGTGTCGGTCTTAGTCGGTAGTATCTCTCTTTTACTGTTTCTTTCTGTGCTTGAATACGTGCCTTTAAGAGAGAGATAGTTGCGTGGCTGATCGGCAAGCGCCGCGGGCGCGAATTCGCAACA
>CM068954.1:154196117-154206982 GCA_035128595.1 Eptatretus atami
TATTATCATATGTGACTGAATACGTGCCTTCTGTGCTGTCTGCGTGTTGTGAAATAAGTTTGCTTGTTCAATTGTTCCGCTTTGCTTCGTCTCTTCCTTTTGTTGACTTCTCATCCTGCATCGCGTAAGAGATTGGTAGTGGGTGTATTCCCGTAACTAATCTGAACCGTCGAGGTCGACGATAACTCCGCTCGTTATCTCTGCAGTACGGAACGAACCGCTCTTAAGCGGTTCGTGTCGAAGTCGACCTGCGGCGAGGTAGATCGCCCGATTAACCATCCGCGTAGGTACTTAGTAGGTCGATTTGGCGAACAACCCTATCCTACGCGGGTGGCCGATTGGCACGATTGTGGTGAGGTCGAAAGACCCACCCGTGACTAGCTCCGGCGTTGTCCGAGAGGGTCACGACTGAATTGTCTCCGTCCGGTGGGCGACGTGCCGCGATTCGAGTTGCGTGGCTGATCGCACGCCGGCGGGCGCGAATTCGCAACAATATATATATATATATATATATAATATATATATATATATATATATATATACATATATATATATATATAATATATATATACTACAGTTCTGGAAAAGCCTTGGGAGTTGCATCTAACACATAAAAGAACCCTGGAGTTTTGATATTTCCATCGTGATGGTTTAGTTAGGTTACTCATCCTCATACCAGGGGAAAGGAGACATGCGTTGTGATAATAGGTATAACCTTCTCCATTGTTTCCTTCAAACCTCATTTCCAATCCATTATTTTCAACATCCGAACAATGTTTGAACCGCCATTATCAAACACCCGTTTTCAAACCTTTATTCTCAGACTTCCGACTCGAACCCTCATTTTCATGCTCTATTCTCAACACACCATCATCAAACCATGTCACCACGCAGTATTTCGTACAGATAAACGCCATTCCAGTGCTGTAATGGTTGTGGTTCTTCACCACACATGCGAAGCGAAAAGCTGGGTGAAGCAATTGGTTCACTTTCTGTCTGTCTGTCTGTCTGTCTGTATGTCTGTCTACAGACATCAGATTATGATTGGAAAACTACTCAATTTCCATTGATTGTTGTGTTTTGAACATAGAATGAGAAGGCGAACCTGCAGTTTAGCAGTATCTTTGGCTCTGAATTTGGAAATTTGCAAGGAATCTTGTTCCGAGCGCGCATGCCCACAAGAAAGAGTAAGGTAATTGTTACCTCTGCCACCAAAGGTGGGTGGAGTAATGTTTCACCCCTGCATGTTTGTCTGTTTGTTGTCTGTTGCCTTTCAGCAGGATATCTCAAAAAGTTGTGGACGGATTCGTATGAAATCTGTTGGAGAGGTAGGGTGCTGTGACAAGGACGAAATGATTTCGATTTGGTGAATATCCAGATCAGAATTCAGATATTAGAATTGTAAAAATGATTCTTCACCATTGATAGACGGGCGAAAACGATATATAGCACAATATCTCAAAAGGTTATGGCGGATTCGGACTAAACTTGCAGGTTGGGTGTGTGTTGACAAGGAAGAATTCATTTGATTTTGGCAGATCTGAATCGAGATCCGGAGACGAGAATTCAAAAATTTTTAGATCCTAGTGGAGGATCTTTCAGTCTTACTCACGTTGTTGTTCTTCATCTTCTTCTTGTGGACTTTTTGTTTCACAGCCTACAGTTTTATCGAAACTTCCTGAAACTTGGCATTATATGTAAAAATACCCTGCGCAGACAGTAACCATCTCCGATTTTGAAATTCCTCTAGAAAAAAAGTTATGACGTCAAATATCTCCGCTAATGGAAAATCGCCTAAAAAATTATCTCCGAAACTAGGCAAGCTTTTTGAATTCTGTTTGCGGGAATCGAACAGGGCATTAGCAGAGAGAATTACCGCACATATGATACATCACTATACGATCATATCAATTTTTATGACGTCATTCCTATTTTTTTGACATTTTTTGTTTTACAACCCAGAGTTTTCATCGGATCTTCGTGAAACTTGCCATGTATATGCAGAAAGCCCACGCGAAGGCAGTAACCATCTCCGATTTTGGAAATTCTTCCTAGAAAAAAAGTTGACGTCATAATATCTCTGCTAATGGAAATCGCCTATACATTATCTTAGAAACTAGGCAAGCTGTTTGAATTTTGTTTGCGGGAATCAAGCCGGGCATTAGCACAGATAATTTATCGCAAACGTATACATCAACAATGATGTCATATCTCGTTTTATGACGTCATCATTAAGAGGACGAGGACTTAGCTCATTTGAGCTTGTTAAAGTGATTCTTCATCATTCATTGAAAGATGCGGCCAAAAAACGATGTATGGCATGATATATCAAAGTTGTGGATGAGTTGTGACAAAACTTGGTGGATCAGTTGGGAGGTGATAAGAACAAGCTAATTCGATTTTGGTTCAGGTCTGGATCCAGATACGGCTATCATGTGGAATACAAAACGTAAACTGTTCACCCTGGCAGAGTTATGTGCTTACCGAGTGTCGTTCTAGTTTTATTCTGTCGCCATCAACAAAATTTAAAATAATTTCAAAAGGAAACAGTTCTTTTTTTGATACATAGTCGAGGCTCGTGGAAGAGCTTGCACAGTGAACGGATCAGGACATAACAGACAAGAACAGGAGGCAAACACGCAAGCATGGAGTAGACAAGATGGATGCAGAAGGGAATTCCAAGGAGGGAAAACTGTAAAACTAGAAGGAGGAGGGATTTGGGTGGGTTAACTCTGATATCAGCATTAACTTATTACTCGATATATTATGAGCAAGCTTTCTTCCATAAATGGGCAAGTCCTCGATACTCGATCCTAATTACTTTAATTCCTGAAACATAATGGTGTGAGAAGTGACATATTTACGAGTTAGTAATTATAAGTCGGTGATAGAACTTGTGGGATGACCATCGTAAATCATTCCCACTTAAG
This sequence comes from Eptatretus atami, assembly GCA_035128595.1. Taxonomy (NCBI): domain Eukaryota; kingdom Metazoa; phylum Chordata; class Myxini; order Myxiniformes; family Myxinidae; genus Eptatretus; species Eptatretus atami. The sequence continues at coordinate 154,199,048 of CM068954.1, forward strand.
TTCCATTGCTCCACAACATGACCTTTCATTGAGCCTCGTATGTGGCCGCAACGGTGGTTATAGACTAGGATTGGTGCTGAGAATTAACGTCTGACTTGATGAAATAATTATTTCACACAATTAATAGAGCAGCCCGGTGTAGAAAAGGATAATGTACCAGGAGTCGTGCTATTGAGTGAAGATGTTGATTTATTCCTTCCTTTACTCGAGAAAGGATGCACTAAAAGAAAGGATATTTTTATTCATTATTTCTCGCTTCATAAATGAACTTTGTGTTTTGGCCGCACACGCCGGGCTGGCGACCAAAAGGTGCTGTTTACCTTTCCAGAGGTTTCGGAAAGGTGTTGGCTTGGTGTTGTTGGCTTTGTTGGCTTTGAACCTGGTGTTGGCTTCGCGGTTAGGTGGTGGCTTTGTGGTTGGTAATCCTAGGTCCTAAGTTCAACACCCGTTTGGTTGCTGAATTAACACCAGGGGTTGACTCAGTCTATCATCCTTCCGATGTCAGCGAAATGAGTACCAGTGTAGCAGCCAAAAGGCTACACACTGGTGTAGAGTCGATCTTCGTGAAAAAAGCAACAGACCGGATCGTACCCAGATTAGAGGAGGGGAGAAACGTACCAAGGGAATACACAGTTTGCATTATTAACTTGCAATATATGACTAACATAAGATATTCACAATACTGTAGGACCTGACATTCGAGGAGCCCCGCATTTTCGCGGGTCATAAAATGTGATCTGCTTCTACATTCACGCTCGTGTATTTGCGGTTTTAAATTTTTTAATTATTATTGTTGTGGTTCCGCCGCGTTCGGCGTCGGCCGGCCGCTTCAGCCCAATCGCGGTCGCGCGCTCACCGAAGGCGACAATCCAGTCGTGAATTTCCGGACCACCCCGAAATCAGCCACGGATGCCTTAACGCATCATAACCAGTCAATACTATGTCCGCGGTGCGACAGGGTCTGATCGCCGAATAGTCGATTTACCTAAGTATGCGCGCAGACAGAAATGCCGGGGATTTACACCTCGACGGCAACCTGCTTGGAAACGAGCCGCTAAGCAGCTCGCTCCGTTTGCGATTTGCCGAGCGGTGTATATCGCCAAGCCGCCGGATCCCATTACTTTATCGGCTATTTAAAGCCAGCTAATATCCCGAAGCAATACGGCAGCTCAATTGAGGGAAAGGACGCAACGAACAGGTGAACATTCAAACAATGACATTTATTTTCACACAGACACATATGTATGCAAACAGTATGCAATCAAACACTGGTATGCAAATCATGCACGTATGCAATGCATGCAGTGAATAAGCAATGCAGGACGAGCAAGAAAAGAACTACAACCGTTTCTATTTATTATGTATACTTATTACAATTCTACTTAAGGACATGGCGCCACAACATTCATTCCAAAGAAACCCCCAGGAAAGGGAAGGGCAGAACTGGACCTCGTGGGTCTTTAATAGTTCCACGGAGCTGTGGAGTACCGCAAGCTCCGAGAGGCCGTGCTGGTTACCTGTCACCTCGTGGTGACTCGCCGGGCCTGGTTCGGTGACCTCGGTGGCCCTGCCGGCACTCCGCTGGATTCCCACCCGTGCCTTCAAACGGCGATCCGGCTGGCGACTCCTCTCCCGATCTCCACCGGCGCCTCCGTCGCCAAGGAGAGAGACCAAGCAGAGGGACTCTCTTCCACTCGCTGACAGACTCCGCTGCACTCCAGACTGCAAACTCCCAGACTGCAGACGATTGCAGCTCGACTCCGCTCCCACATTTCACGGCGAACCAGACCGACCCACTCGACTCACTGCTTGGCGTTTCAGCCCGGCTTTTTTATCGCCCCGGCGCTTCGCCCCTCCTTCGCGGCGTGCGGGGGACATTTCCAGGGGGGGTTCGGCTCGCTCTTTTGGCCCGATCACTCGACATTTTTTTTTCGGCCCTTCTGAGGGAAATTCCAACAGAGCTCGGTCTGGGCTCAGTTTTGTTTTCCAACCGTCATTTCTGTTTACCCGTTCTGGTGGATATCGGGCGGGAGTTGTTGAGATGTGGTTAGCGCTGTGGGTGGGGATGGCGTGGTTGTTGAGAGGCGGTTTGTGGTTGTTCAGATGTGGTTGTTCCAAAATAACGATAGCAAAAGAATAATGGCTGACTCAAAGGATCACAGCCCGGTTACACGAAAAATTCCTTTAGACATCGTGGGAAATCTAATCTGAACAACATTATCGACATACACTGATCTCTGGGAACCTGAATTGGTGTTCTGTGAAATTTCACAACCTTAACAATATATTACATATATTTGTACTTGAAGACTAGAACACAAACACGTGTACTCATATCTTCCTACACCCCAGTTTTTGCAGTATTTGAATTTAAAAAAAAGAAAAAGGGTCATGGGGTGTTGTATATAGTGTTGTTTTTGGGACTGCTTCTGGACAACTTCAATAGCAATAACTGGAATTTGTTTATGTGTGATCCACAAAGGTTTTTGCTGACTATGTTGTGGTCTGCATAAAGAAAGGCTGGGAACCGCTGACGTAGTCTTTCGAGTGGTCACGCATTCTGTACACCTTAACACTGGAAATGAGGCCACTTGGCCCATCATTGCTGTTAAATGTTGTTGTTTTTTTTCGCAATGTTATACTCCAAATTATGTTTTTGCTGCAGGTGTAAAACATCCACTTCTGGGCTCAGGCTATCGTGGTGTTTCTTCTCCTCGCCTGTTTGGCCTCCAAGTGTCCTCCTCCAACATCTAACAGTTGGGCCCTCTACCCAACTGTTAGTCTGTTCCCCTCCTCTCTGTTGTTGTAATATAGTTAATGACTTTGCTTATTTTGACATATCTTGGGCCTACAATGACTTATTGATGCTCTGCTAAAGTTTAAGTAACCCAATCTTGATCGGTTGATCCAACTTCTTGTTTGATATGGGAATTTTTTGCAAATCTGGCTACTGGCATCCATTTGTCGTTTTATATTGTGTTTTCACACAAACAAAAATAATTATACAAGGAAATCACTTTTACATTCCATAATGTACATTATTATTGCTTAGAAACATTAATTTTGAATAAAATGTGTCAAAAGAGAAGCCTGTATTTCATTTTTGCTGAAGGGTGGCTAAAGGCCTCGGAGATGGTTTTTCAAACGGGTGGGGCAGTTGGCCAGTTGGATGTACTTATGGATGTACTTAAGAGGTGTTTCGTTAAAAAAAATTTTTTTTAAAATATTCATATAGTCAGTGAATGTTTCATGTGCGCGTCGTGTACACTTATAAATGATAATTCAGCGATAGAATTTTTTTTCGTATTTTGAGAAAGCGATAGAAACAATCGTATTTTTGAAAATGGCAGTTGCATTGAAAATGTAAGGAATTTATTTTTGGCAATTGCCTACAATTTTATTGTGATTAATAAAAAATACATTCTTGTCTGATTTTTTATCCTGTTGAGATGTTATTTTCCAATGAATATTTTTACTCAATTATTTTTTTCCCCACACTTTTGTTGGACATTTATTCACAAATTCTTCTTTATGCAGCAAAGATGGAAGCCACCAAGAGAACAACCTCGGTCACAGAGACAAGGTAAGGTTGTCTTGCCTGTTGAACTCTTCAATACTTTCCTGCCTACCATTCTTTTCTTCCCTCACCCCTCCCATCACTTCTTTTCGCTCACCAAACCACATAATTTCTCCCCGACAATGGGGATAGGAACATTTATTTTTCCACCTGGACTAGTTACCTTCTCCTGCAAGTGGGCCCATGAAGAGGTTTCCTTGTTCAGGATAGGTGAAGGTTTTGCCAGTTTTTCCTTTCTTCTTTTATCTGTAGCCTTCACATTTTAGTGGCTCTCAGCTTGTTTAGGTTTGAATTTCAATTAAATAAAAATCTCCCTACTACTACCCACCATTGGCATCACCACCACTTACTTTCTTCCACCTATGACCAACCATCAATACCAATCCCTCCCCCTCCCACACACACACCACCATAGCCCTTTCATTCTTTTCTTTAGATTTAATTGTCTTGCTTTTTATTATTCACAGTTGTTCTTTATTCATACAAAGGTCAAGGCTGAGCATGGAACAGCGAGGTATCAGAGGTTAAGGAGTTAATGCATCAGCATTAACACAGAGTATAAATGGGTGGACAAGCACAGAAAAATGGCAAAAACGAGAGCTGCAACTAGACATGCAGGCCAATGATCGTGAGATGAAACAAACAACGACAGGATGGAAGAACAGATATCAAGGTAAAACAATGGTAAAGATTGCCAAATTGAAGCAAACACAACATTTTGAAAGCTTTGCATAAGATGCAAGTTACTTGGTTAATTTCACACAACATCTGGATTCTTTTGGCTGCATCTCTTATTCAGCAAAGTGAGGGTGCGTCAGCTACTTTTGGGAAAATGGTAAAAGTTTGTGAAAAAGGACTCTCCATTACCAAGCACCTTCGGTGCTGATGAACGAGTTGATTTGTTCATCGACTGCTCTCCTCGCACAGCAATGACTGGCAACGAAACAGAACCAAAGAGCGTCAATGGAGTTTAGGAAATCAAGATTTTTACTCTGACCATTTTTCACAATGATGACGATTTATTTGAAAATTACCCTTGGAGCCATTTGTATATACATATATATATATATATATATATAGTTACAGTTCTGGAAAAGCCTTGGGGAGTTGCATCTAACACATAAAAGAACCCTGGAGTTTTGATATTTCCATCGTGATGGTTTAGTTAGGTTACTCATCCTCATACCAGGGGAAAGGGACATGCGTTGTGATAATAGGTATAACCTTCTCCATTGTTTCCTTCAAACCTCATTTCCAATCCATTATTTTTCAACATCCGAACAATGTTTGAACCGCCATTATCAAACACCCGTTTTCAAACCTTTATTCTCAGACTTCCGACTCGAACCCTCATTTTCATGCTTCATTCTCAAACACACATCATCAAACCATGTCACCACGCCAGTATTTCGTACAGATAAACGCCATTCCAGTGCTGTAATGGTTGTGGTTCTTCACCACACATGCGAAGCGAAAAGCTGGGTGAAGCAATTGGTTCACTTTCTGTCTGTCTGTCTGTCTGTCTGTATGTCTGTCTACAGACATCAGATTATGATTGAGAAACTACTCAATTTCCATTGATTGTTGTGTTTTGAACATGAATGAGAAGGCGAACCTGCAGTTTAGCAGTACTTTGGCTCTGAATTTGGAAAATTGCAAGGAATCTTGTTCCGAGCGCGCATGCCCACAGAAGAGTAAGGTAATTGTTACCTCTGCCACCAAAGGTGGGTGGAGTTAATGTTTTCACCCCTGCATGTTTGTCTGTTTGTTTGTCTGTTTGCCTTTCAGCAGGATATCTCAAAAAGTTGTGGACGGATTCGTATGAAATCTGTTGGAGAGGTAGGGTGTGTGACAAGGACGAAATGATTCGATTTTGGTGAATATCCAGATCAGAATTCAGATATTAGAATTGTAAAAATGATTCTTCACCATTGATAGACGGGGCGAAAACGATATATAGCACAATATCTCAAAAGGTTATGGGCGGATTCGGACTAAACTTGCAGGTTGGGTGTGTGTGTGACAAGGAAGAATTCATTTGATTTTTGGCAAGATCTGAATCGAGATCCGGAGACGAGAATTCAAAAATTTTTAGATCCTAGTGGAGGATCTTTCAGTCTTACTCACGTTGTTGTTCTTCATCTTCTTCTTGTGGACTTTTTTGTTTCACAGCCTACAGTGCATTAAATACGAAACTTCCTGAAACTTGGCATATATATGTAAAAATACCCTGCGCAGCAGTAACCATCTCCGATTTTGAAATTCCTCTAGAAAAAAAGTTATGACGTCAAATATCTCCGCTAATGGAAATGCGTAAAAAATTATCTCCGAACTAGGCAAGCTTTTTGAATTCTGTTTGCGGGAATCGAACAGGGCTTACGAGAGATGAATTACGCACATTGATACATCACTATGACGTCATATCAATTTTTATGACGTCATTCCTATTTTTTTGACATTTTTTGTTTTACAACCCAGAGTTTTCATCGGATCTTCGTGAAACTTGCCATGTTATGCAGAAAGCCCACGCGAAGGCAGTAACCATCTCCGATTTTGGAAATTCTTCCTAGAAAAAAAGTTGACGTCATAATATCTCTGCTAATGGAAATCGCCTATACCATTATTTAGAACTAGGCAAGGCTGTTTGAATTTTGTTGCGGAATCAAGCGGGGCATTAGCACAGATTATTATCGCAACGTAAGAATAACTAAAATGATGTCATATCGCTTTTTATGGACGTCATCATTAAGAGGACGAGGATCTTAGCTCATTTGAGCTTGTTAAAGTGATTCTTCATCATTCATTGAAAGATGCGGCCAAAAACGATGTATGGCATGATATATCAAAAAGTTGTGGATGAGTTGTGACAAAACTTGGTGGATCAGTTGGGGAGGTGATAAGAACAAGCTAATTCGATTTTGGTTCAGGTCTGGATCCAGATACGGCCTATCAGTGGGATACAAAACGTAAACTGTTCACCCTGGCAGAGTTATGTGCTCTACCGAGTGTCGTTCTAGTTTTATTCTGTCTGCCAGTCAAACAAAATTTAAAATAATTTCAAAAAGGAAACAGTTCTTTTTTGTATACATAGTCGAGGCTCGTGGAAGAGCTTGCACAGTGAACGGATCAGGACATAACAGACAAGAACAGGAGGCAAAACACGCAAGCATGGAGTAGACAAGATGGATGCAGAAGGGAATTCCAAGGAGGGAAAACTGTAAAACTAGAAGGAGGAGGGATTTGGGTGGGGTTAACTCGGATATCAGCATTAACTTATTAACTCGGATATATTTATGATGCAAGCTTTCTTCCATAAATGGGCAAGTCCTCGATACTCGATCCTAATTACTTTAATTCCTGAAACAAATGGTGTGAGAAGTGACATATTTACGAGTTAGTAATTATAAGCTGGGTGATAGAACTTGTGGGATGACCATCGTAAATCATTCTCCACTTAAGTTCCATTGCTCCACAACATGACCTTTCATTGAGCCTCGTATGTGGCCGCAACGGTGGTTATAGACTAGGATTGGTGCTGAGAATTAACGTCTGACTTGATGAAATAATTATTCCACACAATTAATAGAGCAGCCCCGGTGTAGAAAAGGATAATGGTACCAGGAGTCGTGCTATTGAGTGAAGATGTTGATTTATTCCTTCCTTTACTCGAGAAGGATGCACTAAAAGAAAAGGATATTTTTATTCATTATTTCTCGCTTCATAAATGAACTTTGTGTTTTGGCCGCACACCCGGGCTGGCGACCCAAAAGGTGCTGTTTACCTTTCCAGAGGTTTCGGAAAGGTGTTGGCTTGGTGTTGTTGGCTTTGTTGGCTTTGAACCTGGTGTTGGCTTCGCGGTTAGGGTGGTGGCTTTGTGGTTGGTATCCTAGGGTCCTAAGTTCAAACACCGTTGGTTGCTGAATTAACACCAGGGGTTGACTCAGTCTATCATCCTTCCGATGTCAGCGAAATGAGTACCAGTGTAGCAGCCAAAAGGCTACACACTGGTGTAGAGTCGATCTTCGTGAAAAAGCAACAGACGGATCGTACCCAGATTAGAGGTAGGGGAGAAACGTACCAAGGGAATACACAGTTTGCATTATTAACTTGCATATATGACTCAACATAAGATATTCACAATACTGTAGGACCCTGACATTCGAGGAGCCCGCATTTTCGCGGGTCATAAAATGTGATCTGCTTCTACATTCACGCTTCGTGTATTTGCGGTTTTAAATTTTTATTATTATTATTGTTGTGGGTTTCCGCCGCGTTCGGCGTGCGGACGGCCGCTTCAGCCCAATCGCGGTCGCGCGCTCACCGAAGGCGACAATCCAGTCGTGACTTTCCGGACCAAC
>CM068954.1:154209781-154238342 GCA_035128595.1 Eptatretus atami
CAACCACATAATTTCTCCCCACAATGGGGATAGGAACATTTATTTTTCCACCTGGACTAGTTACCTTCTCCTGCACAGTGGGCCCATGAAGAGGTTTCCTTGTTTCAGGACTAGGTGAAGGTTTTGCCAGTTTTTCCTCTTCTTCTTTTTATCTGTAGCCCTTCACATTTAGTGGCTCTCAGCCTTGTTTAGGTTGAATTTCAATTAAATAAAAAATCCTCCCCTACTACTACCACTACCATTGGCATCACCACCACTTACTTTTCTTCCACCATGACCAACCATCAATACCAATCCCCCTCCCCCCCTCCCACACACACACCACCATACGCCTTTCATTCTTTTCTTTAGATTTTAATTGTCTTGCTTTTTTATTATTCACTTGTTCTTTATTCATAACAAAGGTCAAGGCTGAGCATGGAACAGCGAGGTATCAGAGGTTAAGAGGTTAATGCATCAGCATTAACACAGAGTATAATGGGTGGACAAGCACAGACAAATGGCAAAAACGAGAGCTGCAACTAGACATGCAGGCCAATGATCGTGAGATGAACAAACACACAGAGATGGAAGAACAGATATCAAGGTAAAACAATGGTAAAGATTGCCAAATTGAAGCAAACACAACATTTTGAAAGCTTTGCAAAGATGCAAGTTACTTGGTTAATTTCACACAACATCTGGATTCTTTTTGGCTGCATCTCTTATTCAGCAAAGTGAGGGTGCGTCAGCTACTTTTGGGAAAATGGTAAAAAGTTTGTGAAAAAGGACTCTCCATTACCAAGCACCTTGGTGCTGAACGAGTTGATTTTGTCATCGACTGCTCTCCTCCGCACAGCATGACTGGCAACAAACAGAACCAAAGAGCGTCCAATGGAGTTTAGGAAATCAAGATTTCTTACTCTGACCATTTTTCACAATGAATGAACGATTTATTTGAAATTACCCTTGGTAGCCATTTGGCTAAATTGCATGCAATTGTAGAATCGCTGGATTACACAATAACAAATAGCAGAAACAAAACCGAATGCAAACAAATAAAAAGAAAGGACAGAAATGAACATGAAGCAGTAAACGAAGCATCATAAATCAAACCCTAACAAATGATTTGCTCTTTCATGACCTTCACCTTTGTGTCAATTTTTTTTTCATTCAAGGCACCAAATATATATTTGTTTTGTGGATAAAAACAAGGGAGTCCTGGTTGAGTGACGTTTTTGTGTACAGAATCTAACGTCATGGAATAACGAGGGGACAAGAAGGTAAAAGGACCCTCAATGTCACCTTTTTCTTCCATGAGCTTCGATTTTGTCTACAAAAAGGTTTAACTCAGTAGTTACTGGAAAAGCATGTACATCCTGGAGGAGCAGAGCAGAGGGAGCAATATAGGAGAAAAGGTGCTTAAATAGAAAAAAGAGAGGAAAAAGATTGACATTTTAACAGTTTTTCACTTCCTCTGTATACTATAGCAGTAGTTTTAAGACAGAGAAAAAAAAACAGACAGTTGGTCTTTTTAAAATGTGGAACAGATATTTTTTGAGGCTTTGCAGAATAACATTGTCATGGTGTGCCACAAAAAGCATCGTCACTAATTGTCTTGTGTGGTTGTAAAGGTCTGATGGTAATTGTCAAGCAACTTTGCTGATCTTGAACAAGCAGATGCTTTAATCTTTCTGAGTGCGATTCACATGGCAAGAGACCGTGACGACATTATCATTTGAAGCATTGTTTCTGATGTTGTTGCAGTATCCATGTCACAGAATAAATGCCAGAGTACTTTTACAAAAAGAGCATGGATCAGAATTTTTTAAAAATAATTTATATTAACCCTGTAGTAAAATATCTCAGAGATTATAGTTACTGGGCTCTGCTCTTTCATCCAATATGACATTGTCATTGCTTTTAAAAGGAACAGTAGAGAAAGATTTACTGAGAACCTCATGTTTTGTTCTTCAATTGATGAAGAATAAAAATTGGAAACATTTACCCGAATTTAAAGTGTGGTTTTCAAGAGGGGTGGACGACGAGTTAATGAGTTTGTGGTAGTTTAATGTGACCGACAATGCTGGTCTTGTTTCTTTTTCAAATCTCTTGTATGTGAACAAGTTAACTCTGAGTGCTTTAAATGTCAAACTGAACTTGGTCCTTTATTCTTAAAATTATTTTGTAACTATCATCTTTTGAAAGCTGAACTACTTAATAAATTTAAAAAATATATCATGTCATTGTTTTCTATTGATACCATATGTTGAAACTGCATTAAGATATATTGTGCAAGATTAATTAAATGCCATTCGAATTACCTGTGGTTCCAACCATGTGCCCTTTTCTGTAAATTGCTTCCCTGTTAGGTTTGCTGGGGACTGCACAAGCTGAGTTATCCTACACGCTGAGAGAGTGGCAGAGGAAAACGGCACTCGGTATGAACTGGCAACCCTGCAAGATGAAATGCAACAGTTGCAGCAGAGAATTGAGACTGCAGAAAAAAAAAAAAACAGGACTGGCGAGATTGCTCATCTGCAGGTGGCTACTGTTCAACTGTTCAAAGACCTTAAAATTTTGTACAAAAGTCTTTGTCACAAATCTCACTCGCAGATGATTTAATGCCATAGTATCTGCAAGCCTCTAATTTATCATTTTTGCATATCATTTCTCATCAGACAACTGACAAAATATCAAAATGTAATGTATGTCTGTCTTTCAGAGCCAGCTGACTAGAGCTACAGAAGTGTTAGAGCATTCAAAGATGATGAGGCACCACAATGAAGACAGACAAAGATGCATGGTGGAGTTTGCAAAGAGTAATTTTGAGGAGCAAGCCAAGAAAGGGAAAGAACTGCAAGGTAATATGGAGTTGTAATTTTATATAAGAATTCGAAGAACGGTAAAGGTTGTGTTACGTCACTTTCCAGGACTCGGTCACGAGGCACCTAGCCTCTTGCAGCCAGCCAATCAGCAGCATCTTGTGACTTGTCACTAAGCCACAAAGCATAGTTCACACTTGTTTTGTCTTGGCATTTATCGATATGAATAATGAAAATGTTTTGTCCAAAGTTGGGTCCTTGGTGATTAAGGTGGTACCATTTTCAACCTTGTGCGACCAGTAGTTTGGGAGGAGTTATAGAACTGATGAACAAACAATTGATCTTGTTATCTCCATCACCGAAGGAGGGCAGAGGTTAGGTTTTCACCCAGTGATGGACTGGGACTAAAAATGGGCCCAGGTATTTGTCAGCACACTGGCCGAAATTCGGATGTCGACAACTATTTATTTCATTATTTTTCCAAGCTTTTTTTCAAGACTAATTCAAAGTACATGTCACATCTAAAATAAGCTGTGTTCTTCGTATCATAAGTTGTACACAACGCAATACCGAAAAAAATGTTGAATTATTGAGCAGGGTTAATCTCGACTCATTGAGGAAACATTTGAAATTCGTTGTGCGATAAACTAGGGACGTGACGTATTCGCGGGATTTGGCCAGACGATCTTACTTGTCCATTTGGGCTGGTCCAAAAAAACATATGGGCTGGTGAGCAAGGATCTTTGGGGCTGCCGAATATGGGAGTTACTGCCCAACTGAGAGCGCAAATAAGCGATGAAGCATACAAATGGGATGGAATAAAAAAAATATTTTAATATGAGGACTGCATTGTGTGATACAAGTCTGGTGCTGGCTTAATGGTTAAGGTGACTGGCTTAAGATGTAAGGATCCTGAGTTAGAGCCCCTGCCATTCGGTTGAAATAATTATATCAGGTGGGTTGACTCAGCATGTCATCCTTCCAAGGTCAGTAAAATGAGCACTAGCTTACTGGGGTAATAAGCCATTTGTGTATCCGGCGTCGGAGTGGCAACCCATCCTGGATTGGACTCCTCAGCCAATGAAATTGCCTTGGCAGTTTCATGGTTTATTATTATTATTATTATTATTATTGTGTAAAATTTTTGGCATGGTTTTATTATTATTGTGTAATACACGTAATCGACCACAAATGTGGGATCCCAAAATTCGCTTTCACCCGAAAACCGCCAATATTTCAAGCTAAAAACAATAATTTTGAGATAAAAACAAATCGTTTGCAACGTGGGGATACCGGAAATCGAAGCGTTCAGACGGGAAATGTTCATTCCTCTAATCGCTCGATCACTTCTAATTTCACCTTAATCAAAAACTTTTTTCAAACAAAGTGTACTGTATAAATATTTGTTTTATTGTCAAAACAGTCCAAAATCTTTCGATTATTTATCTTTTATCCTGAAAACCGGCAACCCAAGGTTCCCGGATGTGTGTGTGTGTGTGTGTGTGTGTGTGTGTGTGTGTACATATACATATATATGTATATATGTATATATGTATATATACAAAGTTGCCTGAAAGTCACTTTACCCCTTTCCAGTGACGCATTGTTCTTGAACTCTTTTAATATAAAGGTTTTATTGTACAGTACTTGCAATAATTAATTTATCATTGTATCTGTATGTGCTCCATCATTCTTCTGAGTCAGTGTTTCTGCATACCATAGCGGGCGAGGGGGCGAGGGCAGAGGGGAAGGGACGGAGGGAAGTGCGAGAAATTTATCAGGGGTAGAGTAACTTTTGGGCTACCCTGTATATACAGTACCAGTCAAAAGTTTGGACACACCTACTCATTGAAGGGTTTTTCATTATTTTTTGCTATTTTCTACATTATAGAATAATAGTGAAGACATCAAAACTATGAAATAACCCATGTGGAATTATGTAGTAAACAAAAAAGTGTTAAACAAATCAAAATATATTTTAGATTTTAGATTCTTCAAAGTAGCCACCCTTTGCCTTGATGACAGCTTTGCACACTCTTGGCATTCTCTCAATCAGCTTCATGAGCTCGTCAAAAAAAATGAAGTTCAAGTTCAAAAAAGGTGACATAAAAATAGAGGCAATATGCCTGGCTGCTCACCTGTTAAAATAATGATACTGAGGACGAGGAGGAGGAGGAGGAGATTGGGACCATACGCTGTGCAGAGCATTGGTGCTGCTTAAGCGGTCTCCCTCGCTATTGGGCACAATCCTGGACAGGTTGCCACTCCGACACATGGTACCAGCAAGCTGGTACTCATTTTGCCGACTTCAGAAGAATGACAGGCTGAGTCAACTCCACCTGGTATTAATTCAACAGCTGAGTGTGATTTGAACTCAGGATCCTAGGATCCCAACCCCACCACCCTAAACATTCAGCCAACACCAGGCATATAATTTACCTATAAACCCATATTAAGAGGATATATTATTTTATTAAGTATTTTTCAATTGACGATGCTGTTTCTTCAGAAAACTCAACCTCATCCCCTCTCTTACCTCATTCCACCCCCCCCCCCTTTTCCACCATAAAAAATAATTTATCAAACACATTATCAACATTTTTTAATTTAACATTGTACTTCAGAAATCATTTTATTTTAAAAGAAATCAGAAATCGTTATATCTGGGAACGATGCCAACGTGTGAATATTAGACAATGGAAAGGATGTCGAGGCAGAGTTCCAAAGCTTTTTCGCGTTTCCTGTTATTGAGTTGCTAAGAGATGTGCTTGCTTGCCTGAAGTACTTTTAATTCTTACTTGATATATTTTGATGTGAAATTAATGATAGAATGCTTGGTGTTGTGAAACATTGCTGGGGAAAATGCGGGCTCGTCTAAACAAATCACATCTCTCACAAATAAACACACCACCATTCAACCAATGTCTAATTAAAAAAAGAACAATTTAATATTTACCCCCCCCAAAAAATCTTGTTTGCTTGAAGAATAGACTTTGATGGATTGGCTTGGGATGACTTCCGATTATCTTGGATAAACGGTGCTAATCTGCACCTCCCAATCGATGTATTGTACTGTACTCGAACCTCGACGATGTTGAGAAAATTGTATTGGAGATACAAAAACAGTTCTGCCTTGATGGCTTGCAATGCGAGACCTACAATGCGAAATTTGGGAAAATCAGGAAAAGCGTTCCATCTTGGAGACTTTGCTGACGGATTCTATCTTGGAGACTTTGTTGACGGATTCTATCTTGGAGACTTTGCTGACGGGTTCTGTCTTGGAGACTTTGCTGACGGATTCTATCTTGGAGACTTTTTTGATGGGTTCTATCTTGGAGACTTTGCTGACGGATTCTATCTTGGAGACTTTGCTGACGGATTCTATCTTGGAGACTTTGTTGACGGATTCTATCTTGGAGACTTGCTGACGGGTTCTATCTTGGAGACTTTGCTGACGGGTTCTATCTTGGAGACTTTGCTGAGGGTTTATCTTGGAGACTTTGCTGACGGGTTCTATCTTGGAGACTTTGCTGACGGTTCTATCTTGGAGACTTTGTTGACGGTTTCTATCTTGGAGACTTTGTTGACGGGTTCTATCTTGGAGACTTTGCTGACGGGTTCTATCTTGGAGAATTTGCTGACGGATTCTAAATCTGGAGACTTTGTTGACGGATTCTATCTTGGAGACTTTGCTGACGGGTTCTATCTTGGAGACTTTGCTGACGGATTCTATCTTGGAGACTTTGCTAATGGTTTTGATATGTCCCAAAACTTTCGTTTTCCAACTACTGAACTATCTTCCTCCACTCTTGTTTTAAAATCTCCCTCCTCCTCAACATACTCATTCTCAGTGCTGAGGAGAGGGGCGAAGCACTTCAGAGTAAGAACTCTTATTTAGAAGCTGCTCTCTCAGACCTAGCAATGAAATTTGAGCAAGAAAGAAGAGGACAGCAGGAGGATTTTGTGGAGCTCGGCAGCAGGCTAGATATTCTTGAAGAAACTGCAAATGTCTTCCAGAAAGGTGCATTTTTTTTTTGTTTTCATTTTTTATTCACTATTGCTTTGCTATTATTAGCCCTCTTTGGACTTAGTCCCAAACGTGAGCTAATGGATTTTGTCTCGATTTTGTGTGTGTGCGTGCGTGCGTGCGTACGTCTGCAACCATGTCTCGAACATGTATGGACCGATTTTATGCGTACTTGGCAAAAAGACAACACATGATGGTATACTTATGCAAGTCATTTTTTTTCGAGATCAGATTCAAGATGGCCAACTGGCGGCCATTTTAGTTGTTAAAAAATAACCTGATGTCGAACACGTCCTCAGCCATTTTTCGGAAAACCATTTACCGATGTTATTCAAACTCGGCACACAGATAATAAATGATGACTTACAAATGAAAATCATTTTTTTGTGAGATCAGATTCAAGATGGCCGATTGGTGGCCACTTTGTGACTTAAATGTGTTCCCAGCCATTTCTCAGACATGCGTGGTCCGATTTTGTTCAAACTCGGCACAAGCAGAGTACATGATGGCATACACATGTTCCTCACTTTATTTTGCGATCTGATTAAAGATGGCTGACTGGTAGACTGGCGGCCATTTTTGTTTTCCATTAATATGAACTAGCCCTTCAACTCCATACTGCAAAATACCTAAAACAATGGGGGGGGGGATGACATTTTATGTCTTTTTAGCCCCTGTTGGACTTAGTTCGAAACAGGGGCTTATGGATTTGGACTCTATTTTTGTGTCTGTGCATGCGTGCGTTCGCAACCATATCTCGGATATGTATGGAGTGATTTTATTTGTACTTGGCACAAAGACAATACATGATGGTATACATACGCAAGTCATTTTTTTTTTCAACATCAGATCCAAGATTGCCGACTGGTGGCCATTTTAGTTGTAAAAAAAAAACAGTGTCGAACACGTCATCAACCATTTCTTGGACATTCATTTACCGATCTTGTGCTTTAAGCATTATACCTTGTAGCTGAACTTGCACCTTCATAATATGCAGTAGAAGGACATTTTTAGACATTGTAGCAATCACAGTGGTTGGTGTGGATTGATATTGCAGTCTTTGTATCATGATCTACTTCTTCAGGTTGGAACATTTGGAACAATTGGTTTTTATTTTATTTTTCTGCATGGAATCAAGTTATTTAATGCATACAAAGTATGCAGCTCTGTTAATAGTCAGCTTTTAAAGGGATGTATGATCAGATCACCCAACATGCAATCGATGTTTGTTTTCCAACTTCTGGTCCAAGTTTTGAAGTGTACAGAATCCTGTGCTTTTGGTGCGGTTACTCTGTGTGATACCTCCACAGTATTTAATCATCTCTTTCCTTGATCCCCTTTCATCATCTCATCGTGATGGTGCAGACTGACCTGCACAGGTATGAGGCAGACTCGTGGCGAGAACACGGCGAGACAGTTTGTCGAGAACATGACGCGCTTTGGGATGAAATATTTGTAATGCAAAATTAAATGTCGCAAAATGCAAACTCATTTGCAAAGCTTGGAGGATGAAGCCAACAGGGTACGTGCATACCTTATGAACTCTGATTTGGAAACAATACAGGGTCGGTGCCAAAAATTTTACATTGCCTAATTCCTGATAATTATTTCATTTTGAGGAACAGCAGGATAAACAAGTACACGCCTTATCTCTTCATGAATATTACAATTGCATTATTGGGCTCTTGAGATGATGATCATCGTTTTATTATCATTATTATTATTATTAATATTCTTTTTTTTTAACGAATAAACACTAACACCAATGAGCAATGCCCATTTATACCATGAAAATGGTGCAAAAGTGGTTGGGGAAGAATTGGACTGCAGGGTCATCCACCAGATGAGGAACATGCTTTCCACAGCTTCAGCGACAATGTGTACCCACCCTCTTCCCCACGGGTGTTGTTTTGTGGTTGCTGTTGGCTAAATACTAGTTCATCCACCTTCTGATTGTTTGCTTTGGTTAATACTAGTTTATCTGCCTCACATCAAGGGTTCCACTACCCCTCTTGGCTACCTAAGTTGCTACAAACTGGTTGAATTTGGATGGATGTTTTTTAGGAGACACCATCTCCTTACTGGATATCTTCAGAAGGCTTCAGAAGGGAACTCATGCATCCTTTATCAGGTGTTGTTTTAATTCCTGGCAGGGTGTCAAAGTTACCCTCCTCACTAGCAAAGCCAGTGAAAGGTATCGGTTTATTTACCAACAACCTGACCATGCAGCAGGTAGAACTGGGTTACTTGTTTGCAGTGGCAGTCCGGGAGCCTGGTGTTGGCTCAGTGCTTAGGGTGGCGGCTTGAGATCCTAGGATCCTGAGTTCAAGCCCCGTTGGCTGCTGGAATTAATACACCAGGCGGTTGACTCAGCCTGTCATCCTTCCGAGGTTGGCAAAATGAGTACCAGTGTGAACTGGTAGAGGATCACTGCATCAGCGACACAGTCGCACGTCCAAGAAATGATAGCTACCCCGGCAGCTAAGCTGCCATATGCAAGAAGAAGTGGCAGTCCAAAAAGACTGACCTGACTTAAATACCGCACCATAAATCATCATACTACAAACAAATAATTTGCCTTGTTGGTGTTTGTTTGTTTGCTTGACCCATATATGCTCCTAAATCGCTGGATGGAATGAGTTGAAATTTGGTAGTTGTACCTGATGTGTACCTGCGAATATTAAAAAAAAAAGTCGTATGGGTTCAGGAGGAGTGGGGTGATGCAAAATCTCTATGTAATTGTGTATCATATAACGGCATGCAGTGGTGGTGGGAGATTGTATTGTATTACAAGTCATCTGTGTAGATGATGTACAATTTTGCTTTGTACATGTGATGCATTTCAAGTACTTTTGTAACCCAGCCAGAGGGAAGGGGTATAAATCTCCCGTATGGGGTGGGTCTTTCTCATGCTACTGTAATTTGAGAAGTGTCTGTTAGTTGCGAAATCATATAATCGTAAATATATTGATTAGTCTGCTTTTCACTTTGTGAACAGTGTACTAACAGACCAGAGTGAAACAATTTCAGATATTGTAGTTACAGTTATAAATTGTAGAAATCAGAATGGTTTATGGGTTATGATTCTGCAGTGATATCATCATGATCTACTTGCTCAGGTTGGAACATTTGGAATAATTTGGAACAAAGTGGTTCTGGTTTTTATTTTGTTTTGTTTTTCTGTATGGAATCAAATTATGCAATGCCAACAAAGTATGCAGCTCTGTGAATACTGTGCTTTTAAAGGGACTAGTGCGGTTGCTCGTAGGTGGCGTGGGTTGGTTAGTGCGTGCCAGTATGTGCGCGTTGCTCTGCAGTATCAGGTCCCCAGCATCAATTGTGACGTCATATAAACGAAGAAGAAGAATTGTGACGCCCCTCTCTCTCGCTCACCTCTCTCCCCTCTCTCCCCCTCCTCTTCCTCTCCCTCCCCCCCTCCTCTCTCCCTCCTCTCTCCCCTCCTCTCTCCCCCTCCTCTGTCCCCCTTTCTCTCCCCTCTCTCCTCGCCCCTCTCTCCCCCTCCTCTCTCCCCTCCTCTCTCGCTCCTCTCTCTGTAAATGTATCACAAATGTCTACCAGCAAACGATTAATTCCAACCTTGGGAAAAAACAGCTTTCAAACCTTTGGGAAACAGCTGTTTTCTCGGGAAAATTCAAACCTTGGGATTAATTAATAATTTGAATAATAATAATCAAACCTTGGGAGTAAATAATGAAATAAATTAATAATTAAATAATAATCAAACCTTGGGAAAGAACAGCTTTCAAACCTTGGGAGACACTTGGGAACAGCTGAAATGGATGAGGAAGAACGATATCAAACTTTGAAAAGGCACATACCCAGGTCCCCAGTGTTGATTGTGACGTCATACCAAACGAAGAAGAAGAATTGACGTCAATTCTTCAAAAAATTTTAATAATTAATTAAATAAACATTAATTGTGACATCATTCGTGATGTCATAGCACCGTGTCCTGTCATTGGTTCACAGATACATGGCCGTAACTTGGGAACCGCTCGTCCGATCGATATCAAACCTTGAAAAGGCACATCCGCGGGGCCCCGGCAATATTCCTGGCAAGTTTCAATCTGATCGGACCGGTGGTCGTCCGGTTATTAATAATTTGGGAAAAAATGGCATGATAAGGTGAGAAGGTGGAACGACACCTTCAGCTGCCATATATACACCTTTTCAACACTGAAAAAGCAATAAAATGGCCGTAACTTGGGAACCGCTCGTCCGATCGACATCAAACCTCGAAAAGCACATCCGCGGAGTCCACCGGGCAATATTCTTGGCAAGTTTCAATGAGATCGGACCGGCGGTCGTCGAGAAACGGTGGTCGCAGATAGACAAACAGACAGACACACACACAGAGATTGCTGGAATTATAGATAGATGAATGATCAGATCACCCAGGATGCAATCAACATTTGTTTACGTACATCTGATGCAAGTTTTGAAGTGTACAGAATCGGTCACTCTGTATGATACCTCCTCATTGTTTAATCACTTATTTCTTTGATCTCCATTCATACTCTCATCGTGTAGGTGCAGACAAATCAGCAGAGGCGTGAGGTGGACTCATGGCTGGAGCACCATGATAGAGTATGATTGGAACAAGATGAGCTTTGGGCTGAAATATCACAATGCCGCACTCGTTTGCAAAGCGTGGAGGATGAAGTCAACAGGGTATGTGCATACATTACTAACTCTGATTTGGAAACAAGTACAGGGTAGCTGTGAAAAATTTACATTGCCCAATTCCTGATAACTAGTAGTGACCTGCAGAACAGAAAACCCTCCCTTCATTTGGGTGATGTATAGGCAACGAAGCACTGCCTCACATGTTTCTGGAAGTTGAGGTTTACTGCGAACAACCCAGCGTTAATTTTAGTCATCCGCACCCTTATTGCCAAAACAGAATGTTACGAATTTGTTGTATGTTCCCAGAGATGAGAATTTGAAGTTAAATTAAATAAATGATAAATTGCAAAATGAAAGTGTCAATGATGGTGAATGAGTGACAATCAAGAAAAAAAAACGTGTTGCTTTATACATCTCAGTAAAACAAACGTTGCGAATTAGCATCGCCTTTGTTTCCATTGGCATCATTTATACATTGTAATGGCGAACAATCGTGATAATCAGTTTTTTTTTAACCATTTCATTTCAGTGGTGGATTGAGGGGGAGGGAAGGGGGGGGGGCGTGGCTGGTAATTCAGTTTTTACGTATAGCCTATGTTTGTTGTTATGAACTATGAAAGGTTTTGTTTACTGCACTGAATTAGTCCATTTTAATTTTTTTTTTAAAGCAACATTTTCTTGGGAGTTATTAACCCTCCAAATTTCACTCTGGATCTGCTCCTGAATTTATACGATCTCACTATAAACAACGTTGCGGGTTAGTTGGCCTGCAGCATGTTCAGTGTCTCTCCTTATCCGGAATTCACTGTGGTTGGCAAAGATCGATGTGTAGATCCAGTGGATCTCCGACTCTACTCGCTGCAATGTACAGCTGTCCATGTGTAAAAGCACTGGTGGGAAGCAGGACTCCACACAGCCGCAGGTTCTGACCCTGGCTTTTGTTGATAGTCATCACAAAGGCCGGCCTGACTGGAAGCTGTCGTTGGTGGAGTTGGAAAGGACGATCTGTGTCAGATGGAGAAAGAAGAATTCTACGAATAAGGAGAATAGACCCGGCACGCTCACTACCTATCATCCGTGCTCCAAGAAGATGATCAGTGGCATTCCTTTTGCATGACTTAACCAGTGGCCATTGCGAGGAATGAGATTTAGCAACAGCATGATTGGAGGGTTAACCCTCAGTGATATTTTGTGTGGTGGCAGACCTGAAAGATTTATTGAGTAAAGTAGCTCAGGTGGATAAAGGTCAGATAGGTTTTGATTGGCCACAGAATCGACAATTTCAGCGATGAAAGTGTCATTCAGCAGGCAGTCAATGATCTTACTGTTGAGAAGATCAACCATGTTATTCGTTGTGGTTAAAGTTGCACGTGAAGCCAACCACTCAGAATTTGTATGATTGGACGGTTCTTTCAGCCCAGCATACACATGGTAGATAACGTCATCTTCCAATTTCACACAAAGACCAGGTGGTAATGCAATTACATTAACGTAAAGGTTACCCTCCACAGAAGGAAGGCGCCCTCACTCAGTTGCAACAACCGATCATCATAATGCTCTAGTCGTTTTCGACTTCCTTCATCCGCACCATCAAGTCGATTGAGCACGCGCATATTTGTTCTTCAAGTTGGCGTCATGCAATGTTGCCACTATGGAGAGTTTTTCATGCAGGTGCTGATGATACTTGGTTGCCTCGCTCGTTGGACCACAGGAAGAATTTGATGATCGGGATACTGCTTCCCATTGAGTCATAAATAATACACCACTTTAACTATTATTATTAGTTATGTTGTTATTCTAATTATTATTACGAAAACTATATCACTGTATTTAGAAACCTAGGCTAATTTGTTACTCCTATCGTAAAAGTCCTTCTTGGCCAGAGGAGAAGACCTTCATTTGGGCAGTGAAAAGGCAATGGAGCACTGCCTTAAACTCTCCCAGGGGAAAATAATAAAACCCAGGCAGGAAGTCTGGAACGCTGCATCGATCACTCTATAAATTAATAATAACCTGTAGGTGAGGCCTAAGGAATGAAGCCTGAGGCCTATACATACTGTGCCGTTGGAAGGCCGGTGATGCCTAGCCTTTCAATATTTGATGATCATTTTAACAATTGCTTTGTTTGTGTTTCACACAGAATGGAAAACGTAAAGGTAGGGCATGGCGATTGTGATTTGAGAAGTGTCTGTTTGTTAGTTGCACAATCGTAGAATCACAAGTATATTAGTTGGTCTGGTCTATTGTTCTGGCACACAAAGTGAAAAGCAGGGTTAAGCCGTTCACTTTGTTTCGCTGTCGAGAAACGTCATTCTATGATTGAGGAATTGCTTTATTTGAATTGAATTTTCTATTTTGAATTTCGACGAACACGAATCAGATCATGAATTGGAACACGAACCTGCAGTTTAGCAGTACGTTGGCTCTGACATTGGCAAATTTTATGGAATCTCGTTCTGAGCACACATGCGTACAGAGGACGACAGCAATTGTTTTCGTCTGTCTGCCTGTCCGGCAGCCAAACAAATTTAAAATAATTCCAAACAGGAAACTTCCTGTTTTAAGGAATATCATAAAAGACCAAAAGAACAGGCATGACAAACTAATGTAGGGTGTTAAATAATGTGGTGTAAAAGATGGTGCAGCAACGGTGATAAACTTCTGAAACACGTTTGTTTGTTTTTTCCTTCAGCCTTTAAAACCATTATTTTATTAGCACCACCACAGAAGGTGGACGGAGCCGATGTTTTCACATCTGTCTGTGAGTGATATCTCAAAAAGTTATGGACATGTTCAGACGAAACTCTGTGGACAGATTGGGTGTGTGACAAAGATGAATTCATTAGATTTTAGTGAAGATCTGGATCCAGATAATATAATTTTTTCAAGTGATTCTTCACCATTGAGAGATGGGGTCAAAGAAGAAATATTATGGCATAATATTTGAAACAGTTGTGGACGGATTCGGAAGAAACTTTGTGAACAGGTTGGGTGTGTAACACGTACGAACTGCTTCGATTTTGGTGAAGATCCGGAACTGTTCAGCCTGGTGGAGGTTTGCGCTGAACCGAGAGTCGTTCTCGTTTGAATTGAATTATATACTTCAACACTGTAGAACACAAATCGTTTTCTTGCACTTTCTAAAACCTCAAGTTTTTCAGTACTTAGTCAAAATATGTTATGCCATTTTATGCGATCTCAACAAATCATATGTGTGTGTCACTTGCACTTTCATCAATGGGGAAAAATGAGATTCAGAGAAAATGGCGGCTCGTTGGAAATATTGATTGTGCTCCGAAACGCAAAGCAAGAATTTAAATGACCCAGAAATGTAAATTGGAATTCTCCTTTTTCAAAGTGGCATTACTCCAGATTTGCAAAACCTATAGATGAAGATTTAATTGAAATATTGACTAATTGGCAGGGTTCTAAACATGATGAAATGTATAACTCTTATTCAAAAGAAGTCTTTCTGGTTCATATTATGAGTAAATTAATTTCTGATTCAAGGCTGTCTGAAAATCCTGACAATTAAGTGTTTGATATCCTACGGGATGAAAGTGATGGGGCTCAGGGATCGCCCGGGGATGTCTGTCAGGATGATGAAGAGGAGAAAGGTTCTGTTGGTGATTATATTAATAGTCTTGAAAAATTACATCAAGAGAAAAGGTGGGAGTCACAAAGGAGTTTGACAAATTTTGACGTGATTGATAAAGAAGCTATAACACGAGAGAAGATGGCTTCAAAAAAAGGGAACTTATAAATGAATTTAAATAAAATACAATATAACTTGTGGGGTAAATTATTGCGGGGTGATGGTGCTGGCATGGAAGAACTTCACAATGAAGACAAAAGGTTTTTCTTTTATTGGCAAAGAGGAGTAGTTTGAGAAATCGAAAATGTTTCTGACAAAAGAAGAGATTGATGGAGGAATATAACAAAAATGAAGAAACATTGAGGTTGACATTGAACTTAAATGAGAGTGTACTCTATCGTAAATAAATGGTAGTCGAATATATCTCGATGCTTAGTCAAACTAAAATACACAATTTGGTTTCTGTGTGTCTGTCTTTTTGACCACAATACATTCAGCTGTTACATATCCATCCATCCATCAGAAGCATACTCAGGATAGAGCAATTGTTACTGCCAAAGCAGTCTCCTGGGCTATTGGGCACAATCCTGGATGGGTTGACACTCCAACACAGGATACTTGAATGGCTCAATCATCCCAGCAAGCTGGTCCTCATTTTGCCAACTTCAGAAGGATGACAGGCTGAGTCAATCCCACATGGTATTATTTCAGCAGCTGAGCAGGATTTGAACTCAGGACCTGAGGAGCCTATGCCCACCATCCATCCAATGGGACCATACTCTGTGCAGAGCATTGGTGCTGCCTAAGCAGTCTCATTGGCTATTGGGTACAATCCTGGATAGTTCGCCACTCCGACACAGGATACTTGAATGGCTCAATCATCCCAGCAAGATGGCACTCATTTTTCTGACCTCAGAAGGATGACAGGCAGAGTCAACCTCACCTAGTATTAATTCAACAGCTGAGTGGGATTTTAACTCAGGATCCGAGGATCCTAAGCCCACCACTCTAACCATTAAGCCAACACCAGGCATGTTACTTAGTCCTCCTGCCAAGTTTGGTTGAGAATGGATAAGGCCCACACGATGGAGGTTGTTGTGATATAATTTACCCTACTCCCTGGAGTTGTTTTCCACCTTGGGCGAAATCCATGTTAAAGTGTATATCCGTGTCAAGATAGCTAATTGTGGTGTTTTTCCAAGGTCGCTTCTAATAACAACTCTAATGATAATAGCATAATATTAATGTTATTACAAAACTATTAATACTGTACTAATAATATCCCCTCTCCACAAAGGGGTTTTACCGCTTGGGACAAACGCCGTGTTAACGTGTATAAATAGCTTATCGTGAAATTTCATGGGGCACCATTACGAGAAGTGAAAAAATATTATCAACCACAAATACATATGATTACCTTTTTAAAGATTCACTCCTGCTGTTTAATACTAAACCGAAAGGGAGTAAACCTGACATTCTTGAGTCTTGAGCATTGATGTACTGAAATTTTTTTTTTTTTTTACAGTACACACACACACACACACACATACATATATATATATATATATATATATATATATATATATATATATATATATATATATATATATATATATATATATATATATATATATACTCGAGAGGATAATAACATCACCATTCCTGTCGCTTTCTTAGGGAGTGGGTGCATTCGTCTTAAAATCAGTGTTTTGGTCATGTGAGAAATCTCCTTTTTATCATTCTTTATGAGTGTGATGCATACTGCTGAGCTGGATATGGAAAACTATACAAATGTCATTAATTTGGAGATTTAGCTAAGATGTGATTAAATGTTATTGGAGAAATATTTCAAAAAACTTCAGGTAATGAATAGCAGAGTGAAATTGATAAAGGCATTAATTGTATTAAAACTGCATGATAAATAATTACAGAGAGGAATGCAAAAGAACTATTCCTTCCTGTTGGAAAGATGCTGATGATTGCATAAAGTCCAATAAATAAATGGAACGTTATCTTTGAGAAAATTTGTTGTATTAAATGCAAAAAGAAAACTAGAGAGTTCCAAGAACACAATACCCTGTGCAGTTTTGTTTTCGTCTTAAAAGCATCAAACAAAAAAACATCAAACATCAAAAACGAAGCGACAAATCTTCAAACCAAGCAAAGAAATCAAGTATATTTTTCAATTTTAATACAGTAATGATTTTAAAGATGAGTAAAAAAAAATCCAGAAGTTTAGTACCATTGAAGCAGTCTTATACACTATTTTTTACACTAACCACTTGACATACCACCCTATAAGAATATTTCCAAGGTACTGCAAAAGTAAAGGTTCATGGAAGTGACAAGAAGGCGATATTTTTATTTGCCAAAACGAAGTTTTTGCAAGATATGTTAGTCAGCTTGTATGTTTTTTTTTTTGTTTTTATTTTTTTTATTTTTTTGTTTGTTTGTTTGTTTGTCTGTAATCACGTATAAAAAATTCTGCAGAGCACAGTTATCATTGGAAATTTTTGTAACTTCGCATATCAGAGGCCTATAGAGGTCCCTTTCAGCGCACAAAATTTTGAAGGTCAATGTCAAAGGTCAAGGTCACTTGTCGCAAATCAGGGGAGTCGACGAAACCCTTATTTTTTGAGTAATTTTGATCGGATCGTCTTCAAACTTCATGGGAATATAGTTCATGGTCCTGGCGCTCAGCTGATTAATTTTTGGTGGTGATTGGCTTTGACCTTCATGGTTAGCGCCTAAGGTCAAACATATTTGACCCCAAGGTCAAATTTTCAGTTTTAGGAACCATATCGTGTAGTACTCAAATTGAACACCTCGATGAGTGCTTTCTAGATATTCAAGCTTGAGACATTATGACGTCATTTGGTGACGTTATGAGGCAAACGCATATTTTCATGGTTACTCTGTAGAACGATTCTCATCGGAATCTCTCGTAGGCAGATATTCCTCAAGGAGTCGCTCCTGGTGGATGCAGCTCTGTTCACCTCAGTGTGACCTTAAAGAAAGTCACACGTGGTCACCTTTTGGCAAGATACGGGTCACCCTGCGGGTGACATTGGTTTATTTTCTTTTTTTTTGTTCTACAGTGTTCAAATATCGAATTCAATTTAATTAAAATAAAGATTTTAAAACTCGTATAAATAAATTAATTCCGGAATTTACCACGGTTGACGCAGTGTCTATTACATCACCCTATCTTTCACTTGCATTTGTCATCCGTGCCTGTTGTATGTGTCCTTTATGAAGTCCTTAAAAACAGTGAGTTTTATGTTTGGAATTATTCTCAATTTTGTTCCACTGCCAGGCAGGCAGACAGAGTAAAAAACAAACAAACATGTGACTTCTCTCTGCACATGTGTCAAAGACAAATTTAGAGCCAAAGTACAGGTAAACTGCTGGTTCACTTTCTGATTCATGTTCCATTTCCTGTTCACGATATAACATTCAATTGAAATTAAGATGTTCCTCCATCATAAACTGACCATTATGAACTAATAAGACGGATGGATGGATGGACAGACAGAAATTAACCAATTGCTTAACCCTGCTTTTTGCTTCGTGTGCATGGGGTAACTTGTATTCGAAAAAGTTCATGTGTTGAAACTAAAAATAGTTATAAGAACAGGAACGTGTTTGGTTTGTGGAGCAAATAAAAAATATCCATTTGCTATCATTAAAGCAGGTGGTGATATCAAGGAGTTTTTATCTGGAAGCTGATTTACATCAAGTGGGATTCCTGAAGAATTGCACCTGTTCAGATATTCTTTCTGCAGACTGAGAACAAATTTTGTGACGAGTTTAAAGGCCCAGTCACACCTTGACGTTTTAGCCAGCTTATGCCGATTTTTGGAAAATTTGTCTAAAACG
Organism: Eptatretus atami; assembly: GCA_035128595.1. Taxonomy (NCBI): domain Eukaryota; kingdom Metazoa; phylum Chordata; class Myxini; order Myxiniformes; family Myxinidae; genus Eptatretus; species Eptatretus atami. The sequence continues at coordinate 154,228,734 of CM068954.1, forward strand.
CTGGTTACACGTCGAATACGTTATGGGTAAGTTTTGATAACATTGAGAGCACGCTGAAAACACTGCCATACGTCGTAGTACGCTGGCTTTAAACGTTGTACTTTTTGGTTGTCCTCAAATTTTCCATGCTTGAAATTTTAAGACTTATGCCAGCGTATGACTCACACGTTCCGCATAACGCTGGCCATAAGTTCGGCACGTCACACGATCGTTGACACACATCGACACAACGTTACTTGTAAGTTACTCATAAGTCGAAACACGTTGAGGTAACGTTTAGCGTACCACAACATATTTCTAACCTATGAGTAACTGTTGTAGGCACGTTACGCGATTGTTGACACAATACGACACATTACTTAAAAGGTGCTCATAAGTCGAAACACATCAAGGTAATGGTTAGCGTCAGTGTTTCCAGACTCCCTGTTTTTTTTTTTCTTTCTTTCTTCCTTCGGTATGATGGTGATGTTGACACTTCGATTTCGAGTGCGGTTGTAATATAATATAATTAATAGGCGCCGCTCAACGATTTAAATCATAAACCGCACTGTACACTGAACACCGTCATACCGAAGAAAAAAAAAAAAACCGGGAGTCTGGAACACTGACGCTAACCATTACTTTTGACGTTTTCGACTTATGAGTACCTTTCATTAACGTGTGTCGATGTGTGTCAACGATCGCATATCGTGCATACAACTTATTCCCATCGCATGCGGAGCGTGTGTCATACGGCAAGTACGTTAAAATTTTCAACATGTTTAAAAATTACAAGACTTACTCCATTTAATACGATGTACGATAGCGTACTTTACGTTTTATTCACGCATACCAAACTTACCCATACCGTATTTGACGTGAGCCAGCGTTTTAGACGCATTTTTCAGAGGTCGGCATGAATCGCCAAGTGTGACTGCGATGTTGACACTTCCATTTCTGCGGCGGTTATGATTTGAATCGTTGTGCGGCAGCCTTTCATAACCTACGCCACGTCATCGTCGGCGATGCTGCAGCGCGCTATGCATAAGTTAGACTATCGTTGGGCATAGGTTGTGAAGGCCGACAACAGGTTCAGCATTCTTTGTTAATTTATCTATAATAAAAAACGTAAATACGTTATGCATAAGACCAAGTCGTTATGAATACGTCCGAAACTTTAAAAAAAACATCAAAAGTTCACGTAAGCCAGCGTTTTACATACATTTTAATACGTTGCCATGCTGGCTAAAACATCAAGGTGTGACTGGGCCTTAAACAAAGAGAAGCCTAACATCTGGAACACATCTTAAAATAAGGTTGATCAAATTTGTGTGAAGTATGATATTAATATTGACAATAGCACGATGTTGAATGAAACAATATGAGGTCGATCGGGCTCTAAAATCTGTCCCTCATGTGAAATCCAATATTAAGAGAAAAGGTAAATAGGTTTATTCTACAAAAACGATAACAGGGGCAAGTTGAAACTTGACTTTATTTATCCTTGTGTTATAAACCTTTTTTGGAGAAACTTTTAAGCTTCAAGATGTCAAGAGTCATAGGATCCACTGAACAGAAATAAAGAGGCAGTTTGCCAATTAATTGCAAAAACCCATCAACTCAAAGGTTAAGAAAGTTTCTTCTAAAGTGGTCGATTATATATGATGTTTACTTGATTGAATCTGAACTTTAGAATGATTAAAATTAGAAATACGTCTTAACGGTCATCTTAAGGTCCATATATGTAGGCCATTTTTCCTCTCTCAAGAGAGATGCTCATAGAATGAATACTGTATGTGGGTGCCAGTTCTGTGACTTATATTTTAGAAAATATAAGGAAGCAAGTATTAGAGTCCAGAGCATGAAGAACGTAGTCGTAGATCGTTCATTAATCTCATCAATAATGATGTTAAATTATACAGTCCTTTAATGAGGAAAAGCTGTTTGTAATATAGGCCTTGTAGAATGCACTTTATAATAGAATGTCTTCATCAGAAATGTCAGATCAAGGACGACTGATGAAAGCTTTTGATTTGATTTTTTTCTTCAATGTTTTTAGTGATAACCATAAGATAAATTGGTTTGTGTGTGTGTGTGGTGTGTTTCCTCTGCCTCCCTTCCCCTCTCACCTTACACCTGCTCCTCTCTCTACTCCTCTCTTCTCTGCTCCCCCACACTTTTATGACCCGTCGGCGAGAGCGACGGCTTGTATTTGCTCGCGTATATATATAATTAATATACATATATATAATAGATATATATTAATAAACTCTCATCTTGTATTATATATATATATATTATGTATGTACGTTCCAGAAATACAGCCAAAACGGTACCATGATAGCGCAAAATTTTTAGGGCCACCTCACTCAACATTCGCCTGCAGTGTGCAGTATTAAGTTTCGTTCAAATCAGGCACGAAAAAAATTATTAAAAATCAATTCCCGATTCAGTCAAGTACTCTTTCGAGTATTTGATCAATGCAAACAACCTCAGCGGTATAGTTCGCTGGAGCTATCTTTCTTTTTTTCTTGAAATGGGTTCCCGTTGTGACAGCGGTTAATGAAAAAATCAACGGGTTTACGGGTAATGTAGTATTTATATATATATATATATATATAATATAGATAATATATATTAATAATTATTGATTAGCTTCACTCTTTATATGATAATAAATGCGTTGTTTTTTGACTTAAGAAACAAGATTAATGGTTAAAATGTATAAATGAATAATGCATGTTTATAAATGTTCAAACTGACGACCGTCAGGCAAACACAGCCGATAACGCGACCAATGGATTCAACAGCGTTACGAATCATTTTATTTGGAACTGTGAGACATTGTCTTTCAATTTCCTCTTTCAGCTCATCGACTGTTGCTGGTTTTGCGCCGTAAACCTTATCTTTGAGATATCCACCCCATAAAAAAAAGTCCATTGGAGTGAGGTCTGGGAACGCGCAGGGAATTAAACATACTCTTCGCCCAATCCATCTGTGTAAAAAGTTGCTTCGAGATAGGCCCTTACATCACGTGGTAGTGGGAGAGTGTGCTCCATCTTGCTGAAAAGTAAATCTCTTCGAGTCACAAATATCTATGCCAACGTTGGACGACGATTCGCGATTAGACATTCCCCAGTGACAGCTTGATCAACATCCCAGGAACATCCCTAGGATGCCACATGCTGATATCCCAACACACGTAACCTGGTACAGTTAAATGAGTGTTCCATTAGAACATGCAATTTCAGGAGCACCTAGTAGGTGCAATTGTGTCGGTAAATTGAGCCCATTTAACTTGAAGCTGGTCTCAGCAATCGCTCCAAAAATTTTGATTGAAATAGCTGCATCTTGCTTCGGCATTTGTCCAGCTACACCTCACCAAATTCAGCTCTCACAGTCAGGGTCGCGTCTTCATTTAGAGCGTGGATTAAATTTGGAATGTACTTTTCCAATTAATTCAAATTGAAAATGGGATGGCGCTTGATTTTTGGGATTCCTGCTCACGAAGCAGTGTTATAATTCCTGATCGGTGGAGGGTTTCCAGCAATTGATTTTCCTTTGCGGGGTGGTTTGATGCGTGGTCTCCTGGAAACGACTCCTTAGGACGTTATGACCACAGTTCATCTGTTTCAAAACTTATCTCGGAGCGAGCAATGGTGTGTCGCGTGGTGGATCTTTGTGGAAAATGTATTCTAAATTGTCTTTGTACTTCCATGATGTTTTCATGCTTCCAGTATGCACTTTATGAAATAATATTTCTTCTTCAAACACTAGTGTACTTCTGCCATTATTATGTCAAATTTGATCTGAAAATAAATGAAAAATTCAATGATTATGAGAGCCAAAATGTGAGTAAACAACCTTTTTTTGGCGGACACCTGTAATATATAATATATAATATATATATATAATATAAATAATGTATATAATATATAATAATATATACATATATATATATACAGGGTGTCCCCTAAAAAAATGTACTCACATTTTGGCTCCATTATAACTCATTGATTTTCATTTATTTTCAGATCAAATATGATATATAAATAATGTATATATATATATTATTGTTATGAATTTCTGGCCTGCCTGGCGTGGTATCGGTACACGGTACCTCTAATGGCAGCCGCGTCGCCCACCCGACGGACCAATTCAGTCGTGACCCTCCTGCGAACTACCGCCAGAGCCAGTCACGGGTAGGGTTGTACCTCACCAAACCCAGTCCGCATTACTAACCTACCGGCAGCGAAATTAGGTGAATCACGAATGTCGATATAACCTAAATACCCTGCATGGTAACCTACCGAGGGGTTGCACCACGCCGCAGTCGGCTTAGACACGAACCGCTTAAGCGGTTTCGTTTCTCGGCTACAGGGATATACCGAGCGTGTTATCGCCGACCTCGACGTTCGAATTTTTCAGGTGTTAACAACACTACCAAATCATTCCACGATTCAAGATGGCATTTTCAAAGAGGGAAAGGATCGCAACGAACGGGAAAACTTTCAAAGCACATTATTACACATATAACACAAAACAGCAAGGCAGTCAGTAGCAATAATGTACAGCAAAAGAAATGAAAGACGTTGCGACCGACTAATAGCCATATAAATGTACAGGCACTTAAACAGGTTTAAATTACACTTAATACACTTAAAACCTCCCTTCTGCGGCAGTTGAACCTCCTCCGGCACTCTCCTCGTCCGCACGCGCAGGTCCACCAGAGACAGCCTTGCGGCGCTCTTCCGTCCAAAGTCTCCGAGGCTTCGCCCGGACTCGCACTGGGCCCGCGCCTTCAATTCGACAGGTCCCTCAACGCCAAAGACGAGAGGAGGGAGAGAGAAACTCGACCTCGACGAAAAGAAAGAGAGATGCCAGGCATGACCCCGGACAGAGAGATGACGTTGACGACCCAGACAAAAAATTAAGGACCTTGACCTCGACCACCAAAGAGAGAGCGAGCCCCCCGCGTCCTGTCCGCCTTATAAATAGCGCGGGGCTCGCCCTTCGCTCCTCACCGTTTTCGGCTCCCCTCCTTGAAAGGTCCCGAAGAAGGGGCGTTCCTTCACTCCGACCGCCTCACTCATGATCACCCAATCGGTGGGTGAGTGACCCTCCCTTCCTTTCACACGCAAGCGTGGGGAAACAGGCGGGAAAAAAAACCCTAACAGGCCTCAAAGAGCTTTGTTCTTGCCAATCCTTCATCGGACGGTTTCCAACGCGGAAACCGTCTACCGTGGTCCGCGGAGGATGGCAGTTTCCGTTAGCGGGCGTAGTGCGTAAGATGAGTGGAAGATTGTTGTGGGGGTTGTGAGCGTGGTGGGCGTTGTGCAGTTGGGTAGCGGTATGTTGTTTGCGTGGAGGTTGTGGCAATGGTTGCGCTCAAAATAATCGATAGCACAGAAAAACGGCTATCTCAAAGAGTCGCAAGCCCGGTGAACACGAAGAAAATCCCTTATAAACAATGGTGGGGACGCTAGCTGCACATAACTTTGCGTCATAAGCTGATCTAGGACCTTTATGGTGATGTTAGCGAATTTCCACAGGCCGTAACAATTTATATATTTATAATAATATAGGTAGTAATTACAAATATATTTATAATTTATAAATAATATGGGACATCAATAAGTAACTTTATAAAATGGCAATTAAAATTAAACATTACAGAGATGTAATGTGTGTAGTGCAAGACGACATCTGTTAATATCTTGGGTAAAGGTCCAAATGTTTTTGCCTGTTTTAAGATCTGGCACCAATTGAACGTGTACGTCAGTGCGGCAGCAGTTCCAAGATGGTGGCTCCCCTGAAAGAAGCATGCACCAGGGAGACTAACGTTCCTGTCATCCGTTCTTGGAAGTAGGATGTGCATTCCATTGAATCCATCGCAGAATAAAAATTCAACATGATGACAGTTATCGCTACAGCAGCATTGTACGACTGGACAGAAGTGTAAAGTGGAGTATCCAGTGCGCAGATGTTGCCTCGCTTGGGTCGGCTTCATACAGCGCGACGACACTAGGAAATGTTGTAGGAGTGAGTACATGCTAAGGAAAAGGAGGGGTTATTGGTGGGGGGGGTGGGGTTAGAAAGAGAATGGTTTTGGGGATGATCTGGGATGGTGTGAACAGCTGTCTTAAAGACTTGGAAGGGAAGGGAGAGTGAAAGTATAGAATGATGAGAAGTGTGGTTTGTTTGCAAGGTGGGAAAAAATAGGAACGAATAAGTGTGAGATGAGCAGTGATCTTAGTTTTAGGGAATTTTCACCAAAGGGATAGTTGTGGCTCACCACAAACCTGGGCGAGGTGGGCGTGAGGATGGAAGAGGCAAAGGGTAGAAGACCAGAAAGGACGGTACAAGAAAGACAGAGAGACCACCAACCTGTCTGTATTTCAAAGTGAATCGGCCCATAGACGTGAGCTTCATCAAGGAGATTCCAATGACTTGAAGGCCTTGGTTTCCACGGCGTAAGCTGAGAAAGATGAGGCAGCGAGCCAGCGAGAGGGGAAGCAGTACTTCCATTCAAATACGACGGAAGAAGACTTTTTTTTTTTTTTTTTTTTTTTTTTTTTTTTTTTTTTTGTTGGTGATAAGGTTCAGGTGTGCCAAGCAAAACTTTGCCTGATGGAGTTATGCCATTATTATTCACCCACATTTAAAAATGTTTTAAACATGTTTCACAACCAAGTCAGCAGCCATTACTTTGTGATGTGATTCCTTTCTGGGTTTACTCTTATTTGGGATACAGAAAGGAGTTACGCCTTTCTTTTGCTTGCAATTTTACAACTAGTACTCTCTTGCAGCCAAAACATTGTCCAACCCACAAACAGCTTCCAGATTATCGTGAAGGCCCCACACTTGTTTTCCCTTTGCATTTAGAGCTCATAGGCCGAATTACAATTTGATACAAGCGACACTTAACCAAGGCGGCAAGCATTTATTCTTCTGATCACTTGAGTTATTACAACACAGGTGAATAAAAACATTGCTCCAAGTAATGGAATACTTGCAGGGCATCCTTAATCAGCACACAGCTAAGTTTAGCATGTATGCCATTACATCAAATATAAATTCTACTGAAGCATTCAATGCATGGAATACACTAGTACACAGAAAATGTTAATTTGTCTCATTTTATAGGACGATGTATAGTGGATGCATTGAGATTGCTTGTGCAACATTCATGTGTCTCTCTATCGCTGGATGATGCATTAATCGGGAGAACCAACCGGATAAAGGCACAATGTTCTCCTCTCTTTCTACTTCACAAATAATACGGTTCCTTACCGCCTGGGCCTTGCGCTGCTCTTACATGATGTTCTCACATTACACTAAACTCTATAAACATTGGGGCACGTGTCTGCTTTCTTTCTCACCTTGTTTTCGTTTACTTTGTAATTCTGTATTATCAACACACAACTTCCATGGGTGAGATCGTGAACACAATGTAACAATTTTTAAAATGAAAATCTAAAGCTTACTACTGTGCATCACTCTTTTATGTGATCGTTTGATCAGGTAAATTGCTGAAATGAATGGGGTGCTGAGAAATTCATTACATCGGTCTCAAAAATGAATGCAACACACCGTTCCAACACCAAACCAAAACCCTCCGAACATTAACAAACTAGATACAAAAAACAAAATCTTTGATAAGAAAGCTTAATTGAAAGTGAGAATGTGTAGAGAATTAACAGATAGAGTCTCAGTTTGAACGAGAACGGCCACTCGTAGAGCATATACCATCCGCCAGGCTGATTAATTAGTTTACGTTTAATATTCCACTGAATACGCCGGATGTGATTCGGACTGAAACTAAATATTAATCGGTTTGTTTTGGGCACAACACCAACTCATCCACCAAGTTTGTCACGAAGATTCGTACACAACTTTTTGAGATTCCTGTTCACAAACAGACAGAAAACAGGGGTTGAAACATGGCCTCGTCCGCCTTCGGTGGGGAGGTAAATAAGATTGTACCGAAAGGTTAAATTCGGAGCTATTATGAAATGATTCCAATGATTTTTTTTCTTTGTACACTGTGCTGGGTTTGTAAATGAGCTGTTTGCATCAATTGCCATTGACGTTTTCCACTTCTTTTTCATCCTTGAGGCCTAGCGTTTGCTGCGAGGAGCACCCGCCATCAATGGTGCGTGACCATCGAGTTGTCACGGATGTGTGCGTGCATCACAGCTACGTTTCCATTTGCAACACTTCAGAAGTCCTGTTGAGGGGGGGGGGGGGGTTTGGGAGAGAGAAAGATGAAATTTTGAATGTCTGAACGAGCAGATGTTGCTTGTTTCTCAATATCAGTGTATATTATAACATGAATAACAAGCCACTTGCAGTTCCAATTTCATTGGATGAGAGTACCTTTTTAAGATTCTTGATGCTGTACATTTCATGCAGTTGCATGTGATGCAATTGGTGCCATCTGGCTTGGCCTCCGAAGCATTAGAAAGATCTGAAAATCTTGGAAGAAGAACTGCAAGCCCACATGAAAATGGGGATGTAGTTGGGCTGAAGTTGAAGTTTATTGTGGTTGTAAAATCGTGTGTCCTGCATTGAGAAAGAAGACGTGAGTGGTGGAACAGACGTCGCTAAATTACGTACCATTGTAACCTGAGGTATGTCTTTAATTCTGTACTATACGATGAAAATAGAGTACAGTCTATTTATACGCAGCAATTGCAACGTGAATATGTCTATTAATATGTATTCATACAATATTGGAACTTATTATGTGAATTACAATCTTATATAATTAGCGTTAACACCAGCACACAAAACCACACAATGCAGGTCCTGATGACTTGGTGAGGGTGCCTTGCAATGATGCTTAAAGCACCCTCGAGACGCAAAAAAGCCCTCTTTGTGTTATGCCTTAATATCAAGAGTATGCCTTGTGAGTGTTGTGTGATCTTCGCCGCGAACTGATGTGGAACTTTTCCAAATGAGCTGTGCGGTTGATACTGGCGTCCAGCTGGCATGGAACCCATGTGCCCAAAAGGGGGGGGGGTGATTTCACACCTTGTGAGTGTCTTGTACATCCTCGCTGGGTATCGCAAGAAAGCGAAGAAACAGAGAATAGAGAGGCTTTTGTGAATGCACTGATTGCCAGGCGTGGTTGTTATCCGGACGTGCGAAATTACATCACCGGGACACTGGGGGAGGGAAGGGGGTTACTTACTTTGGATCCCAACATAAGAACCACCACCCTGAATCCCCCAACCCCAATCGTACAACCCCGGTTTCCTCTGTGATTATGCGGGAATTGAAATTTGCGTGGTTTTTATGACTTAAAGTTTTGATGCATTGTCGTGAAGGAAAAGAGAATTAAGAGGAATGACTTCCACCCAGCTGCCATCAACGATCCTCCCCTTATTAAAAACAAAGATATAAACCAACTCGCTGAAAGTGTAACCGTACACTACGGTAGATCATGATCGGAGGAGAGGAGAGGAAGGTCAGAGGGTTATTTTTTTTTAGCATTCCATCGAATACAGTAGGCTACTCTTAATTTCACTTTTAAAGTGAGTGAACAAACTAAATCATAAAATAACATGTGAGGAGCATATGTGTGCACACTTGTTTTTATTTGAACACAACGATATTCAGTGAAAG
>CM068954.1:154244725-154266446 GCA_035128595.1 Eptatretus atami
AATTAATAAAAATCTCCCTACTACACCACACCATGCATCACACCACTTACTTTTCTTCCACATGACCAACCATCAGTACGCAATCCCCCTCCCCCCCTCCCACACACCACACCACCATACGCCTTTCATTCTTTTTTTAGATTTTATAGTCCTTATGTTTTATTATCACTTTGTTCTTTATTCATAACAAGTCAAGGCTCTGAAGCATGGAACAGCGACGTATCAGAGGTTAGAGGTTATGCACATCCCGCATTACAACAGAGTATAATGGGTGGACAGCACAGACAAATGGCAAAACGAGTAGCTGCAACTAGACATGCAAGCCAATGATCGTGAAGATGAACAACACACAGAGATGCAGACGAACAGATATCAGGTTAAACAATGGTAAAGATTGCCAAATTGAAGCAAACACAACATTTGAAAGCTTTCAAAGGATGCAAGTTACTTGGTTAATTTCACAACAACATCTGGATTCTTTTTAGGCTGCATCTCCTTTATTCAGTCAAAGTGAGGTGCGTTCAGCTACTTTGGGAAAATGGTAAAAGTTTTGTGACAAAAAGGACTCTCCATTCCAAGCCCTTGGTGCTAGAACGAGTGATTTTGTCATCGACTGCTCTCCTCCGCCACGACATACTGTGCAACAAACAGAAACCAAAGAGGTCCAATGGAGTTTAGGAAATCAAATTTCTTAACTCTGACCAATTTCTTCACAATGACATGAACGTTTATTTGAATTACCCTTGGTAGCCATTTGGCTAATTGCATGCAATTGTAGAATCGCTGGATTACACAATAACAAATACAAAGACAAAACCGAATGCAAACAACATAAATAAGAAAAGTGACAGAAATGACATGAAGCAGTAAGCGAAGCATCATAAATCAAACCCTACAAATGATTTTGCTCTTTTGACCTTCACCTTGTGTCAATTTTTTTTTCATTCAAGCACAATATATATGTTTGTGATAAAAAAGGGATCCTGGTTGAGTGACGTTTTTGGTGTACAGGAATCTAACCGTCATGGAAAACGAATGGGACAAGAAGTAAAGGACCCAGATGTCACCTTTTTTTCCATGAGCTTCGATTTTTCTACAAAAAGGTTTAACTATCAGAGTTATGGAAAAGCATGTACCATCCTGGAGGACAGAGCCAGAGACCAATATAGGAGAAAAGGTAGCTTAAATAGAAAATAAGAGAGGAAAAGATTGACTTTAACAGTTTTTCACTTCCTCTGTATACTATAAGCAGTAGTTTTTAAGACAGAGAAAAAAACATACAGACCAGTTGGTCTTTTAAAATGTGAACAGATATTTTTGAGGCTTTGCAGAATAACATTGTCATGCGGTGTGCCACAAAAAGCATCGTCACTAATTGTCTTGTTGTTGTAAAGGCTGATGGTAATGTTCGAAGCAACTTTGCTGATCTTGAACAAGCAGAGCTTTAATCTTTCCTGAGTGCGAGTTCAACATGGCAGAGACCGTGACGACATTTATCATTGAAGCAGTTGGTTTATGTATGTTGCAGATTCCATTGTCACAGAATCAATGCCAAGTACTTTATACAAAAGAGCATGGATCAGTAATTTTTTAAACATAATTTATATTTAACCCTGTTAGTTAAAATATCTCAGAGTTAAGTTACTGGCTCGCTCTTTCATCCAATATGACATTTGTCATGTGCTTTTAAAAGGAACAGTAGAGAAAGATTTACTGAGAACCTCATGTTTTGTTCTCAATTGATGAGAATAAAAATTGGAAACATTTACCCGAATTTAAAGTGTGTTTTCAAGAGGGGTGGCAGACGAGTTACATGAGTTGTGTAGTTAATGTGACGGACAATGCTGGTCTTGTTCTTTTTCAAATTCTCTTTAGTGAACAAGTTAACTCTGAGTGCTTTAAAATGTCAAACTGAACTTGCGTCTTTATGCTTAAAATTATCTTGTAACATACTCTTTGAAAGCTGAACTACTTATATAAATTTAAAAATTATATCATGTCATTGTTTTCTATTGATACCATATGTTGAAACTGCATCTACAGAATATGTTGCAAGTTAATTAAATGGCCATCTCGAATTACTGTGTTCCAACCATGTGCCTTTTCTGTAATTGTTCCCTGTTAGCGTTTGCTGGGACTGCACAAGCTGAGTATCCTTACACGCTGAGAGAGTGGCAGAGGAAAACCGCAACTCGGTAATGAACTGGCAAACCCTGCAAGAATGAAAATGCAACAGTTGCAGCAGAGAATTGAGACTGCCAGAAAAAAAAAAAAAACCGGCCTGGCGAGTATTGCTCATCTGCAGGTGGCTACTGTTCAAAACTGTTCAAAGACTTAAAATTTGTTACAAAGTCTTTTCACAAATCTAACTCGCAGTGATTTAATGCCTAGTATCTGCAGCTCAAATTTATCATTTTTTGCATATCATTCTCATCAGACAACTGACAAAATATCAAAATGTAATGTATGTCTGTCTTTCAGAGCCAGTTGCTAGAGCTACAGAAGTTTAGAGCATCAAAGATGATGAGGCACCCAATGAAGACAGACAACAGATGCATGGTGGAGTTTGCAAAAGAAGTATTTTGAGGAAGCAAGCAAGAAGGGAAAAGAACTGCCAAGGTAATATGGAGTTGTAATTTTAATAGAATCGTAAGAACGGTAAAGTTGTGTTACAGTCACTTTCCCAGGATCGGTCACGAGCTGCACCTAGCCTCTTGCAGCCTGCCATCCAGCACGCATCTTGTGACTGTCACTAAAGCACAAAGCATAGTTCACACTTGTTTTCTTGCATTTATGATATATAATGAAATTGTTTTGTCCAAAGTTGGTCCTGGTATTAAGTGTGTACCATTTGTCAACCTTGTTGCGACCAGTAGTTGGGAAGGAGTTATAGAATGATGACAACAATGATCTTTTATCTCCACACCGAAGGAGGGCAGAGGAGGTTTCACCGAGTGATGGGACTGGACTAAAATGGCCCAGGTATTTGTCGCACACTGGCGAAATTCGATGTCGACACTATTTTTTCATTATTTTTCCAGCTTTTTTCAAAGACCTAATTCAAAGTACATGTCACATCTAAAATAAGCTTGTGTTCTTCCGTATCATTAAGTGTACACAACGCGAATACGTAAAAAAATGTTGAATTATTGAGCAGGGTTAATCTCGACTCATTGAGGAAACATATTGAAATTCGTTGTGCGATAAACTCAGACGTGACGTATCGCGGTATTTGCCAGACGTCTTACTTTCCATTTGGGCTGGTCCAAAAAACTATATGGGCTGTGAGCAAGGATCTTTGGCGCTTGCGAATATGGTTAGCTGCCAACTCGAGAGCGCATAACGATGAAAACAACAATGGAGATAAAAAAAATTATTTAATATAGGGACTGCATTGTGCTGATACAGTCTGGGCTGCTTACATGGTTAAGGGTACTGGCTTAAGATGTAAGGATCGAGTTCGGCCCTGCCATTCGGTTGAAATAGATTATATCAGGGTGGTACTCAGCAATGTATCCTTCAAGGTCAGCTAAAATGGCACTAGCTACTGCGGGTAATAAGCCATTGTGTATACCGCGTCGGAGTGCAAACCCATCCTGGATTGGACTCCCAGCCAATGAAATTGCCTTGCAGTTCATAGGTTTATTATTTATATTATTATTATTGTGGTAAAAATTGTTTGGCAGGGTTTTATTAATTATTGTGTAATACACGTAATCGACACAAACATGTGGGATCCCAATTCGCTTTCACCGAAAACGCAAATATTCAAGATAATAACCATAATTTTGGAGATAAAACAATCGTTTTTGCAACGTGGGGATAACCGAAATGAAGCGTTCAGACGGGAAATGTTCTTCCTCTAAATCGCTCGATCACTTCAATTTCACTTAATAAAACTTTTTTCAACAAATGTACTGTATAAATATTTGTTTTATTGTCAAACAGTCCAAATCTTCGATTATTTATCTTTTATCTGAAAACCGGCAACCCAAGGTCCCGATGTGTGTGTGTGGTGTGTGGTGTTGTGTGGTGTGTGTTGGTACATATACATAATATGATATATGTATATATGTATATAACAAAGTTGCCTGAAAGTCATTTACCCCTTTCCAGTGACGCATTGTTCTTGAACTCTTTTAATATAAGGTTTATATTACGTACTTGCAATAATAATTTATCATTGTATCTGTATGTGCTCCATCATTCTTCTGAGTCAGTGTTTCTGCATACCATAGCGGGCGAGGGGCGAGGGCAGAGGGGAAGGGACGGGAGGAAGTGCGAGAAATTTATCAGGGGTAGAGTAACTTTTGGGCTACCCTGTATATACAGTACCAGTCAAAAAGTTTGGACACACCTACTCATGAAGGGTTTTCATTATTTTTTGCTATTTTCTCACATTATAGAATAATAGTGAAAGACATCAAACTATGAAATAACCCATGTGGAATATAGTAAAATGTTAAACAAATCAAAATATATTTTAGATTTTAGATTCTTCAAAGTAGCCACCCTTTGCTTGAAGACAGCTTTGCACACTCTTGCATTCTCTCAATCAGTCATGAGCTCGTCAAAAAAATGAGTTCAAGTTCAAAAGTGACATAAAAATAGAGGCAATATGCCTGGCTGCTCACCTGTTAAAAAATGATGCTGAGGACGAGGAGGAGGAGGAGGATATTGGGACCATACCTGTGCGAAGCATTGGTGCTGCTTAAGCGGTCTCCTCGCTATTGGCACAATCCTGGACAGGTTGCCACTCGACACATGGTACAGCAAGCTGGTACTCATTTTGCCGACTTCAGAAGATGACAGGCTGAGTCACTCCACCTGGTATTAATTCAACAGCTGAGTGGATTGAACTCAGGATCCTAGGATCCCAACCCCACCACCTCTAAACATTCAGCCAACACCAGGCATATAAATTTACCTATAAACCCATATTAAGAGGATATTTATTTTAATTAAGTATTTTTCATTGACGATGCTGTTTCTTCAGAAAACTCAACCTCATCCCTCTCTTACTCATTCCACCCCCCCCTTTTCCACAAAAAAAAATTTATCAACACATTATCAACATTTTAATTTAACATTGTACTTCAGAAATCATTTTATTTAAAAAGAAATCAAGAATCGTTATATCGGGAGATGCCAACTGTGAATATTAGACAATGGAAGGATGTCGAGGCAGAGTTCCAAACTTTTTCGCGTTCTTGTTATTGAGTTGCTAAGAGATGTGCTTGCTTGCCTGAAGTACTTTTAATTCTTACTTGATATATTTTGATGTTGAAATTAATGATAGAATGCTTGTTGTTGTGAAACATTGCTGGGAAAAATGCGGCTCGTCTAAACAAATCACATCTCTCACAATAAACAACCACCATTCAACAATGTCTAATAAAAAAAAAGAACAATTTATATTTCCCCCCCCAAAAAATCTTTGTTGCTTGAAGAATAGACTTTGATGGATTGGCTTGGGATGACTTCCGATTATCTTGGATACACGGTGCTTAATCTGCACCTCTCCAATCGATGTATTGTACTGTCCTCGAACCTCGACTGATGTTTGAGAAAATTGTATTGGAGATACAAAAACAGTTCTGCCTTGATGGCTTGCAATGCGAGACCTACAATGCGAAATTTTGGAAAATCAGGAAAAGAGTTCCATCTTGGAGACTTTGCTGACGGATCTATCTTGAGACTTTGTTGACGGATTCTATCTTGGAGACTTTGCTGACGGGTTCTGTCTTGGAAGTTTGCTGACGGATCTCTCTGGAGACTTTTTTGATGGGTTATCTTGGAGACTTTGCTGACGGATTCTATCTTGGAGATTTGCTGACGGATCTATCTTGGAGACTTTGTTGACGGATCTATCTTGGAGACTTTGCTGACGGGTTCTATCTTGGAGACTTTGCTGACGGGTTCTATCTTGGAGACTTTGCTGACGGGTTCTATCTTGGAGACTTGCTGAGGGGTTCTATCTTGGAGACTTTTGCTGACGGGTTCTATTCTTGGAGACTTTGTTGACGGTCCTATGCTTGGAACTTTGGTTGACGGGTTCTATTTGGAGACTTTGCTGACGGGCTCTTATCTTGGAGAATTTGCTGACGGATTCTATCTTGGAGACTTTGTTGACGGATTCTATGTTGGAGACTTTGCTGACGGGTTCTATCTTGGAGACTTTGCTGACGGATTCTATTTGGAGACTTGCTAATGGTCTTGATATGTCCAAAACTTTCGTTTTCCACACTGAACTATCTTCCTCCACTCTTGTTTTAAAATCTCCCTCCTCCTCATACTCATTCTCAGTGCTGAGGAGAGGGGCGAAGCACTTCAGAGATAGAACTCTTATTTAGAAGCTGCTCTCTCAGACCTGCAATGAAATTGAGCAAGAAAGAAGGGACAGCAGGAGGATTTGTGGAGCTCGGCAGCAGGCTAGATATTCTTGAAGAAACTGCAAATGTCTTCAGAAAGGTGCATTTTTTTTTTTTTTTCATTTTTTAATTCACTATTGCTTTGCTATTATTAGCCCTCTTGGACTTAGTCCCAAACGTGAGCTAATGGATTGTTTCCGATTTGTGTGTGTGCGTGCGTGCGTGCGTACGTCTGCAACCATGTCTCGAACATGTATGGACCGATTTTATGCGTACTTGGCAAAAAGACAACACATGATGGTATACTTATGCAAGTCATTTTTTTTCGAGATCAGATTCAAGATGGCCAACTGGCGCCATTTTAGTTGTTAAAAATAACCTGATGTTCGAACACGTCTCAGCCATTTTTCGGAAAACCATTTACCGATGTTATTCAAACTCGGCACCACAGATAATAAATGTACTTACAAATGAAAATCATTTTTTGTGCGATCAGATTCAAGATGGCCGATTGTGGCCACTTTGTGACTTAATGTGTTCCAGCCTTTCTCAGACATGCGTGGTCCGATTTTGTTCAAACTCGGCACAAGCAGAGTAATGATGGCATACACATGGTTCTCACTTATTTTGCGATCTGATTAAAGATGGCTGACTGGTAAACTGGCGGCCATTTTTGTTTTCCATTAATATGAACTAGCCCTTCAACTCCATACTGCAAAATACCTAAAACAATGGGGGGGGATGACATTTTATGTCTTTTTAGCCCCTGTGGACTAGTTCGAAACAGGGGCTTATGGATTTGGACTCTATTTTTGTGTCGTGCATGCGTGCGTTCGCACATATCTCGGATATGTATGAGTGATTTTATTTGTACTGGCAGCAAAGACAATACATGATGGTATACATACGCAAGTCTTTTTTTTTTCAACATCAGACTCCAAGATTGCCGACTGGTGGCCATTTTAGTTGTAAAAAAAAAACAGTGTCGAACACGTCATCAACCATTTTTGGACATTCATTTACCGATCTTGTGCTTTAAGCATTATACCTTGTAGCTGAACTTGCACCTTCAAATATGCAGTAGAAGGACATTTTTAGACATTGTAGCAATCACAGTGGTTGGTGTGGATTGATATTTCAGTGCTTTGTATCATGATCTACTTCTTCAGGTTGGAACATTTGAACATTGGTTTTTATTTTATTTTTCTGCATGGAATCAAGTATTAATGCATACAAAGTATGCAGCTCTGTTAATAGTCAGCTTTTAAAGGGATGTATGATCAGATCACCCCAACATGCAATCGATTTTTTTCCAACTTCTGTCCAAGTTTGAAGTGTACAACCTGTGCTTTTGGTGCGGTTACTCGTGTGATACCTCACAAGTATTTAATCATCTCTTTCCTTACCCCTTTCATCATCTCATCGTGATGGTGCAGACTGCCCTGCACAGGTATGAGGCAGACTCGTGGCGAGAACACGGCGAGACAGTTTGTAAGAGAATGACGCGCTTTGGGATGAAATATTTGTAATGCAAATTAAATGTCGCAAAATGCAAACTCATTTGCAAAGCTTGGAGGATGAAGCAACAGGGTACGTGCATACCTTATGAACTCTAGATTTGAAACAATACAGGTCGGTGCTCAAAAATTTTACATTGCCTAATTCCTGATAATTATTTCATTTTGAGGAACAGCAGGATAAACAAGTACACGCCTAATCTCTTCATGAATATTACAATTGCATTATTGGGCTCTTGAGATGATGATCATAGTTTATATCCTTATTTATTATTATTAATATCTTTTTTTTTAACGAATAAACACTAACACCATGAGCATGCCCATTTATACCATGAAAGGGTGCAAAAGTGGTTGGGAAGAATTGGACTGCAAGGGTCATCCACCAATGAGGAACATCGTTCCCACAGCTTCAGCGACAATGTGTACCACCCTCTTCCCCACGGGTGTTGTTTTGTGGTTGCTGTTGGCTAAATACTATTCATCACCCCTTCTGATTGTTTGCTTTGGTTAATACTAGTTATCTGCCTCACATCAAGGGTTCCACTACCCCTCTGGCTACTAAGTTGCTACAAACTGGTTGAATTTGGATGGATGTTTTTTAGGAGACACCATCCCTTACTGGATATCTTCAGAAGGCTTCAGAAGGGAACTCATGCATCCTTTATCAGTGTTGTTTTAATGTCCTGCAGGGTGTCAAAGTTACCCTCCTCACTAGCAAAGCCAGTGAAAGGTATCGGTTTATTTACCAACAACCTGACTGCATGCAGCGGTAGAACGGGTTACTTGTTTGCAGTGGCAGTCCGGGAGCCTGGTATTGGCTCAGTGCTTAGGTGGCGCTGTGAGATCCTAGATCCTGAGTTCAAGCCCCGTTGGCTTGCTGGAATTAATACACCAGGCGGTGACTCAGCCTGTCATCCTTCCGAGTTGGCAAAATGAGTACCAGTGTGAACTGGTAGAGGATCACTGCATCAGCACACAGTCCGCACGTCCAAGAAATGATAGCTACCCGGCAGCTAAGCTGCCATATGCAAGAAGAAGTGGCAGTCCAAAAAGACTGACCTGACTTAAATACCGGCACATAAATCATCATACTACAAACAAATAATTTGCCTGTTGGTGTTTGTTTGTTTTGCTTGACCATATATGCTCCTAATTCGCTGGATGGAATGAGTTGAAATTTGGTGTTGTACCTGATGTGTACCTGCGAATATTAAAAAAAAAGTCGTATGGGTTCAGGAAGGGTGGGGTGATGCAAAATCTCTATGTAATTGTGTATCATATAACGGCATGCAGTGTGTGGGAGATTGTATTGTATTAAAGTCTCTGTGTAGATGATTACAATTTGCTTTGTACATGTGATGCATTTCAAGTACTTTTGTGACCCAGCCAGAGGAAGGGGTATAAACCTCCCGTATGGGGTGGGTCTTTCTCATGCTACTGTAATTTGAGAAGTGTCTGTAGTTTGCGAATCATATATATCGTAAATATATTGATTAGTCTGCTTTCACTTTGTGAACAGTGTACTAACAGACCAGAGTGAAACAATTTCAGATATTGTAGTTACAGTTAATAATTGTAGAAATCAGAATGGTTTATGGGTTATGATTCTGCAGTGATATCATATGACTACTTGCTCAGGTTGGAACATTTGGAATAATTTGGAACAAGTGGTTCTGGTTTTTATTTTGTTTTGTTTTTCTGTATGGAATCAAATTATGCAATGCCAACAAAGTATGCAGCTCTGTGAATACTGTGCTTTTAAAGGGACTAGTGCGGGCCCGTAGGGGGGCCGGGCGGCCCTAGGTGCGTGCCATTATGTGCAGCTTCGTGCCTGCAGTATCAGGTCCCCAGCATCAATTGTGACGTCATATCAAACGAAGAAGAAGAATTGTGACGCCCCTCTCTCTCGCTCACCTCTCTCCCCTCTCTCCCCCCTCCTCTCTCCCCTCCCCTCCCCCCCCTCTCTCCCCTCCTCTCTCCCTCCTTCTCCCCCCTCCTCTGTCCCCCTCTCTTTTCCCCCTCTCTCTCGCCCCTCTCTCCCCCTCCTCTCTCCCCTCCTCTCTCGCTCTCTCTCTGTAAATGTTCACAAAATGTCTACCAAGCACAACGATTAATCCAACCTTGGGAAAAAACAGCTTTCAAACCCTTGGAAACAGCTGTTTCCCTCGGGAAAATTCAAACTGGGATTAATTAATAATTTGAATAAAAATAATCAAACCTTGGGAGTAAATAATGAAATAAATTAAATTAAATAATAAATCAAACCTTGGGAAGAACAGCTTTCAAACTTGGGAGACACTTGGGAACAGCTGTAAATGGGATGAGGAAGAACGATATCAAACTTTGAAAAGGCAATACCAGGTCCCCAGTGTTGATTGTGACGTCATACCAAACGAAGAAGAAGAATTGAGTCAATTCTTCAAAAATTTTTAATAATTAATTAAATAAACATTAATTGTGACATCTTCGTGATGTCATAGCCCCGTGTCCTGTCTTGGTTCACAGATACAGGCCGTAACTTGGGAACCGCTCGTCCGATCGATATCAAACCTTGAAAAGGCACATCCGCGGCCCCGGCAATATTCCTGGCAAGTTCAATCTGATCGGACCGGGGTGTCGTCCGGTTATCTAATAATTTGGGAAAAAATGGCATGATAAGGTGAGAAGGTGGAACGACACCTTCAGCTGCCATAATACACCTTTTCAACACTGAAAAAGCAATAAAATGGCCGTAACTTGGGAACCGCTCGTCCGATCGACATCAAACCTCGAAAAGGCACATCCGCGGGTCCCCGGCAATATTCTTGGCAAGTTTCAATGAGATCGGACGGCGGTCGTCGAGAAACGGTGGTGCAGATAGACAAACAGACGACATCACACACAGAGATGCTGGAATTATTAGATAGATGAATGATACAGATCACCAGGATGCAATCAACATTTGTTTACGTACATCTGAGCAATTTTGAAGTGTACAGAATCGGTCATCTGATATAACCTCTCTCATTGTTTAATCACTTATTCTTTGATCTCCATTCATACTCTCATCGTGTAGGTGCAGAAATCAGCAGAGGCGTGAGTGGACTCATGGCTGGAGCACATGATAGAGTATGATTGGAACAAGATGAGCTTTGGGCTGAATATTCACAATGCCGCACTCGTTTGCAAAGCGTGGAGGATGAAGTCAACAGGGTATGTGCATACATTACTAACCTCTGATTTGAAACAAGTACAGGGTAGCTGTGAAAAATTTACATTGCCCAATTCCTGATAACTAGTAGTGACCTGCAGAACAGAAAACCTCCCTTCATTTGGGTGATGTATAGGCACGAAGCACTGCCTCCACATGTTTCTGGAAGTTGAGGTTTACTGCGAACAACCCAGAGTTAATTTTAGTCATCCGCACCCTTATTGCCAAACAGAATGTTACGAATTTGTTGTATGTTCCCAGAGATGAGAATTTGAAGTTAAATTAAATAAAGATAATGCAAAATGAAAGTGTCAATGATGGTGAATGAGTGACAAGCAAGAAAAAAAACGTGTTGCTTTAATACATCTCAGTAAAACAAACGTTGCGAATTAGCATCGCCTTTGTTTCCATGGCATCATTTATCATTGTAATGGCGAACATCGTGTAATCAGTTTTTTTTTTTAACCATTTCATTTCAGTGGTGGATTGAGGAGGGAAGGGGGGGGGCGTGGCTGGTAATTCAGTTTTACGTATAGCCTATGTTTGGTTGTTATGAACTATGAAAGGTTTGTGTTTACTGCACTGAATTAGTCCATTTTAATTTTTTTTAAAGCAACATTTTCTTGGAGTTATTAACGCTCCCAAATTTCACTCTGGATCTGCTCCTGAATTTATACGATCTCACTATAACAACGTTGCGGGTTAGTTGGCCTGCAGCATGTTCAGTGTCTCCCTTATCCGGAATTCACTGTGGTTGGCAAAGATCGATGTGTAGATCCAGTGGATCTCCGACTCTACTCGCTGCAAGTACAGCTGTCCATGTGTAAAAGCACTGGTGGGAAGCAGGACTCACACAGCCGCAGGTCTGACCTGGCTTTTGTTGATAGTCATCACAAAGGCCGGCCTGACTGGAAGCTGTCGTTGTGGAGTTGGAAGGACGATCTGTGTCAGATGGAGAAAGAAGAATTACGAATAAGGAGAACTAGACCCGGCACGCTCACTACCTATCATCCGTGCGTCCAAGAAGATGATCAGTGCATTCCTTTTGCATGACTTAACCAGTGGCCATTGCGAGGAATGAGATTTAGCAACAGCAATGAATTGGAGGGTTAACCCTCAGTGATATTTTGTGTGGTGGCAGACCTGAAAGATTTTATGAGTAAAGTAGCTCGGTGATAAAGGTCAGATAGGTTGTGATTGGCCACAGAATCGACAATTTCAGCGATGAAAGTGTCATTCAGCAGGCAGTCAATGATCTTACTGTTGAGAAGATCAACCATGTTATTCGTTGTGGTTAAAGTTGCACGTGAAGCCAACCACTCAGAATTGATGATTTGGACGGTTCTTTCAGCCCAGCATACACATGGTAGATAACGTCATCTTCCAATTTCACACAAAGACCAAGGTGGTAATGCAATTACATTAACGTAAAGGTTACCCTCCACAGAAGGAAGCGCCCTCACTCAGTTGCAACAACGATCATCTAATGCTCTAGTCGTTTTCGACTTCCTTCATCCGCACCATCAAGTCGATTGAGCACGCGCATATTTGTTCTTCAAGTTGGCGTCATGCAATGTTGCACATAGGGAGATTTTTTCATGCAGGTGCTGATGATACTTGGTTGCCTCGCTCGTTGGACCACAGGAAGAATTTGATGATCGGATACTGCTTCCCATTGAGTCATAAATATAACCACTTTAAACTATTATTATTAGTTATGTTGTTATTCTAATTATTATTACGAAAACTATATCACTGTATTTAGAAACCTAGGCTAATTTGTACTCCTATCGTAAAAGTCCTTCTTGGCCAGAGGAGAAGACTTTCATTTGGGCAGTGAAAAGGCAATGGAGCACTGCCTTAAACTCTCCCAGGGAAAATAATAAAACCCAGGCAGGAAGCTGGAACGCGCATCGATCACTCTATAAATTAATAATAACCTGTAGGTGAGGCCTAAGGAATGAAGCCTGAGGCCTATACATACTGTGCCGTTGGAAGGCCGGTGATGCCTAGCCTTTCAATATTTGATGATCATTTTAACAATTGCTTTGTTTGTGTTTCACACAGAATGAAAACGTAAAGGTGGGCATGGCGGATGGATTTGAGAAGTGTCTGTTTGTTAGTTGCACAATCGTAGAATCACAAGTATAAGTTGGTCTGGTCTATGTTCTGGCACACAAAGTGAAAAGCAGGGTTAGCCGTTCACTTTGTTTCGCTGTCGAGAAACGTCATTCTATGTTGAGGAATTGCTTTATTTGAATGAATTTTCTATTTTGAATTTCGACGAACACGAATCAGATCATGAATTGAACACGAACCTGCAGTTTAGCAGTACGTTGGCTCTGACATTGCAAATTTTATGGAATCTCGTTCTGAGCACCCATGCGTACAGAGGACGACAGCAATTGTTTTCGTCTGCTGCCTGTCCGGCAGCCAAACAAATTTAAAATAATTCCAAACAGGAAACTTCCTGTTTTAAGGAATATCATAAAAGACCAAAGAACAGCCATGACAAACTAATGTAGGGTGTTAAATAATGTGGTGTAAAAGATGGTGCAGCAACGGTGA
The DNA here is from genome assembly GCA_035128595.1 of Eptatretus atami. Lineage (NCBI taxonomy): Eukaryota > Metazoa > Chordata > Myxini > Myxiniformes > Myxinidae > Eptatretus > Eptatretus atami. The sequence continues at coordinate 154,258,375 of CM068954.1, forward strand.
TAAACTTCTGAAACACGTTTGTTTTTTTCCCTTCAGCTTTAAACCCATTATTTTATTAGCACCACCACAGAAGGTGGACGGAGCCGATGTTTCCACATCTGTCTGTGAGTGTATCTCAAAAAGTTATGGACATTCAGACGAAACTCTGTGGACAGATTGGTGTGGTGACAAAGATGAATTCATTAGATTTTAGTGAAGATCTGGATCCAGATAATATAATTTTTTCAAGTGATTCTTCACCATTGAGAGATGGGGTCAAAGAAGAAATATTATGGATAATATTTTGAAACAGTTGTGGACGATTCGGAAGAAACTTTGTGAACAGGTTGGGTGTGTAACACGTAGAACTGCTTCGATTTGGTGAAGATCCGGAACTGTTCAGCCTGGTGGAGGTTTGCGCTGAACCGAGAGTCGTTCTCGTTGAATTGAATTATATACTTCAACACTGTAGACACAAATCGTTTCTTGCACTTTCTAAAACCTCAAGTTTTTCAGTATCTAGTCAAAATATGTTATGCCATTTTATGCGATCTCAACAAATCAAATGTGTGTGTCACTTGCACTTTCATCAATGGGGAAAAATGAGATTCAGAGAAAAATGGCGGCTCGTTGGAAATATTGAATTGTGCTCCGAACGCAAAGCAAGAATTTAAATGACCCAGAAATGTAATTGGATATTCTCCTTTTTCAAGTGGCATTACTCCAGATTTGCAAAACTATAGATGAAGATTTAATTGAAATATTGACTAATGGCAGGTTCTAAACATGATGAAATGTATAACTCTCTATTCAAAAGAAGTCTTTCTGGTTCATATTATGAGTAATTAATTCTGATTCAAGGCTGTCTGAATCCTGACAATTAAGTGTTTGATACCTACGGGATGAAAGTGATGGGGCTCAGGGATCGCCCGGGGATGCTGTCAGGATGATGAGAGGAGAAAGGTTCTGTTGGTGATTATATTAATAGTCTTGAAAAATTACATCAGAGAAAAGGTGGGAGTCACAAAGGAGTTTGACAAATTTTGACGTGATTGATAAAGAAGCTATAACACGAGAGAAGATGGCTTCAAAAAAGGGAACTTATAAATGAATTTAAATAAAATACAATATAACTTGTGGGGTAAATTATTGCGGGTGTATGGTGCTGGCATGGAAGAACTTCACAATGAAGACAAAAGGTTTTTCTTTTATTGGCAAAGAGGAGTAGTTTGAGAAATCGAAAATGTTTCTGACAAAAGAAGAGATTGATGGAGGAATATAACAAAAATGAGAAACATTGGAGGTTGACATTGAACTAAATGAGAGTGTACTCTATCGTAAAAATGGTAGTCGAATATATCTCGATGCTTAGTCAAACTAAAATACACAATTGGTTTCTGTGTGTCTGTCTTTTTGACCACATACATTCAGCTGTTACATATCCATCCATCCATCAGAAGCATCACTCAGGAAGAGCAATTGTTACTGCAAAGCCGTCTCCTGGGCTATTGGGCACAATCCTGGATGGGTTACACTCACAACACAGATACTTGAATGGCTCAATCATCCCAGCAAGCTGGTCCTCATTTTGCCAACTTCAGAAGGATGACAGGCTGAGTCAATCCCACATGGTATTATTTCAGCAGCTGAGCAGGATTTGAACTCAGGAACTGAGGAGCCTATGCCACCATCCATCCAATGGGACCATACTCTGTGCAGAGCATTGGTGCTGCCTAAAGCAGTCTCATTGGCTATTGGGTACAATCCTGGATAGTTCGCCACTCCGACACAGGATACTTGAATGGCTCAATCATCCAGCAAGATGGCACTCATTTTTTCTGACCTCAGAAGGATGACAGGCAGAGTCAACCTCACCTAGTATTAATTCAACAGCTGAGTGGGATTTTAACTCAGGATCCGAGGATCCTAAGCCCACCACTCTAACCATTAGCCAACACCAGGCATGTTACTTATCCTCCTCCTGCCAAGTTTGGTTGAGAATGGATAAGGCCCACACGATGGAGGTTGTTGTGATATAATTCTCCTACTCCCTGGAGTTGTTTTCCACCTTGGGCGAAATCCATGTTAAAGTGTATATCCGTGTCAAGATAGCTAATTGTGGTGTGTTTTTCCAAGGTCGCTTCTAATAACAACTCTAATGATAATAGCAATAATTAATGTTATTACAAAACTATTAATACTGTACTAATAATATCCCCTCTCCACAAAGGGTTTTACCGCTTGGACAAACGCCGTGTTAACGTGTATAAATAGCTTATCGTGAAATTTCATGGGCACCATTACGAGAAGTGAAAAATATTATCAACCACAAATACATATGATTACCTTTTTAAAGATTCACTCCTGCTGTTTAATACTAACCGAAGGGAGTAAACCTGACATTCTTGAGTCTTGAGCATTGATGTACTGAAATTTTTTTTTTTTTTTACAGTACACAACACACACACACACACATACATTATATATATATATATACATATATATATATATATATATATATATATATATATATTATATATATTATATATATACTCGAGAGGATAATAACATCACCATTCCTGTCGCTTTCTTAGGGAGTGGGTGCATTCGTCTTAAAATCAGTGTTTTGGTCATGTGAAGAATCTCCTTTTTATCATTCTTTATGAGTGTAGCATACTGCTGAGCTGGATATGGAAAACTATACAAATGTCATTAATTTGGAGATTTAGCTAAGATGTGATTAAATGTTATTGGAGAATATATTTAAAAAACTTCAGGTAATGAAGCAGAGTGAAATTGATAAAGGCATTAATTGTATTAAAACTGCATGATAAATAATTACAGAGAGGAATGCAAAAGAACTATTCCTTCCTGTTGGAAAGATGCTGATGATTGCATAAAGTCCATAAATAAATGGAACGTTATCTTGAGAAAATTTGTTGTATTAAATGCAAAAAAGAAAAAAGAAAACTAGAGAGTTCCAAGAAACACAATACCCTGTGCAGTTTTGTTTTCGTCTTAAAAGCATCAAACAAAAAAAACATCAATCAAAAACGAAGCGACAAATCTTCAAACCAAGCAAAGAAATCAAGTATATTTTTCAATTTTAATACAGTAATGATTTTAAAGATGAGTAAAAAAAAATCCAGAAGTTAGTACCTTGAAGCAGTCTTATACACTATTTTTACACTAACCACTTGACATACCACCCTATAAGAAATTTCAAGTACTGCAAAAGTAAAGGTTCTGGAAGTGACAAGAAGGCGATATTTTTTATCTGCCAAACGAAGTTTTTGCAAGATATGTTAGTCAGCTTGTATGTTTTTTTTTGTTTTTTATTTTTTATTTTTTTGTTTGTTTGTTTGTTTGTCTGTAATCACGTATAAAAAATTCTGCAGAGCACAGTTATCATTGGAAATTTTTGTAACTTCGCATATCAGAGGCTATAGAGGTCCCTTTTCAGCGCACAAATTGAAGGTCAATGTCAAGGTCAATGGTCACTTGTCGCAAATCAGGGGAGTCGACGAAACCCTTATTTTTTGAGTAATTTTGATCGGATCGTCTTCAACTTCATGGGAATATAGTTCATGGTCTGGCGCTCAGCTGATTAATTTTTGGTGGCGTATTGGCTTTGACCTTCATGGTATGCGCCTAAGGTCAAACATATTTGACCCCAAGGTCAAATTTTCAAGTTTTAGGAACCATATCGTGTAGTACCTCAATTGAACACCTCGATGAGTGCTTTCTAGATATATCAGCTTGAGACATTTGACGTCATTTGGTGACGTTATGAGGCAAACGCATATTTTCATGGTTACTCTGTAGAACGATTCTCATCGGAACTCTCGTAGGCAGATATTCCTCAAGGAGTCGCTCCTGGTGGATAGCACCTCTGTTCACCTCAGTGTGACCTTAAAGAAGTCACACGTGGTCACTTTTGGCAAGATACGGTTCACCCTGCGGTGACATTGGTTTATTTTCTTTTTTTTTGTTCTACAGTGTTCAAATTCGAATTCAATTAATTAAAATAAAGATTTTAAAACTCGTATAAATAAATTAATTCGGAATTTACCACGGTTGACGGCAGTGTCTATTACATCACCCTATCTTTCACTTGCATTTGTCATCCGTGCTTTGTATGTGTCCTTTATGAAGTCTTAAAACAGTGAGTTTTATGTTTGGAATTATTCTCAATTTTGTTCCACTGCCAGGCAGGCAGACAGAGTAAAAAACAAACAACATGTGACTTCTCTCTGCACATGTGTCAAGAAAATTTAAGCCAAAGTACAGGTAAACTGCTGGTTCACTTTCTGATTCATGTTCCATTTCCCTGTTCACGATATAACATTCATTGAAATTAAGATGTTCCTCCATCATAAACTGACCATTATGAACTAATAAGACGGATGGATGGATGGACAGACAGAAATTAACAATTGCTTAACCCTGCTTTTGCTTCGGGTGCATGGGGTAACTTGTATTCGAAAAAGTTCATGTGTTGAACTAAAATAGTTATAAAAACAGGAACGTGTTTGGTTTGTGGAGCAAATAAAAATATCCATTTGCTATCATTAAAGCAGGTGGTGATATCAAGGAGTTTTTATCTGGAAGCTGATTTAACTCAAGTGGGATTCCTGAAGAATTGCACCTGTCAGATATTCTTCTGCAGACTGAGAACAAATTTTGTGACGAGTTTAAAGGCCCAGTCACACCTTGACGTTTTAGCCAGCTTATGCCGATTTTTGGAAATTTGTCTAAACGCTGGTACACGTCGAATACGTTATGGGTAAGTTTTGTAACATTGAGAGCACGCTGAAAAACACTGCCATACGTCGTAGTACGCTGGCTTTAAACGTTGTACTTTTTGGTTGTCCTCAAATTTTCCATGCTTGAAATTTAAGACTTATGCCAGCGTATGACTCACACGTTCCGCATAACGCTGGCCATAAGTTGTCGGCACGTCACACGATCGTTGAACACACATCGACACACGTTACTTGTAAGTTACTCATAAGTCGAAACACGTTGAGGTAACGTTTAGGTACCGAAACTTATTTCTAACCTATGAGTAACGTGTTGTAGGCACGTTACGCGATTGTTGAACACACTCGACACACGTACTTAAAAGGTGCTCATAAGTCGAAACACATCAAGGTAATGGTTAGCGTCAGTGTTTCCAGACTCCCTGTTTTTTTTTTTTCTTCTTTCTTCCTTCGGTATGATGGTGATGTTGACACTTCGATTTCGAGTGCGGTTGTAATATAATATAATTATAGGCTGCCGCTCAACGATTTAAATCATAACCGCACTGTACACGAACACCGTCATACCGAAGAAAAAAAAAAACCGGAGTCTGGAACACTGACGCTAACCTTACCTGACGTGTTTCGACTTATGAGTACCTTTCAAGTAACGTGTGTGATGTGGTGTCAACGATCGCATATCGTGCTATTACAACTTATCCACGCTATGGGAGCGTGTTGTCATACGGCAAGTACGTCGTAAAATTTTCAACATGTTTAAAATTACAAGACTTACTCCATTTAATACGATGTACGATAGCGTACTTTAGCGTTTTATTCACGCATACCAAACTTACCCATACCGTATTTGACGTGAGCCAGCGTTTTAGACGCATTTTTCAGAGGTCGGCATACGCTGGCAAGATCGCCAAGGTGTGACTGCGATGTTGACACTTCCATTTCTGCGGCGGTTATGATTTGAATCGTTGTGCGGGCAGCCTTTTCATAACTACGCCACGTCATCGTCGGCGATGCGTGCAGCGCGCTATGCATAAGTTAGACTATCGTTGGGCATAGGTTGGAGGCCGACAACAGGTTCAGCATTTCTTTGGTATAAGTTATCTATAACAACGAAACGTTCTGTGTCCGTTACTAATACGTTATGCATAAGACCAAGTCGTTATGAATACGTCCGAAACTTTAAAAAAAACATCAAAGTTCAACGTAAGCCAGCCGTTTTCCATTACAGTTTTAATACGTTGCCATTGCTGGCTAAAACATCAAGGTGTGACTGGGCCTTAAACAAAGACGGAAAGCCTAACATCTGGAACACATCTTAAAATAAGGTTGATCAAATTTGTGTGAAGTATGATATTAATATTGCAATAGCACGATGTTGAATGAAACAAATGAGGTCGATCGGGCTCTAAAATCTGTCCCTCATGTGAAATCCAATATTAAGAGAAAAGGTAAATAGGTTTATTCTACAAAAACGATAACAGGGGCTAAGTTGAAACTTGACTTTATTATCCTTGTGTTATAAACCTTTTTTGGAGAAACTTTTAAGCTTCAATGATGTCAAGGAGTCATAGGATCCACTGAACAGAAAATAAAGAGGCAGTTTGCCAATTAATTGCAAAAACCCATCAACTCAAAGTTTAAAAGGAAGAAAGTTTCTTCTAAAGTGGTCGATTATATATGGTCATGTGACTTGATTGAATCTGAACTTTAGAATGATTAAAATTAGAAATACGTCTTAACGGTCATCAATTTAAGGTCCATATATACGTAGGCCATCTTTTTCCCTCTCTACAAGAGAGATGCTCATAGAACTGATACGTATTGTGGGTGCCAGTTCTGTGGATACTTTTAAATATATCTTAAAGAAAAATATAAGGAAGCCAGGGAAGATTTAGAGTCCAGAGCAATGAAGGAACATAGTCGTAGATCGTTCATTAATCTCATCAATAATGATGTTAAATTATACAGTCCTTGTAATGAAGGAAAAGCTGTTGTAATATAGCCTTGTAGAATGCACTTTAAATAGAATGTCTTCATCAGAAATGTACAGATCAAGGTACGACTGATGAAAGCTTTTGATTTGATTTTTTTCTTCAATGTTTTTAGTGATAACCATAAGATAAATTGGTGTGTGTGTGTGTGTGTGTTTCCTCTGCCTCCCCTTCCCCCTCTCACCTTACACCTGCCTCCTCTCTCTCACTCCCTCTTTCTCTGCTCTCCCCCCACCACTTTATTGACCCGTCGGCGAAGCGACGGCTTGTATTTGCTCGCGTATATATATACATATATATTAATAAACTCTCATCTTGTATGTATATATATATATATGTATGTATGTACGTTCCAGAAATACAGCCAAAACGGTACATGATAGCGCAAAATTTTTAGGGCCACCTCACTCAACATTCGCCTGCAGTGTGCAGTATTAAGTTTCGTTCAAATCAGGCAACGAAAAAAATTATTAAAAAATCAATTCCCGATTCAGTCAAGTACTCTTTGCGAGTATTTGATCAATGCAAACAACCTCAGCGGTATAGTTCGCTGGAGCTATCTTTCTTTTTTTTCTTGAAATGGGTTCCCGTTGTGACAGCGGTTAATGAAAAAAATCAACGGGTTTACGGGTAATGTAGTATTTATATATATATATATATATATATATATATATATATATATATATATATATATATATATATATATATATATATATATATATATTGTCCCAAAAAAATGTGCTCACTCTTTATATGATAATAAATGCGTTGTTTATTGACTTAGAAACAAGATTAATGGTTAAATGTATAAATGAATAAATGCATGTTTATAAATGTTCAAACTGACGACCGTCACGTTCCAAACACAGCCGATAACGCGGACCAATGGATTCAACAGCGTTACGAATCATTTTATTTGGAACTGTGAGACATTGTCTTTCAATTTCCTCTTTCAGCTCATCGACTGTTGCTGGTTTTGCGCCGTAAACCTTATCTTTGAGATATCCCCATAAAAAAAGTCCATTGGAGTGAGGTCTGGGGAAAGCGCAGGGAATTGAACACTACTCTTCGCCCATCCATCTGTTGGAAAAGTTGCTTCGAGATAGGCCTTACATCACGGTGGTAGTGGGAGGTGCTCCATCTTGCTGAAAAGTAAATCTCTTCGTCACCAAATATCTCTTCGCCACGTGGACCGACGGATTCCTGCAGCAAGTTTAAGTAAACATCCCCAGTGAAAGCTTGATCAAACATCCCAGGGAAACATCCTAGGGGATGCCCAATGCTGATATCCCACACCACACAGTAACCCCTGGTAAGTTTAAATGGTGTTCCATAGTAA
>CM068954.1:154266458-154277046 GCA_035128595.1 Eptatretus atami
GGTGCAATTGTGTCGGTTAATTGAGCCATTTAACTTGAAGCTGGTCTCATCGCTCCAAACAATTTTGGATTGAAATGCTGCATCTTCTTCGCATTTGTCCAGCTACCACTCACCAAATTCAGCTCTCCAGTCAGGGTCGTCTTCATTTAGAGCGTGGATTAATTTTGGAATGTAACTTTTCCAATTAATTCACTTGAAAATGCGATGGGCGCTTGATTTTGGGATTCCTGTCTCACGAGCCATTTGTCGTATAGATTTCCGTGGGGGTTGCTAGGCAACGTGGCGTCCATAAGCACGGTTCTCATTGACACATTAGGCTCATGGTATGAACCTACAACAAGTTTCATCGAAATCGCCATTGTATTAACTAAATCGCCATTTTCAATACTGATAATAAGTAGAACAAATTCTCAAAAAAAATTTTTATTTTTTTCGACGAGATCGACTACCCAAGCAGACAGACAGACAGACAAACATATCGACGGAAATACTGACAATGAGGTAGAAAATTTTTCTAAAAAATCTCAATAGATTGACTACCCAACAGAATAAAAAATCGACTAACCAATATAGTTGAAAAATCTCGATTTTGCAAGGAACAAACAGACAGAGAGGTGAAAACATAACCTCCTTCACCTTCAGTGGCGGAGTAATAAATAAACGGCCAGTATTGTAATTCTTGTGAACTTCCCAAGATGGCAAAAGGCACAACCACAAATAAAACAAACCCAATGTGCTCTTCCAACACAAACCTTCCAGAATCTAAAACGGTCACTTTGATGGACAGTGCAACCGAATACAGAGTTACATTTTCCCCAAACTAGCAGAAACATGTGACTTCCATAAACAATTTATCTTACTTGTCATGTCCGATTGAAAATATCACAATAAACATGTTAACATTAATTATCTCCCACCAGAAATGTTTTCACATCTCTCGTTCAAAAGTCAAAACCAAAATATCGACACAAACCTAAGACAAAATCGCCGAGCTCTATCATACTGAAAAAGTGGATTCATAGAACACCATACCCGATGCAGTCCAATTTGATTGTCGTTATGATGAAATGCCGAAATATTTGTCCAGGTACTGCTAAACGGAAAGGTTTTGAAAATGCCAAAAAAGTTTTATGTCTACAATGTACAATTATTATAATTCAATTGAAATTAAAAAAAGTTTAAAGGTTGGAGAAAAAATTTTCTGAAGTTTACCACCGTTGATGTGGTTGTCTTTTGCACAACATATTTATCATATTACATTAGTTGTTGGTGCCTGTTGTTTGTGTCCTTTATGATGTCCTTAAAAACAGTAACTTGACTATTTTGAATAATGTTCAATTTTGTTTGACTGCCAGACAGGCATTCAGATTCAAGGCAAGAATGTGGTCACAACCTACGACAAAATTCGGTAAAAGCTGAGAAGGAAACATGCATTTAAAGCACTTTTAAAAAGATGCACAGCACGTCTTGAGAGTGCTCTTTTCTTTTTTTTTCCTGCTGCTGTTGTTTAATTGGGAAACACATTTAATGCATTCTTGAAAGATTAACTCAACACTCTCATCCATGTCAGCCTCCGCCACAGTTACAGGTATATCAGAATGAGCTAATTTGTTCACACGGTCATGGATGTTTAACCAATATGAGCCGTTCAAAAAGTATGTAACGCTAAATTTTTTTTCGGGGTGCGTACCATGCATGCTGCCAGCTTGATTAAACCTGGAATAATTATTTATTAGTTCGCCTGTTCAAAGAACAGAGAGCTATAAACGATACCCCGGCGTGAGCGTGAGCGTGAAAATGTTAAGTTTTGGTGCAGTTATTTCCTTTCTAATGTTTTTATCTACCACACTATTTTTTACTGATTACAATATACAATACATATATTGCTTTAAAATTATTGGATCAGACTTCACTGCAATGCTTATAAAAATATTATTAGACTAGTCTTTTAACCAGAGAGTTGGTGTCAAAGCACCCAATGCTCGCCTGTTTATACATATAATTTTTAAAGACGTCTAATAATATTTTTATAAAGCATTGCAGTGAAGTCTGATCCAAATAATTTTAAAGCAATATATGTATTTGTATATTGTAATCAGTAAAAAATAGTGTGGTAGATAAAAACATTAGAAAGGAAATAACTTGCACCAAAAACTTTATAATATTTTCACGCTGACGCTGACGCTCATGCTCACGCCGGGGTATCGCTATAGCTCTCTGTTCTTCGAATAGGCGGGCTAAAAACGATAAATGTATAAACAGGCGAGCATTGGGTGGCTTTGACACCAACTCTCTGGTTCGACATATGCTTAGTTTTTTCGGGTCCCTAATCATGATTAACACTCGACCCAAACAAAGCCAATGGAAACGTGACGCAACAAACCCGGGCAGTGTATAGTGATCAGCAGAGGCCTGCCAGGCCTGATGCGTTAGGCCCAACAGAAAACCAAGATGGCAGGCATACATTTGGTCTTGGTGGTATGATGGGTGGAATCAAGCAAAATATTTGGGTCTGCTCCAACAGTTGTCCAACCAATGGGTACACATATTAAAGAAAGCAGCAGCAGCAGCAGCACAAATTGAAAGCCAAACCAATGCACTGTATTGCTAACTACAAGTTCATTTTCCGATTTATGTTTCGTTTTTCAAAGTATAACATTCAATTTAATCAAGTTCTTCGATCATAAACTGACGTTTGTAGACAGTCAGTCAGAAGTGTACCAACTGTTGCATCATCGCGCTTTTCGCTTCGTGTGTGCATCGTCACAAACAGGTAGCCACATGAAACAGGTGACCTCGGATGTGAATCGTTAACCGGTTTCAAGTGAATCATGAATTAAAATACTTTATCTATTCCAAATCGCTTTACTGTTGAATGAGTCGACAGTAGATCGGTCATGAATCAATTTTTTTAATCATGGCGCTTCAAGACTTGATCCAAATCGGCTGTTTGTAACATGGACGGATTCCAACAACAATTTTGTGATGTTGCACAGAACAACCGCCTGGAAGGATAGCTCTGTAAGCAGAGCACCTGTCTGAGCTGTGTACTCAGGTTTCCATTCCCGACTCGATTAGTAACCGTCATCCAGGTGCTTCGCAGGTAGAGATTTATCGATCGGATGTGTGCCGTCCTTATAGGGAACCGTTAAGCAGACTGTCCTCTGTGCTTGCATTTGCCTGTAAACGTCAATGAGCATTTAGAAAAGGGTAGGTCATTGTTTCATGCTGGCAAATTCTAAAATCCTAATCTGATCCGTGGGCTGCCTGTCCAATGCTTGGTGCTTGGCTTGCTTCCTTCCCTTTGTGCTGTGTAGTGTGGGTTCGATTCCCGACCTGACTTTCGGTGGACGTTAAGCCGGGTCTGCGGTCTACTTGCTGAGTTGTTGGACGTTAAAGATCCCCAGTGTCTTTCGCGAAGAGTAGGTAAATTATCGCTCACACCCTGAACCATTTCTATAATTCGAGCAAAATCACCTTCATCAAAAGTCAAAACCGTTCCTGCCCATGTGGGCCAGTAATGTAGTTGTAGTATTGTGTGCTACGCTCAGCAGCATCCTCGAGTGAAGTAGTGCTCACTGTTCAGTTTCGGTTAAAGCTGCGGTAACGCCGACCAAGTTTGCTTGCCCCCCCCCCCACCCGAAAAGGATCGTATGGGATGGAACACCTGTAACAATACCTGCGTTGCTATACAAGTGTAATAAGCGTCTTCACAATCTTTGTATACAGAAATAAATAATTCACATGAAAGTTTCTCTCTTCTTTTCTAGTTAGAGACGGGAGGTTGTCATAAATGTAGACATTCGTGATTCAACTAAAAGCAAGAAAGAATTTCAAGTTGATATCATGCTCTCCCCCTAAAAACATGCAGACACAGATCTTTCAGGTAATACAGAGAACCCCATAAAGGGAGACGGTGGCATCGTATGCCTGGTGTTGGCTAATGGTTAGGGTGGTGAGCTTGGATGTGGGATCCTGAGTCCAAATCCTGCTCGATGTTGAATTAATACCGGTGGGGTTGATTCTACCTGTCATCTTCTGAGGTCGGCAAAATGAGTGCCAGCTTGCTGGTGTCCTGTGTTGAGTGGCACCCGTCCAGTATATGCTCAATAGCCAAGGAGACTGCTTAGGCAACACGACACTGTGTAGAGAGTATGGTCCCAATGGATGGATGGTAGCATTATGGCAGAGACGTTTTACTGTCATCCAGGGGTTGTGGGTTGGAAATTCCTTCCCAGCAGCAGTCTTAAGGTTATGAGTCAGGATAATGAGCATGTCACGAGGATTATCAATTTCTTCAATCTCTGTTAGACCCCTCATTGGAGGTCATCGGTGAACTGTCAGCAAAACCTGGTCGAGTCTCCACACGATGCCAGTCCAGACTTGCTTTCATGAGAGCCTCTTACATACCTCAGGGCAACCTGGGATGGTTGATGAAAGGAGGAACACCCAATACCACTAAATGAGTAACCAAAAGCCATAATAAAACCTTAAAAATGCTCAAAAAAAATAAACAACCCCACAAGTCATAGGTTCAAATAAAATAATCTGTTTACATGCTTGATGTGAATGGTTTTGAGCAATTCGCGGATAACAACATGCGATTTACAACATCACGTGATTTACCAACGTACGGTCTGCATTATGAAGGGTTGGTGCTTTCTTTCACTGAATATCGTTTTCAAATTAAAAACAAGGTTGCACACATTGCTCCTCACATGTATTTTATGATATTAGTTTTGTTCAACTCAACTTTAAAGTGAATTAAGAGGTAGCCTACTGTACGATGAATGCTAAAATAACCCTCTGACCTCTCCTCTCCTCTCCTCACGATCATGATGCACCGTAGGTGTACCGAGTACAACTCTTCAGCGAGTTGGTTTAATCATTTGTTTTTAATAGGGGAGGACGTGAGGGCAGCTGGTGGAAGTCTTCCTCTTAATTCTCTTTCCCTTCAACGACAATGCATCAAAAGCTTTAAGTCATAAGACCACGCAAAATTTCAATTCCCGCATAATCACAGAGGAAACCCGGGGTTGACGATTGGGGTTGGGGATTCAGGGGTTGTTCTTATGTGGATTTCACCAAAGTAAGTACCCCCCCTTCCCCCCCCAGGATGTCCCCGGTGAATGTAATTCGCACGACCGGATGAACAACCACGCCTTGGCAATAGTGCATCACAAAAAGGCTCTCTATTCTCTGTTCTTCGCTTTGCGATACCCAGCGAGGATGTACAAAGACACTCACAAGGTGTGAAATCCCCCCCCCCTTTTGCACATTGGGTTCATGCAGCTTGGACTCGCCAAGTTCAACCCACAGCTCATTTGGAAAGTGTCCAATCAGTCCGGCGAAAGATCACACAACCACAAAGGCATTTTCTCTTATATTAAGGCTGAACACAAAGAGGGCTTTTTGCGCTCTCGAGGGTGCTTAAGCATCATTGCAGCACCTCACAAGTCATCAGGACCTGCATTGTGTGGTTTGTTGTGCTGTGTTACGTAATTAATAATAGATGTAATTACACATAATAAGTTCCAATATGTAATGAATACATAATTAATAGACATATTCACTTGCAATGCTGCGTAATAATAGTATACTCATTTTTCAATAGTACAGAATTAAGACATACTCAGGTTCCAATGGTACGTAATTAGTCGACGTCTGTTCCACCACCACATCTTCTTTGCCTCAATGCAGGACACACCGATTTTACAACCACAATAAACTTCACTCAGCCAACTACATCCCATTTCATGTGGCTGAGTTCTTCTTCCAAGATTTTCAGATCTTTCTATGCTTCGGAGGCCAAGCAGACTGGCAACCATTGCATCACAATGCAACTGCATGAAATGTACACCATCAAGATTCTAAAAAGGTACCTCTCCATTCCAATGAAATTGGAACTGCAAGTGGCTTGTTCATGAAATTACACTTGATAATGAGAACAAGCAACATTGCTTCGTTACAGACATTCAAAATTACTCTCCTCCCAAACCCCCCCCCCCCCTCAACAGGACCTTCTGAAGTGTTGAAAGGAAACGTAGCTGTGATGCACGCACACACCGTGACAACTGATGGTACACGCACCATGATGCGGGGGCCCTCGCAGCAAAGCTATGGCCAAGGATGAAAAAGAAGTGGGAAACGTCAATGGCAATTGATGCAAACAGCTCATTTACAAAACCTCAACAGTGTCAAGAAATCATGGAATTCTTCAAAGCTCCCGAAATTCAACTTTCGGTACAATCTATTTACCTCCACCACCGAAGGCGACGGAGGGCCATGTTTTCACCCTGTTCTGTCTGTTTGTGAACAGGATATCTCAAAAAGTTGTGTACGGATTCGGACGAAACTTGGTGGATGAGTTGGTTGGTGCCAAAAACAAACCGATTAAATTTAGTTCAGGTCCGAATCCACATCGGCGTATCAGTGGAATATAAACGTAAACTAATTAATCAGCCTGGCGGATGTATATGCTCTACGAGTGGCCGTTCTCGTTCAAACTAGACTTCTATCTGTTAATCTTACAACATTCCACTTTCAATTAAGCTTCTTATCAAAGATTTGTTTTTTGATTCTAGTTTTTTAATGTCTCCGAGGGTTTTGGTTTGGTGTGGAACGGTGTTGTTGCATTCATTTTTGAGACCGATGTAACATGAATTTCTCAGCACCCAATTCTTTCAGCATTTACCTGATAAAACGATCACAATGAAAAGAGTGATGCACAGTAGTAAGCTTTAGATTTCATTTAAAAAATTTGTACCATTTGTTCACTCGATTCACCCATGGAAGTTGTGTGTATATACGAAAGTTACAAAGTAAACGAAGAAAGACAAGGTGAGAAAGAAAGCAGACACTGTCCCCATGTTATAAGAGTTTAAGTTAATGGAGAACATCATGTAGAGCAGCAGCAAGGCCCCCAAGGCGGTAAGGAACCGTATTGATTTGTGGAAGTAGAAAGAGAGAGAACATGATGCTCTTATCCGGTTGGTTCTCCCGATTATTGCATCAATCCAGCGATAGAGAGACACCATGATGTGCACAAAGCACATCAATGGCATCCACTATGACCAATCGTCCTATAAAAATGAGACAAATTAACATTTTCTGTGTACTAGTGTATTCCCATGCATTGCAAAATGCTTCATAGAACTTTATATTGATGTAATGCATACAATGCTAAACTTTCAGTCTGTGCTGCTGATTAAGATGGCCCTGCAAGTATTCCATTTTACTTGGGACAATGCTTTTCATTCCACCTGTGTGTTAATAACTCAAGTGATCAGAAGAATAAATGCTTGCCCTTGTTAAGTGTCGCTGTATCAATTGTAATTCGGCCTCATAGGCTCATTATGCAAAGGGAAAACAAGTGTGGGGCCTTCAGGATATCTGGAGCTGTTGTGGTGGACAATGTGTTTGCTGCAAGAAGGTACTCAGTTGTTAAATTGCAAGCAAAAGAAGGCGTAACTCCATTCTGTATCCCAAATAAAAGTAACCCAGAAAGGAATCACATCACAAAGTAATGGCTGCTTGACTTGTGATTGTGAAACATGTTGAAAACATTTTAAATGTGGTGAAAATAATGGCGCATACTCCATCAGGCAAAGTCTTTGCTTGGCACACCTGAACTCTTATCCACCAACAAAGTCTTCTTCCGTCGTTTGAATGGAGTACTGCTCTCCCCTCTCAGCTGGCTGCGCTGCCTCATCTTTCTCAGCTTAACGCCGTGGAAACAAGGCCTTCAAGATCATTGGAATCTCCTGTGATGAAGCTCAGTCTATGGCCGATCACTTTGAAATCACAGACAGGTTGGTGGTCTCTCTGTCTTCTGGTACTCCTTTCTGGTCTTGTACCCTTTGCCCTTTCCATCCTCCACCGCCCACCTCGCCCAGGTTGTGGTGAGCCAGCAACTATCCCTTCTGGTGAAACTCCCTAAAACTAAGATCACTGCTCATCTCCACTTAATTCGTTCCTATTTTTTCCCACCTGCAGAACAAACCAACACTTCTCATCATTCTCATACTTTCCTCTCCCTTCCCTTCCAAGTCTTTAAGACAGCTGTTCACACCATCCCAGATCATCCCCAAAACCATGCTCCTTTCTACCACCCCCCCCCCCACCAATAACCCCTCCTTTTCCCTTAGCATGTACTCAACTCTACAACCATTTCTAGTGTGTCGGCTGTATGAAGCCGACCCAAAGCGGCAACATCTGCCGCACTGGATACTCCACTTTTACACTTCCTGTCCCAGTCGTACATTGCTGTAGCGATAAACATGTCATCAGTTGAATTTTATTCTGCGATGGATTTCACTGGGATGCACATCCCACTTCCCAAGAAACGGATGACAGAACGTTAGTCCTCCCTGTGCATGCTTCTAAGGGAGCCACCATCTTGGAACTGCTCGCACATGACGTCACACGTTCAATGGTGCCAGATCTAAAACAGGCAAACATGACTCTTACCCATAGATATAACAGATGTCGTCTGCAACTACACACATTACATTCTCTGTAATGTTTAATTTTATTGCCATTTTAAAAGTTACTTATTGACGTCCCATATATATGTATATATATATATAATAATATTGTTACGGCTGTGGAAATTCGCAATACACCATAAAGGGTCCTTAGATCAGTTATGACGCAAAGTTATGTGCAGATAGGTCCCCACCATTGTTTAAAGGGATTTCTTCGTGTTCACCGGGCTGCGACTCTTTGAGATAGCCGTTTTTCTTTGTCTATCGTTATTTTGAGCCACCATTGCAACAAACCTCCACGCAAACAACAACCGCCACCAACTACGCCACAACGCCCACCACGCTCACACCACCCCCACAACAATCACCACCATCTTCGCCACTACGCCCGCACGAACTGCCATCCTCCGCGGACACGGTAACGGTTTCCGCGTTGGAAACCGTCCGAGAAGGATTGGCAAGAACAAAAGCTCTTGTGAGGCCTGTAGGGTTTTTTTTCCCGCCTGTTTCCCCACGCTTGGTGTGAGGAGGAAAGGGGAGGGCAGCTCACCACCGATTGGTGGATGCATGACGTGAGGCGGTCGGGGTGAGGGAACGCCCTTTTCGGGACCTTTCAAAAGGGAGGCGGAGCCGAAAACGGGGAGAGCGAAGGGCGGAGCCCCGCGCTATATAAGGCGGACAGGACGCGGGGCTCGCTCTCTCTCTTGGTGGTCGAGGTCAAGTCCAATTTTTTGTCTGGGTCGTCAACGTCATCCTCTCTGTCGGGGTCATGCCTGGATCATCTCTTTCTTGTCGTCGAGGTCGAGTTCTCTTCTCCCTCCCTCTCGTCTTGCGTTGAGCGGACCTGTCGATGAAGCGCGGGCCAGTGGCGAGTCCGGGCGAAGCCTCGGAGACGTGGACGGAAGGCGCCGCAGCGGTCTCTGGTGGACCTGCGCGTGCGGACGAGGAGAGTGCCGGAGGGGTTCACCGCCGCAGAAGGGAGGTTTAAGTGTTTAAGTGGTAAACTTTAAACCTGTTTAAGTGCCTGTACATTTAATGCTATAGCGGTCGCAACGTCTTTCATTTCTTGCTGTACATATTGCATGACTGCCTTGCTTGTTTGTGTTATATGTGTAATAAATGTGCTTGTGAAATGTTTCCCGTTCGTTGCGTCCTTCCCCTCCTTTGAAAATGCATCTTGAATCGTGGAATGATTGGTAGTGGGTTTAAACACTGATAAATAATCTGAACCGTCGAGGTCGGCGATAACACCGCTCGGTTATCCTGTAGCACAGAACTGAACCGCTTAAGCGGTTCGTGTCCTAAGCCGACCTGCGGCGTGGTGCAACCCCTCGGTAGGTTACCTGCACGGGTATTTAGGTATATCGACATTCGGTGATTCACCCTATTTCGCGCGGTAGAAGCGGACTGGGTTGTGGTGAGGTTAAACCCCACCCGTGACTGGCTCCTGGCGGTAGTTCCAGGAGGGTCACGACTGAATTGTCCGTCGGGTGGGCGACGCGGCTGCCATTAGAGGTACACGGCCGATCACACGCCAGGCAGGCCAGAATTCATAACAATATAATATATATATATATATATATATATATATTTGATCTGAAAATAAATGAAAAATTCAATGAGTTATGAGGAGCCAAATGTGAGTACATTTTTTTGGGACACCCTGTATATATATATTGTATATATATATATATATATATATATATATATAAATATATTATATATATATATATATATATATATATACAGGGTGTCCAAAAAAATTTACTCACATTTTGGCTCTCATAACTCATTGAATTTTTCATTTATTTCAGATCAAATTGACCATAATAATGGCAGAAGTACGACTAGTTTTTGAAGAAAGAAATTTTATCATAAAGTGCTAACTGGAGAGCATGAAAACATCATGGAAGACAAAGACAATTTAGAATACATTTTCAACAAAGATCCACCACGCGACACACCATTGCTCGCATCCGAGATAAGTTTGAAACAGATGGAACTGTGCATAACGTCCATAAGGAGCGTTCAGGAAGAACCACGGTCATCAACCACCCCGCAAAGGAAAATCAATTGCTGGAAACCCTCCACCGATCCCCACG
>CM068954.1:154278186-154294813 GCA_035128595.1 Eptatretus atami
TGGACGGTTCTTTCAGCCCAGCATACACATGGTAGATAACGT
Organism: Eptatretus atami; assembly: GCA_035128595.1. Lineage (NCBI taxonomy): Eukaryota > Metazoa > Chordata > Myxini > Myxiniformes > Myxinidae > Eptatretus > Eptatretus atami. Next base: position 154,278,229 of record CM068954.1, read on the forward strand.
CATCTTCCAATTTCACACAAAGACCAGGTGTAATGCAATTACATTAACGTAAAGGTTACCCTCCACAGAAGGAAGGCGCCCTCACTCATTGCAACAAACGATCATCATAATGCTCTAGTCGTTTTCGACTTCCTTCATCCGCACCATCAAGTCGATTGAGCACGCGCATATTTGTTCTTCAAGTTGGCTTCATGCAATGTTGCCACTATGGAGAGTTTTTCATGCAGGTGCTGATGAACTTGGTTGCCTCGCTCGTTGGACCACAGGAAGAATTTGATGATCGGGATACTGTGCTTCCCATGAGTCATAAATAATACACCACTTTAACTATTATTATTAGTTATGTTGTTATTCTAATTATTATTACGAAACATATATCACTGTATTTAGAAACCTAGGCTAATTTGTTACTCCTATCGTAAAAGTCCTTCTTGGCCAGAGGAGAAGACCTTCATTTGGGCAGTGAAAAGGCAATGGAGCACTGCCTTAAACTCTCCAGGGAAATAATAAAACCAGGGCAGGAGTCTGGAACGCTGCATCGATCACTCTATAAATTATAATAACCTGTAGGTGAGGCCTAAGGAATAAGCCTGAGGCCTATACATACTGTGCCGTTGGAAGGCCGGTGATGCCTAGCCTTTCAATATTTTGATATCATTTTAACAATTGCTTTGTTTGTGTTTCACACAGAATGGAAAACGTAAGGTAGGGCATGGCGATTGTGATTTGAGAAGTGTCTGTTTGTTAGTTGCACAATCGTAGAATCACAAGTATATTAATTGGTCTGGTCTATTGTTCTGGCACACAAGGGAAAAGCAGGGTAAGCCGTTCACTTTGTTTCGCTGTCGAGAAACGTCATTCTATGATTGAGGAATTGCTTTATTTGAATTGAATTTTCTATTTTGAATTTCGACGAACACGAATCAGATCATGAATTGGAACACGAACCTGCAGTTTTAGCAGTACGTGGCTCTGACATTGCAAATTTTATGGAATCTCGTTCTGAGCACACATGCGTACAGAGGACGACAGCAATGTTTTTCGTCTGTCTGCCTGTCCGGCAGCCAACACAATTTAAAATAATTCCAACAGGAAACTTCCTGTTTTAAGGAATATCATTAAAAGACCAAAAAACAGCATGACAAACTAGTTAGGGTGTTAAATAATGTGGTGTAAAAGATGGTGCAGCAACGGTGATGAAAACTTCTGAAACACGTTTGTTTGTTTTTTCCTTCAGCCTTTAAAACATTATTTTATTAGCACCACCACAGAAGGTGGACGCGAGCCGATGTTTTCACATCTGTCTGTGATGATATCTCAAAAGTTATGGACATGTTCAGACGAACTCTGTGGACAGATTGGTGTGTGACAAAGATGAAATTCATTAGATTTAGTTGAAGATCTGGATCCAGATAATATTAATTTTTTAAGTGATTCTTCACCGATTGAGAGATGGGTCAAGAAGAAATATATGGCATAATATTTGAAACAGTTGTGGACGGATTCGCGAAAACTTTGTGAACAGGTTGGTGTGTAACACGTACAACTGCTTCGATTTTGGTGAAGATCCGGAACTGTTCAGCCTGGTGGAGGTTTGCGCTGACCGAGAGTCGTTTCTCGGTTGAATTGAATTATATACTTCAACACTGTAGACACAAAATCGTTTTCTTCCACTTTCTAAACCTCAATTTTTCAGTACTTAGTCAAAATATGTTATGCCATTTATGCGATCTCAACAAATTCATATGTGTGTGTCACTTGCACTTTCATCAATGGCAGAAAATGAGATCAGAGAAATAGCGGCTGTGTGAAATATTGATTGTGCTCTTCGAACGCAAAGCAAGAATTAAATGACCCAGAAATGTAAATTGGAATTCCCTTTTTCAAAGTGCATTACTTAGATTTGCCAAACCTATAGATGAAGATTTAATTGAAATATTGACTAATTGCAGAGTCTAAACATGATGAAATGTATAACTCTTATCAAAGAAGTCTTCCTGTTCATATTATGAGTAATAATTTCTGAATCAAGGCTTGCTGAATCATCCTGACATAAGTGTTGATATCCTACGGATGAAAGTGATGGGCTTGCAGGACGCCGATCCGGGGATGTCTTGTCAGGATGATGAAGAGAAAAGGTTCTGTTGGTGATTATATTAATAGTCTTGAAAAATTACATCAAGAGAAAAGGTGGGAGTCACAAAGAGTTTGACAAATTTTGACGTGATTGAATAAAGAAGCCATAACACGAGAGAAGATGGCTTCAAAAAAAGGGAACTTATAAATGAATTTAAATAAAATACAATATAACTTGTGGGGTAAATTATTGCGGGTGATGGTGCTGGCATGGAAGAACTTCACAATGAAGACAAAAGGTTTTTCTTTTATTGGCAAAGAGGAGTAGTTTGAGAAATCGAAAATGTTTCTGACAAAAGAAGAATTGATGAGAGAATATAACAAAAATGAAGAAAAATTGAGGTTGACATTGACTTAAATGAGAGTGTACTCTATCGTAAATAAATGGTAGGTCGAATATATCTCTGATGCTTAGTCAAACTAAAATACACAATTTGGTTTCTGTGTGTCTGTCTTTTTGACCACAATACATTCAGCTGTTACATATCCATCCATCCATCAGAAGCATAACTCAGGATAGAGAATTGTTACTGCCCAAAGCAGTCTCCTGGGCTATTGGGCACAATCCTGGATGGGTTGACACTCACACAGGATACTTGAATGGCTCAATCATCCCAGCAAGCTGGTCCTCATTGCCAACTTCAGAAGGATACAGGCTGAGTCAATCCCACATGGTATTATTTCAGCAGCTGAGCAGGATTGAACTCAGGACCTGAGGAGCCTATGCCCACCATTCCATCCAATGGACCATACTCTGTGCAGAGCATTGGTGCTGCCTAAGCAGTCTTCATTGGCTATTGGGTACAATCCTGGAAGTTCGCCACTCCGACACAGGATACTTGGAATGGCTCAATCATCCAGCAAGATGGCACTCATTTTTTCTGACCTCAGAAGATGACAGCAGAGTCACCTCACCTAGTATTAATTCAACAGCTGAGTGGGATTTTAACTCAGGATCCGAGGATCTAAGCCACCACTCTAACCATTTAAGCCAACACCAGGCATGTTACTTAGTCCTCCTGCCAAGTTTGGTTGAGAGATGGATAAGGCCCACACGATGAGGAGTTGTTGTGATATAATTTACCCTACTCCCTGGAGTTGTTTTCCACCTTGGCGAAAATCCATGTTAAAGTGTATATCCGTGTTCAAGATAGCTAATTGTGGTGTTCCAAGGTCGTTCTAATAACAACTCTAATGATAATAGCATAATATTAATGTATTACAAAACTATTAATACTGTACTAATAATATCCCCTCTCCACAAAGGTTTTTACCGCTTGGACAAACCCGTGTTAACGTGTATAAATAGCTTATCGTGAAATTTCATGGGGCACCATTACGAGAAGTGAAAAAATATTATCAACCACAAATACATATGATTACCTTTTTAAAGATTCACTCCTGCTGTTTTAATACTAAACGAAAGGGAGTAAACCTGACATTCTTGAGTCTTGAGCATTGATGTACTGAAATTTTTTTTTTTTTACAGTACACACACACACACACACACTACAATATATATATATATATAATATATATATAATATATATATATATATATAATATATATATATATATATATATATATATTATACTCGAGAGGATAATAACATCACCATTCCTGTCGCTTTCTTAGGGATGGGTGCATTCGTCTTAAAATCAGTGTTTTGGTTCATGTGAAAATCTCTTTTTATCCATTCTTTTATGAGTGTGATGCATACTGCTGAGCTGGATATGGAAAAAACTATAACAAATTGTCATAATTTGGAGATTTAGCTAAGATGTGATTAAATGTTATTGGAGAAATATTTCAAAAAACTTCAGGTAATGAATAGCAGAGTGAAATTGATAAAGGCATTAATTGTATTAAAACTGCATGATAAATAATTACAGAGAGGAATGCAAAAGAACTATTCTTCCTGTTGGAAAGATGCTGATGATTGCATAAAAGTCCAATAAATAAATGGAACGTTATCTTTGAGAGAAAATTTGTTGTATTAAATGCAAAAGAAAACTAGAGAGTTCCAAAAACACAATACCCTGTCAGTTTTGTTTCGTCTTAAAAAGCATCAAACAAAAAAACATCAAACATCAAAAACGAAGCGACAAATCTTCAAACCAAGCAAGAAATCAAGTATATTTTTCAATTTTAATACAGTATGATTTTAAAAGATGAGTAAAAAAAAATCCAGAAGTTTAGTACCATTGAAGCAGTCTTATACACTATTTTACACTAACCACTTGACATACCACCCTATAGAAATTCCAAGTACTGCAAAGTAAAAAGGTTCATGGAAGTGACAAGAAGCGATATTTTATCTTTGCAAACGAAGTTTTTGCAAATATGTTAGTTCACTTGTATGTTTTTTTTTTGTTTTTAATTTTTTATTTTTTTTGTTTGTTTGTTTGGTTTGTCTGTAATCACGTATAAAAAATTCTGCAGAGCACAGTTATCATTGGAAATTTTTGTAACTTCGCATATCAGAGGCCTATAGAGGTCCCTTTCAGCGCACAAAATTTTGAAGGTCAAATGTCAAGGTCAAGTCACTTTGTCGCAAATCAGGGGAGTCGACGAAACCCTTATTTTTTGAGTAATTTTGATCGGATCGTCTTCAAACTTTATGGAATATAGTTCATGGTCTGGCGCTCAGCTGATTAATTTTGGTGGGATTGGCTTTGACCTTCATGGTTAGCGCCTAAGGTCAAACAGTATTTGACCCCAAGGTCAAATTTTCAAGTTTTAGGAACCATAATCGTGTAGTACCTAAATTGAACACCTCGATGAGTGCTTCTAGATATATCAAGCTTGAGACATTATGACGTCATTTGTGACGTTATGAGGCAAACGCATATTTTCATGGTTACTTCTGTAGAACGATTCTCATCGGAATCTCTCTAGGCAGATATTCCTCAAGGAGTCGCTCCTGGTGGATAGCAGCTCTGTTCACCTCAGTGTGACTTAAAGAAGTCACACGTGGTCACTTTTGCAAGATACGGGTCACCTGCGGGTGACATTGGTTTATTTTCTTTTTTTTTGTTCTACAGTGTTCAAATATCGAATTCAATTTAATTAAAATAAAGATTTTAAAAACTCGTATAAATAAATTAATTCCGGAATTTACCACGGTTGACGCAGTGTCTATTACATCACCCTATCTTTCACTTGCATTTGTCATCCGTGCCTGTTGTATGTGTCCTTTATGAAGTCCTAAAAACAGTGAGTTTTATGTTTGGAATATTCTCAATTTTGTTCCACTCCAGGCAGGCAGACAGAGTAAAAAACAAACAAAATGTGACTTCTTCTGCACATGTGTCAAGACAAATTAGAGCCAAAGTACAGGTAAACTGCTGGTTCACTTTCTGATTCATGTTCCATTTCCTGTTCACGATATAACATTCATTGAAATTAAGATGTTCCTCCATCATAAACTGACCATTGAACTAATAAGACGGATGGATGGATGGACAGACAGAAATTAACCAATTGCTTAACCCTGCTTTTGCTTCGTGTGCATGGGGTAACTTGTATTCGAAAAGTTCATGTGTTGAACTAAAAATAGTTATAAGAACAGGAACGTGTTTGGTTTGTGGAGCAAATAAAAAATATCCATTTGCTATCATTAAAGCAGGTGGTGATATCAAGAGTTTTTATCTGGAGCTGATTTACATCAAGTGGGATTCCTGAAGAATTGCACCTGTTCAGATATCTTTCTGCAGACTGAGAACAAATTTTGTGACGAGTTATAAGGCCCAGTCACACCTTGACGTTTTAGCCAGCTTATGCCGATTTTTGGAAAATTTGTCTAAAACGCTGGTTACACGTCGAATACTTATGGGTAAGTTTTGATAACATTGAGAGCACGCTGAAAAACACTGCCATACGTCGTAGTACGCTGGCTTTAAACGTTGTACTTTTGTGTCCTCAAATTTTCCATGCTTGAAATTTTAAGACTTATGCCAGCGTAATGACTCACACGTTCCGCATAACGCTGGCCATAAGTTGTCGGCACGTCACACGATCGTTGACACACATCGACACACGTTACTTGTAAGTTACTCATAAGTCGAAACACGTTGAGGAAGTTTAGCGTACCCGAACTTATTTCTAACCTATGAGTAACGTGTTGTAGGCACGTTACGCGATTGTGTGACACACATCGACACACGTTACTTAAAAGGTGCTCATAAGTCGGAAACACATCAAGGTAATGGTTAGCGTCAGTGTTCCAGACTCCCTGTTTTTTTTTTCTTTCTTTCTTCCTTCGGTTGATGGTGATGTTGACACTTCGATTTCGAGTGCGGTTGTAATATATATAATAATAGGCTGCCGCTCAACGATTTAAATCATAACCGCACTGTACACTGAACACCGTCATACCGAAGAAAAAAAAAAACCGGGAGTCTGGAAACATGACGCTAACCATTACCTTGACGTGTTTCGACTTATGAGTACCTTTCAAGTAACGTGTGTCGATGTGTGTCAACGATCGCATATCGTGCATACAACTTATTCCCATCGCATGCGGAGCGTGTGTCATACGCAAGTACGTCGTAAATTTCAACATGTTTAAAAATTACAAGACTTACTCCATTTAATACGATGTACGATAGCGTACTTTAGCGTTTTATTCACGCATACCAAACTTACCCATACCGTATTGACGTGAGCCAGCGTTTTAGACGCATTTTTCAGAGGTCGGCATACGCTGCAAAGCGCCAAGGTGTGACTGCGATGTTGACACTGTCCATTTCTGCGGCGGTTATGATTTGAATCGTTGTGCGGCAGCCTTTCATAACCTACGCCACGTCATCGTCGGCGATGCGTTGCAGCGCGCTATGCATAAGTTAGATATCGTTGGGCAATAGGTTGTGAAGGCCGACAACAGGTTCAGCATCGTTGGTATAAGTTATCTATAACAACGAAACGTTCTGTGTCCGTTACTAATACGTTATGCATAAGACCAGTCGTTATGAATACGTCCGAAACTTTTAAAAAACATCAAAGTTCAACGTAAGCCAGCGTTTTACATACAATTTAATACGTTGCCATTGCTGGCTAAAACATCAAGTTGTGACTGGGCCTTAAACAAAGACGGAAAGCCTAACATCTGGAACACATCTAAAATAAGGTGATCAAATTTGTGTGAAGTATGATATTAATATTGCAATAGCACGATGTTGAATGAAACAAATGAGGTCGATCGGCTCTAAAATCTGTCCCTCATGTGAAATCCAATATTAAGAGAAAAGGTAAATAGGTATTCTACAAAAACGATAACAGGGGCTAAGTTGAAACTTGACTTTATTATCCTGTGTTATAAACCTTTTTTGGAGAAACTTTTAAGCTTCAATGATGTCAAGGAGTCATAGGATCCACTGACAGAAAATAAAGAGGCAGTTTGCCAATTAATTGCAAAAAACCCATCAAACTCAAAGTTTAAAAGGAAGAAAGTTTCTTCTAAGTGGTCGATTATATATGGTCATGTGACTTGATTGAATCTGAACTTTAGAATGATTTAAAATTAGAAATACGTCTTAACGGTCATCAATTTAAGGTCCATATATACGTAGGCCATCTTTTTCCCTCTCTACAAGAGAGATGCTCATAGAACTGATACGTATTGTGGGTGCCAGTTCTGTGGATACTTTTAAATATATCTTAAGAAAAATATAAGGAAGCCAGGGAAGATTTAGAGTCCAGAGCAATGAAGGAACATAGTCGTAGATCGTTCATTAATTCTCATCAATAATGATGTTAAAATTATACAGTCCTTGTAATGAAGGAAAAGCTGTTGTTAATATAGCCTTTGTAGAATGCACTTTAAATAGAATGTCTTCATCAGAAATGTACAGATCAAGGTACGACTGATGAAAGCTTTTGATTTGATTTTTTTCTTCAATGTTTTTAGTGATAACCATAGATAAATTGGTGTGTGTGTGTGTGTGTGTTTCCTCTGCCTCCCCTTCCCCTCTCACCTTACACCTGCTCCTCTCTCTCACTCCCTCTTTCTCTGCTCTCCCCCCACACTTTATTGACCCGTCGGCGAAGCAGGACGGCTTGTATTTGCTCGCGTTTTATATATATATATACATATATATACATATATATTAATAAACTCTCATCTTGTATGTATATATATATATATGTATGTATGTACGTTCCAGAAATACAGCCAAAACGGTACATGATAGCGCAAAATTTTTAGGGCCACCTCACTCAACATTCGCCTGCAGTGTGCAGTATTAAGTTTCGTTCAAATCAGGCAACGAAAAAAATTATTAAAAAATCAATTCCCGATTCAGTCAAGTACTCTTTGCGAGTATTTGATCAATGCAAACAACCTCAGCGGTATAGTTCGCTGGAGCTATCTTTCTTTTTTTTCTTGAAATGGGTTCCCGTTGTGACAGCGGTTAATGAAAAAAATCAACGGGTTTACGGGTAATGTAGTATTTATATATATATATATATATATATATATATAATATATAATATATATTATATATTGTCCCAAAAAATTGTGCTCACTCTTTATATGATAATAAATGCGTTGTTTATTGACTTAGAAACAAGATTAATGGTTAAATGTATAAATGAATAAATGCATGTTTATAAATGTTCAAACTGACGACCGTCACGTTCCAAACACAGCCGATAACGCGGACCAATGGATTCAACAGCGTTACGAATCATTTTATTTGGAACTGTGAGACATTGTCTTTCAATTTCCTCTTTCAGCTCATCGACTGTTGCTGGTTTTGCGCCGTAAACCTTATCTTTGAGATATCCCCATAAAAAAAAGTCCATTGGAGTGAGGTCTGGGGAACGCGCAGGGAATTCAACACTACGCTCTTCGCCCAATCCATCTGTTGGAAAAGTTGCTTCGAGATAGGCCTTACATCACGGTGTAGTGGAGGTGCTCCATCTTGCTGAAAGTAAATTCTTCGTCACCAAATATCTCTTCGCCACGTGGACCGACGGATTCCTGCAGCAATTTAAGTAAACATCCCCAGTGAAGCTTGATCAACATCCCAGGGAAACATCCTAGGGGATGCCCAATGCTGATATCCCACACCACACAGTAACCCCTGGTAAGTTTAAATGGTGTTCCATAGTAACATGCAGATTTTCAGGAGCCCAGTAGGTGCAATTGTGTCGGTTAATTGAGCCATTTAACTTGAAGCTGGTCTCATCGCTCCAAACAATTTTGGATTGAAATGCTGCATCTTTTCGCATTTGTCCAGCTACCACTCACCAAATTCAGCTCTCCAGTCAGGTCGTCTTCATTTAGAGCGTGGATTAAATTTGGAATGTAACTTTTCCAATTAATTCACTTGAAAATGGGATGGGCGCTTGATTTTGGGATTCCTGTCTCACGAGCCATTTGTCGTATAGATTTCCGTGGGGATCGGTGGAGGGTTTCCAGCAATTGATTTTCCTTTGCGGGGTGGTTGATGACCGTGGTCTTCCTGAACGCTCCTTAGGACGTTATGCACAGTTCCATCTGTTTCAAACTTATCTCGGATGCGAGCAATGGTGTGTCGCGTGTGGATCTTTGTGAAAATGTATTCTAAATTGTCTTTGTACTTCCATGATGTTTTCATGCTTCCAGTAGCACTTTATGATAAATTTTCTTTCTTCAAACCTAGTCGTACTTCTGCCATTATTATGGTCAATTTGATCTGAAAATAAATGAAAAATTCAATGAGTTATGAGAGCCAAAATGTGAGTACATTTTTTTGGGACACCCTGTAATATATATATATATATATATATATAATATATATATATATATATATATATATATATATATATATACTATATATATATACAGGGTGTCCCAAAAAATGTACTCACATTTGGCTCTCATAACTCATTGAATTTTTCATTTATTTTCAGATCAAATATATATATATATATATATATATATAATATTGTTATGAATTCTGGCCTGCCTGGCGTGTGATCGGCCGGTACCTCTAATGGCAGCCGCGTCGCCACCCGACGGACAATTCAGTCGTGACCCTCCTGGAACTACCGCCAGGAGCCAGTCACGGGTGGGGTTTACCTCACCACAACCCAGTCCGCATTCTACCCGCGCGAAATAGGGTGAATCACCGAATGTCGATATACCTAAATACCCGTGCAGGTAACCTACCGAGGGGTTGCACCACGCCGCAGGTCGGCTTAGGCACGAACCGCTTAAGCGGTTCGTTCTTGTGCTACAGGGATAACGAGCGGTGTTATCGCCGACCTCGACGGTTCAGAATATTTATCGTGTTTAAAACCACTACCAATCATTCCACGATTCAAGATGGCATTTTCAAAGGAGGGAAGGACGCAACGAACGGGAAACATTTCACAAGCACATTTATTACACATATAACACAAACAAGCAAGGCAGTCATGCAATATGTACAGCAAGAAATGAAAGACGTTGCGACCGACTATAGCATTAAATGTACAGGCACTTAAACAGGTTTAAAGTTTAACCACTTAAACACTTAAACCTCCCTTCTGCGGCGTGAACCTCTCCGGCACTCTCCTCGTCCGCACGCGCAGGTCCACCAGAGACCGCCTGCGGCGCTTCCGTCCACGTCTCCGAGGCTTCGCCCGGACTCGCCACTGGCCCGCGCCTTCATCGACAGGTCGCTCAACGCCAAGACGAGAGGGAGGGAGAGAGAACTCGACCTCGACGACAAAGAAAGAGAGATCCAGCATGACCCCGACAGAGAGGATGACGTTGACGACCCAGACAAAAAATAGGACTTGACCTCGACCACCAAGAGAGAGAGCGAGCCCCGCGTCCTGTCCGCCTTATATAGCGCGGGGCTCCGCCCTTCGCTCCTCCCCGTTTTCGGCTCCGCCTCCCTTTGAGAAGGTTCCCGAAAAGGGGCGTTCCCTCACCCCGACCGCCTCACGTCATGCATCCACCAATCGGTGGTGAGCTGCCCTCCCCCTTTCCTTCACACCAAGCGTGGGGAAAACAGACGGGGAAAAAAAACCCTACAGGCCTCACAAGAGCTTTTGTTCTGCCAATCCTTCTCGGACGGTTTCCAACGCGGAAACCGTCTTACCGTGGTCCGCGGAGGATGGCGTTCGTAGCGGGCGTAGTGGCGAAGATGGTGGTGATTGTTGTGGGGGTGGTGTGAGCGTGGTGGGCGTTGTGGCGTAGTTGGTGGCGGTTGTTGTTTGCGTGGAGGTTTGTTGCAATGGTGGCTCAAAATAACGATAGACAAAGAAAAACGGCTATCTCAAAGAGTCGCAGCCCGGTGAACACGAAGAAATCCCTTTAAACAATGGTGGGGACCTATCTGCACATAACTTTGCGTCATAACTGATCTAAGGACCCTTTATGGTGTATTGCGAATTTCCACAGCCGTAACAATATATATATATATATATACATATATATGGGACAGTCAATAAGTAACTTTTAAAATGGCAATTAAAATTAAACATTACAGAGAATGTAATGTGTGTAGTTGCAGACGACATCTGTTATATCTATGGGTAAGAGTCATGTTTTGCCTGTTTTAGATCTGGCACCATTGAACGTGTGACGTCAGTGCAGCAGTTCCAAGATGGTGGCTCCCTTAGAAGCATGCACCAGGGAGGACTAACGTTCTGTCATCCGTTTCTTGGGAAGTGAGGATGTGCATCCCAGTGAAATCCATCGCAGAATAAAAATTCAACATGATGACATGTTTATCGCTACAGCAGCATGTACGACTGGGACAGGAAGTGTAAAAGTGGAGTATCCAGTGCGGCAGATGTTGCTCGCTTGGTCGGCTTCATACAGCCGACACACTAGAAATGGTTGTAGGAGTTGAGTACATGCTAAGGAAAAGGAGGGGTTATTGGGGGGGGGGGGGTTAGAAAGATCATGGTTTTGGGGATGATCTGGGATGGTGTTGAACAGCTGTCTTAAAGACTTGGAAGGGGAAGGGAGAGGAAAGTATGAGAATGATGAGAATGTGTTGGTTTGTTCTGCAGGTGGGAAAAAATAGGAACGAATAAGTGGAGATGAGCAGTGATCTTAGTTTTAGGGAGTTTCACCAGAAGGGATAGTTGCTGGCTCACCACAACCTGGGCGAGGTGGGCGGTGGAGGATGGAAAGGGCAAAGGGTACAAGACCAGAAAGGAGGTACCAGAAGACAGAGAGACCACCAACCTGTCTGTGATTTCAAAGTGATCGGCCCATAGACTGAGCTTCATCACAGGAGATTCCAATGATCTTGAAGGCCTTGGTTTCCACGGCGTTAAGCTGAGAAAGATGAGGCAGCGCAGCCAGCTGAGAGGGGAGAGCAGTACTCCATCAAACGACGGAAGAAGACTTTGTTGGTGGATAAGAGTTCAGGTGTGCCAAGCAAAGACTTTGCCTGATGGAGTATGCCCATTATTTTCACCACATTTAAATGTTTTCAACATGTTTCACAATCACAAGTCAAGCAGCCATTACTTTGTGATGTGATTCCTTTCTGGGTTACTTTATTTGGGGATACAGAATGGAGTTACGCCTTTCTTTTGCTTGCAATTTTAACAACTGAGTACCTTCTTGCAGCAAACACATTGTCCAACCACAACAGCTCCAGATATCCTGAAGGCCCCACACTTGTTTTCCCTTTGCCATAATGAGCTCATGAGGCCGAATTACAATTTGATACAGCGACACTTAACAAGGGGCAAGCATTTATTCTTCTGATCACTTGAGTTATTAACACACAGGTGGAATGAAAAGCATTGTCCCAAGTAAATGGAATACTTGCAGGGCCATCTTAATCAGCAGCACAGACTGAAAGTTTAGCATTGTATGCATTACATCAATATAAAGTTCTATGAAGCATTTGCAATGCATGGGAATACACTAGTACACAGAAAATGTTAATTTGTCTCATTTTTATAGGACGATTGGTCATAGTGGATGCCATTGATGTGCTTTGTGCACATCATGGTGTCTCTCTATCGCTGGATTGATGCATAATCGGGAGAACCAACCGGATAAGAGCATCATGTTCTCCTCTCTTTCTACTTCCACAAATCAATACGGTTCCTTACCGCCTTGGGGGGCCTTGCCTGCTGCTCTACATGATGTTCCTCCATTACACTTAAACTCTTATAACATTGGGGACAGTGTCTGCTTTCTTTCTCACCTTGTCTTTCTTCGTTTACTTTGTAACTTCTGTATATACACACAACTTCCATGGGTGAATCGATGGAACAAATGGTACAATTTTTTAAAATGAAATCTAAAGCTTACTACTGTGCATCACTCTTTTCATTGTTGATCGTTTTATCAGGTAAATGCTGAAATGAATTGGGTGCTGAGAAATTCATGTACATCGGTCTCAAAAATGAATGCAACAACACCGTTCCACACCAAACCAAAACCCTCGGAGACATTAACAAAACTAGAATACAAAAAACAAATCTTTGATAAGAAAGCTTAATTGAAAGTGGAGAATGTTGTAAGAATTAACAGATAGAAGTCTCAGTTTGAACGAGAACGGCCACTCGGTAGAGCATATACATCCGCCAGGCTGATTAATTAGTTTACGTTTAATATTCCACTGATACGCCGGATGTGGATTCGGACCTGAACTAAAATTTAATCGGTTTGTTTTTGGCACCCAACCAACTCATCCACCAAGTTTCGTCCGAATTCGTACACAACTTTTTGAGATATCCTGTTCACAAACAGACAGAAACACGGGGTGAAAACATGGCCTCCGTCCGCCTTCGGTGGTGGAGGTAAATAGATTGTACCGAAAGTTAAATTCGAGCTATTAGAAGTTCCATGGATTTTTTTTTTTTTTTTCTTTTGCAATGCTTGGGTTTTGTAAATGAGTGTTTGCATCAATTGCCATTGACGTTTCCCACTTCTTTTTCATCCTTGGCCTAGTTTGCTGCGAGGAGCACCCGCATCATGGTGCGTGTACCATCAGTTGTCACGGTGTGTGCGTGCATCACCAGCTACGTTTCCTTTCAACACTTCAGAAGGTCCTGTTGAGGGGGGGGGGGGGTTTGGGAGGAGAGTAATTTTGAATGTCTGTAACGAGCAATGTTGCTTTGTTTCTCAATTATCAGTGTAATTATAACATGAACAAGCCACTTGCAGTTCCAATTTCATTGGATGGAGAGGTACCTTTTTAGAATCTTGATGGTGTACATTTCATGCAGTTGCATTGTGATGCAATGGTTGCCAGTCTGCTTGGCCTCCGAAGCATAGAAAGATCTGAAAATCTTGGAAGAAGAACTCAGCCACATGAAATGGGATGTAGTTGGGCTGAGTGAAGTTTATTGTGGTTGTAAAATCGGTGTGTCCTGCATTGAGGACAAAGAAGAGTGAGTGGTGGAACAGACGTCGACTAATTACGTACCATTGGAACCTGAGTATGTCTTAATTCTGTACTATTGAAAAATAGAGTACGTCTATTAATTACGCAGCATTGCAACGTGAATATGTCTATTAATTATGTATTCATTACATATTGGAACTTATTATGTGTAATTACATCTATTATTAATTACGTAACACCAGCACACAAAACCACACAATGCAGGTCCTGATGACTTGGTGAGGGTCTGCAATGATGCTTAAGCACCCTCGAGAGCGCAAAAAGCCCCTCTTTGTGTTCAGCCTTAATATAAGAGGAAATGCCTTTGTGGTTGTGTGATCTTTCGCCGGACTGATTGGACACTTTCCAAATGAGCTGTGGGTTGAACTTGGCGAGTCCAAGCTGCATGAACCCAATGTGCCCAAAAGGGGGGGGGGGATTTCACACCTTTGTGAGTGGTCTTTGTACATCCTCGCTGGGTATCGCAAAGCGAAGGAAACAGAGAATAGAGAGGCCTTTTGTGATGCACTATTGCCAAGGCGTGGTTGTTCATCGGTTCGTGCGAATTACATTCACCGGGGACATCCTGGGGGATGGGGAAGGGGGGGGGTTACTTACTTTGTGAATCCAACATAAGACCAACCCCCTGAATCCCCCAACCCCAATCGTCAACCCCCGGGTTTCCTCTGTGATTATGCGGGAATGAAATTTTGCGTGGTTCTTATGACTTAAAGCTTTTGATGCATTGTCGTTGAAGGGAAAAGGAAGAATTAAGAGGAACGACTTCCACCCAGCTGCCCATCACGTCCTCCCCCTTATTAAAAACAAATGATATAAACCCAACTCGCTGAAGAGTTGTACTCGGTACACCTACGGTGCATCATGATCGTGAGGAGAGGAGAGGAGAGGTCAGAGGGTTATTTTAGCATTCCATCGATACAGTAGGCTACTCTTAATTTCACTTTAAAGTTTGAGTTGAACAAAACTAATATCATAAAATACATGTGAGGAGCATATGTGTGCAGACCTTGTTTTTAATTTGAAAACAACGATATTCAGTGAAAGAAAGCACCAACCCTTCATAATGCAGACCGTACCGTTGGTAAATCACGTGATGTTTGTAAATCGCATGTTGTTTATCCAGCGAATTGCTCAAAACCATTCACATCAAGCATGTAAACAGATTATTTTATTTGAAACCTATGACTTGTGGGGTTGTTTATTTTTTTTGAGCATTTTTAAGGTCTTTATTATGGCTTTTTGGTTACTCATTTAGTGGTATGTGGGTGTTCCTCCTTTCATCAACCAATCCCAGGTTGCCCTGAGGGTATGTAAGAGGCTCTCATGAAAGCAAGTCTGGACTGGCATCGTGTGGAGACTCGACCAGGTTTTGCTGACAGTTCACCGATGACCTCCAATGAGGGGGGTCTAACAGAGATTGAAGAAATTGATAATCCTCGTGACATGCTCATTATCCTGACTCCATAATCCTTAAGACTGCTGCTGGGAAGGAATTCCAACCCACAACCCCTGGAATGACAGTAAAACGTCTCTGCCATAATGCTACCATCCATCCATTGGGACCATACTCTCTACACAGTGTCGGTGTTGCCTAAGCAGTCTCCTTGGCTATTGAGCATAATACTGGACGGGTCGCCACTCCAACACAGGACACCAGCAAGCTGGCACTCATTTTGCCGACCTCAGAAGGATGACAGGTAGAATCAACCCCACCCGGTATTAATTCAACATCCGAGCAGGATTTGGACTCAGGATCCCACCATCCCAAGCTCACCACCCTAACCATTAAGCCAACACCAGGCATACGATGCCACCGTCTCCCTTTATGGGGTTCTTTGTATTACCTGAAAGATCTGTGTCTGCATGTTTTTAGGGGGAGAGGCATGATATCAACTTGAAATTCTTTCCTTGCTTTTAGTTGAATCCACCGAATGTCCTACATTTATGACAACCTCCCTGTCTCTACTACAAGAAAAGAAGAAGAAACTTCATGTGAATTATTTATTTCTGTATACAAAGATTGTGAAGACGCTTAATTACACTTGTATAGCAACGCAGGTATTGTTACAGGTGTTCCATCCCATACGATCCTT
>CM068954.1:154323051-154334741 GCA_035128595.1 Eptatretus atami
ACAATCAGAAAAACAGATACTAATAATTTTGCGTTACAAAACCTTGTTTGCCAATTACCTCCTCCTCCTCCTCCGAATGATCGCGAGCTTGGGTGATCACCTCAACTCACCTCAACTGGGTTCGGCTACACTGCTCCATCCTTGGGTGACCGGAGCTCCGGGAAGGAGTGGACGCCACCGCACACTCGTGGCCAGGTAGCCGGCCAACTTCTTTGATCTTCAGCCCGACTGTCCTCTGGGCTGGAGATCCAAATAAAGACCAATTGGTCCAATTCTTTGTGTGTGTGTGTGTGTGTGTGGCACCAGTCTGGTAAGTAGTAAAACTGTTAAGTGCTTTTGCCTGTATATTATTGCCTTGCTTTAGTTGATTTAACTCTGCTCTTTGTGTTCCCCTCCCTGCCTATTGTAAATAAATATCCCTATTTGTTCAATGTATCAGTTCATTTTGTGTTTCTTTCATTGGTTCAACAGAGGACGCGTGATTGAGAATTAGTAAAAGCAGTTACGCTCTTTTTAAATACCTGGGACATACTATTAAGGGTACATTTGTACCGACGGTTCTTGGCGATTAAACCGCTCGGAATCGCACATGGAACGAGCTCACTAACCAGCTCGTTTTCGTACGAGTTCTGTCGAGGGTGAATTTCCCTGGCAGTTGGACCACGTGGGTATTTAGGTAAATTGAAATTGGCAATCGACCCTACCCCACGTGGTCTATCCATTGGCGAACTTCGGTTCGATAGAGGACCCGTCAGCTCCAGACTTATCTGGAGTGACGACCTATACATTCTGGGCGATCGGTCGGGCCGACTTGCAGCTCCATCTAGTGGTCGTGCTCATGGCCGATACCCGGCCCTTCAACAGTGTAACTTGTACAACCCTTCAGTGTTGTCAGATAATATGATAAAAGGTAATGTCACAATTTTTACAAGGGGTGACAAGACATTGTGGCCACGCTGTACAGGATTGAAAATACTGTTGTAGATTTCCACCCATTTGGCGTGCGCACAACCTTTTCAACCTGATCCAGGCCGCGCGTCCACCAAACGAACAATCCAGTCGTAGCTTCCGGATCAACGCCGAAATCCAGCTGCGGGTGTTTTTAACCACACCATAGATCAGCCGACTCTTCTGTCCACGCACTACAGGGTCGATCACCAAATTATCGATGTACCTAATTATTCGCACAGACAGAAATGCTGGAGATCTACACCTCAACAGAGCCTGCACGAAAACGAGCCGCTTAAGCAGCTCGTTCCGTTTGTGATTGCCAAGCGGTTATATATCGCCAAGCCCCGTCAGACCCGATTATCTTATCGGTGTTAAAAACCAGCTAACATTCCGAATGCTCCATGGCAGTCAATGTGAGGAAGGGACGCAACAAGCAGGTGACATTTAACAATGGGGAACATTTATTTCCATACACGGGCATGCAATGGAATGAAGGGATGGGGAAAAAACACACGAGCAAAAACCTACAGCCAAGTTCTACTATGAAATGTAAAGCAAATACAACACAATCACTTAACAGTTTCCTACTTATAAGACAGGCCCACAGACACACGTACGCACACACACCCAAGAAATGGTGGCTGATGCCTTTAATAAGGACTTCAACTCAGGTTCTGGGGAACAGCTCATCTCTCCTCTATCTCGAACCTCTCCACCTTGTGTGGTCTTCAAGCTGTCCGGACCCGGGCTCAGCGAGAGCGAGCTGGATCCAATCGCCGTGACCCACCGTCCTTCCGGAGCTCCAGCAAATCTTCTCGCACTTCCGAACACATGCTGGTGAGACGAGGTGCCGATCCTTCCCGTTGATGCATCGCTTCCTCATAGAACTACCTCCAAGATGAAGCCAAGGAGTCGCACCAAGCCGGGAACCAAGCAGAGAACAAAGAGCTCCGAGCCGAGCGACCAGCTCAACTCTCTTCCGATGAACAAAGCCTCTCTCTTGGACAAACCAAGCCAGAGCCCAAAAAGCCTCCACCTCGCCAAGCATAACCAAAGCTCACTGAACCAAAAGTCTCAACCCTCGCCAAGCAGAACCCAAAGACCTGCTAAAAGCCAAGCCGAAGCAAAAAGCCTTCAAAAAGCCTTCAACCAGAAGCCGAACCTTACTAAAAGCCAGCCTGAACAAAGCACAGGATCTCTTCTTTATTCTTATCGGCCCACTGCCCCGCTCCCGGCGTAACTCATGTCCTCGTGCTCCATCCTCCGCTCAACCACGGGTGGGATCGAGTTGCTTACGTCATGAATCACTGGACAGGAGAGCTCTTCTTCCTCTTCCCAGAAGAGGGGGAGGAGCATCTTCCTTTGTGTTATGATCGCTCCTCAACTATTAAATTGAATCGCAGCACACTTAATCGATTTCTGCCCATTAAACAATGGAAGGTAACCTATCTATAGAACATGCACTTATCGACATATCTGAGCTAAAGGAACCTGTATGTTGAGTACGATCGAATTCCAAATTGGTAACAATACGAAAAAGATTTTGGGGTTAATACATGTGAGAGTTGTTCAAACATTTCACACTCTAAATATTGTCAGTTCGAGTTTCACTGCAATGCACCGTGATCCCTTCTGAACTGACCGTCAGGCATTATGTTGGGAAATTGTTGGACTGGTGTCTGTCGACTTCGTTGCTTGTCAAAAACTGCATTAAACAGTGGACTATTCAATATTACCTGAACATTCTATTATGTCTACACTTCCTGAGCTGCAATTTGTCAAACATTTCATCGTGTGAAAAAAGAAACAAACAAACTGAAAATATTTCGAACGAGAAGGGCACTCGGTGGAGCGCATACCTCCGCTACGTAATGCCTGATCCACGAGAACATATCTGGCCCAATACATTTTTTTAAATATCATACTAGATAATCGTTTTTGACCCAATTTCTCAATGGTGAAGAATCACTTAAAAATTCTAGTACAGTAGTCGGATCTGTATCCTGATGTTCATCAAAATGTAATGCTTTTGTCCTTGTCACACACCAAACCTGTCCACAAAATTTCATCCGGATCCATCCACAATTTTTTTGAGATATCCTGTACACAAACAGACAGACAAACAGAAAGGAGTGAAAACATACCTTGGCCACCGAAGGTGAAGGAGGTTAACAAGACAGCTCATAGAACACCTTACCCTGTGCAATGTAAAAGTATATCATTCAATTTAAATAAAGAATGTTTTTAAAGGTCTTATTAAAAAGCATTCTGAAGTTTATCACCATTGTGCAGTGTCTTAATTCACCACCTTACTTAACATGTCCAAGTACTGCAAAACTGGAGGTTTTTGGAAGCGGTAGGAAGGCTATTTGTGTTCTATAATGTTCAAATACAAAATTAAATTTAAATTACATAAAGATTGCAAAGGTTGTATAAAATAAAAATTAATTTTGGGTTTTACTGCCATTGATGCAGTGGCTTTTACATCACCCTACCAAACACGGTGCATTCGTTCTTTGTACCTGTTGTTTGTGTCGTTTATGACGTCCCTAAAAACGGTAAGTTTCCCGTTTGGAATGATTTTCAATTCTATTTGATTTCCAAGCAGGCAGACAGAGTTAAAAAAAAAATAAAAAAAATCTCTGTGCATGTGCGGTAGGGATGATTTCAGAGCCAAAGTACTCTTCAACAGCAGGTTCATGTTCCGATTCGTGTTCAAAACATAACATTCAATTTAAATAAGTTGTTCCTCCATAATAAACTGATAAAATGGACAGAGAGACATGGATCAATTGCTTAACCCTGCTTTTCACTTCATGTGCATGGGGTAGTGAGATAGATGTGTGGTGTGTGTGTGTGTGTGTGTTTGTGTGCAACGCCTTTTCTGTAATTTCTAGACAATTCCACACTCGTTGACCAATCTCGACCAAATTTAGCATACATGGTAGGGGTTTCCAGGTTCAGATAATGGGCACAAACACTCCGTCCCACCCCCACAAGGCAATTCTCTGTATGTATGAGTGTTTGTACGGCTGAAAATCAATAAACTGGCCACAAACAAGGAAATGAGGCCATTTGGTGCATCATTGCCATATACACTCATGAGGGTTAATTTTTGCTCCAGCTTTAAACATCAATCTTCTTGATGGGATACTTAAGTCGAAATAACCTGATCTTGATCTGGTATCCCAGCTCGGACACACACACACACACACACACACACACACACACACCCCTGTATTATACTTTTGTAAAAGTTACAGCACAGCTGACAGTTTCAAGGCAAAATTTTGTTCTTTATGATCATTATCAAATAAAATAATATTTAAACACTGTCGCATGCATACCTGTTAAGGAGCCATTGACCCCACGCACAACGGCAGGACAAAATCTATTGCTCGTCAATAAAAGGACTCCAAGAAATTCGAAGAGAAACCCGATCGGCAACAAAACAGTGAAACAAACCCAATTTCAGAATTTGCTTAAAAACAATAAAGAAATTTTGCTTTTTTATTGTTGAAATTTTAGATATCAACTTGAAGTTCACTTTCTGCACAATTGTGATTAAAAATCTCTCCGGTTCCTCATAAGATCGGATATAAATCTGTTGAGAATCTCATGAAGTATGGAGATTTTGTTCATAAAGAAAGAATGTTTCACATGAATACCCACTGCTCCATGTTTCAACCTCCATCATGTTAATGTATTACTGTATTTCATTAAAACCTCATCTGACCCAATCCCCACCGGCTGGCTTGTGTTTCAGGCTGAAAGCAGAGCTGCTGTCCAAACCGAGGCGACAGGGGGGCACAGTAATTGCATCCTTCGGGATTTCGCCCAACAAGCCAAACAGCTCCCCCACCCCCTCCCTTCCCTGCTAAGGAATGAGCACAGCAGGCTGGCGTTTGCTCTGCAACCATCTTGACCTTAAAATGGAGAGTGGTGGAGATTACGTGTAGTGAGTTGGTAGCGTTGCATGTTTTTTTGTTTTTTTTAATTTTACCAAATTCTTTACTGTCATTTCCTGATATTTGTCTGAAACTGCATATGGATTCCAAGAAGCCTTCATGCATGAGGAGGCCCATCATGCCTCTGCCATATTGACACTCGATTTATTGAACATATCAGTTTATCGACATGATTTCATTGGGGGGGGGGAGGAAGATGCAGAAGAAAGGTTGGGGCAGGAACAAGGACACCACCTGGGTGTTCTTTCAGTTGAGGGGAGGGGTGATGTAATGTGTTATGGGGTGAGGAATGAAGAAACATCGACAGCACATTTACCTTTTGACGATACCCTCTTACAGACATCACAATCACTCATCCAACACCAAAACTAGCTATTAGTCCTGTGAATATCCCAAAACCCCTCGATGCTACGAGGTACCTATCCAACTCAAATTTAAACTGTTGCTGCTGCTGGTAACACCTCTCCAGAGAGGTCATTCCTTGCATTAACTACTCTCTGACTGAAGATGGTATTCAGGCATGGGTCTTTCAGTCTCCTCTTATTTACTCTAAGACTGTGGCCCCAAGTCTTGTCACTTTTCATTCTGCGGGGAAACTCTCTCCGTGTTTATTTTGTTTATCAACTTACAAATTCTTAATGATTGCTTCTTCATTGGAGATAAAGTCTGGAATTAAAACTGTGAAGTGGTAATCCCATCATTCCAAATTGAAAAAAGTTGCCCATCACTCAACGGAGTACTACTCTACCCCTATCGACTAGTGCCCCTGCATCACGTCTGTCTCTACTGGATTGTGTACTATTTCTCAACACTATTGGAATGTCCTGCGAGGAAACCGAAGCACAGGATCTGTTTAGTGCCTCTCCTCCAGTTTACCCCCCTCTGCTCACTCAGTCCTCCGACCCTCTCCAGATCCTCCAGGATGCATGCGTTCTTCTGTTAACCCCCTCGTGGTTAAACTCTTAGAACACAGGCTTTCTACACATTTCCACTGTTGTGTTCCTCTTATCTTCTGTTTGTGGAACCACCTTCCAGAGACAGTTCAATCACACTACCATTCCATCCAGCGATTCATTCAACCAGTGCACTAGCATCTCACATCCCTACCAACAGTCTTTTGTAACCCATTTAACCCTACCTAACACAACCCTCCTCCATGCAGGTTCCTGTATTGCCTCACATCTTCTCTCTCGCCTCTTTTCCTATTTGTTCATGCCCTTGCTTGTGTGCAACACTTGCACTGCTCCCCCATTGTGAGTATGTTGCCCTTTTACCTCCGCCACTAAAGGTGGATGGAAGTTATGCTTTCACCCCTGTCTGTTTGTCTGTGAACAGGATATCTTAAAAAGTTATGTGTATGACGAGGATAAATTGATTGGATTTTGGTCAAGATCTGGATCCGAAACCGGAAACGAGAATCTTTAAAGTGATTCTTCACCATTGAGAGATAGGGCCAAAAACGACATGCAGCACAATATGTCAAAACATCGTGGATGGATTTGGACAAAAGGTGGTGGACATGTTGATTTGGTGACAAGAACAAGCTGATTTGATTTTCGTTCAAGTTTGGATCCAGATCCAGATGCGGCCTATCAGTGGGATACAAAACATACATTGTTCAGCTTGACGGTGGTATGTGCTCTTCCGAGTGCCGTTCCACTTATCCTCAGTCACCTTGCTCTTCCTTGATCCTCAATCCTCTGTGCAAAGACAAAAACTCTTTCACCTGTGCATGCAATCTCAATATACTTTACATTTTCTGGGGCTTCCCAAAAGGGATTTACAGGATAACAAAAGTGCAATACGTACAATGTTTCTTGATTGCATTATAATAGTGTGGTTAGAGTTTTAAGTGAGAATGGGAAGTGGTCATGGTATGCAGCTAACACAGACAGTGTATTTAAAACTGCGCTTGAACTCCGTGGCGCTAAATTCGCTCTCCTCTTTCACAATTCAGCCTTGTCTCATGTAACCGGCCCAATAAAGGCATTATGTCGCCTGCCCTCCCCTTTCCCACAGTTTGGAATAAACAGTCGCAAGTAGGTATAAAAGGCACCCCTACCCTTCCCCTTCACCAGCACCCCTCCTTGTACCCTTCCTCCGTACCCTGAACCATCTCAGCTAATCTCTGACCAGGCCTGCCCCTATTACTCCAAAGTGGACACAAATGGAGAGTCTCCAGCAGACATGGGAAGTGCTGTGGGAGGGGAAAACGGAGGAGAACAGGCGGATGGGAAAGTTTTGGTGGTACAAGAAGGCACGTCGAGGAGAGAGCAACTGCTGCGATCCAGACAATAGCTGTACACAGAGCCAAGACCCATTTCTCCTTTGCTGTGTGCCGATTGAAAGCACTCATAAAGAAAAGGCCATTTTCAAAGGCTGCTGCAGTATGGCCCTCTGGTGTCGGCCTAACTATGCATGGGAGTACAGGAAGTAATGCTTACAAGGTAGTTCCTTCGAAAGGCAGAGAAGCAATTGGGATTTGGGACTAGAAATGATTTCCATTGACCCCGGTTGTAAAAAAAAAACATAATAATAATAATAATAATAATAATAATAAACTAAATATGCATCAAAGGTGCCGATTCTTAGACCAGACAGAAACCAAATAGTGCAACTGATTGTTAAATTGACACATCGATTTCAGAACAGTTTCAATGAATCACTGAAGTCGGTTACAAAATTTAATAAATCGACATTTGAAAGTTTCCTCGACATTAAAACTGAGGTCTGTTCCATTACCAATCATGAGTTTGTAGAGCACTCGCCAAGTGGCCAAAGCACTCAAGCGAGCATTCCAATGAAATGGTTGATAAAGAATGGCTGGCTTGGCAAGCTCTCACGAGCTGATTGGTAATTGAACACAGGGGTGTGTTCAGTTACCAAGTTTCTTGTGGAGCACTCGCCAAATGACATAAGCACTCAAGGAAGCACTCCATTCGAAACCGCCGATAAGGAACGGCTGCCTTGGAAAGCGCTGTACCTGACATCCAGACTATGGCTTTACCTCCCACTTTTGCCTCACAAACATCGCTGTTTATATCATTCATTCGGTACGTATCAAAATATCATCAATGCAACGAACAAGTCCAACAAATCAATGACGTCACAAAGACCATTATCAAAAACAATGCACTCCCTCCCGCTTTGTCGAGTTCTGAATGTGTGGAGACAAATCAGAAGCTTCAGCACAAACTGGAGTGCAGGGAATGCATTCCATTAGCACCAATTGTACCGACACCAAATTCCAGTCGTGCAAATTCCCCATCCATCATTCCACAGAACCATTCATAAATCATTACACATTCACAAAAGGAGAACGGGAAGTTAGCTCAGCTACGATGAAGTCGTTTTGTGTGAATGTGATGTCATATCGCCTGATGACCTTCCGTCTGACCGTATTGTTAGTCCTACAGACAAATAAATATTCTCTCGTAACTTATGATGCTCAAGTGGTTAGCTTGGTTGTAAATTGAATTAAAAAAAATTATCACATGATACATCGAGAGATCAATTTCAATGGGGTTAAAAAAAAAAAAAACACCCAGTAACAAGACGTGTTGTAATTAACGAGATCCAGCCAATCTTCCCATCTGACTGTGACTGTATTTACGTCATCCTATAATTAGGTAGAAAAACGATTTTGATGCTGTTTTGTGGGGCACGGTGTCCTACTTGTACTCAACGGTTGAGTGATGCTTCAAATTGCCTGTTCAACAATTCAAATTCAGATCACTACATTATGGCTCTGACCTCAACTGGTTGAAAAACAAACGACAAAGTTACAATCAAGTTGGAATTAAACTCAAGTTTCAACTGGAGAGTTAATAGAACACCTTACCCTGTGCGGTCTTGAGAAATAAGAACATGGGCGGGATCTGTGAGCTGAAAATTTGATCGGTCGTGATGATGTAAAATGCCGTAATGTTTTTCGAAGTTCTGCCAAACGGAAGGGTTTTTAAAGTGCTAAAAAGGTGATTTATGATTTATATTGTTCAAGCATATAATTCAATTCAAATAAAATAAAGATTGCAGAAAAAAAGGAAATTTACCGCTGTTGATGCATATTCTTTGCCACAACCTTATTTAACACGTTGCATTAGTCTTCCATGCCTGTTGTTTGTGTTCCTTATAGCATCCTTAAAAAAAAGTAATTTTCCTGTTTGAAACGATTTTCCAATTTTGTTTGATTGCCGGACAGACAAACAGAGTAAAACAATTATCTCACTCTTCTCTACGCTTGCACTATCGGGACAAATTCAGAGCCAACGTACTGCTAAACAACATGTTCGTTTGCCGATTCATGTTCCGATCCGTGTTCAAATTATAACATTCAAATGAAATCAAGTAGTTCTTCGATCATAAACTGATGTTTGTGGACAGACAGATAAACAGACAGACAAAGTGAACAAAATGCTTCACCCCACTTTTCGCTTCGTGTGCGTGGAGTAATAACTGCAAAATCTAGGATCTGATCCTGATGGATCTAATTTTTACACTTCATATCATTTAATGAAAGAATAAAAAGCACCTTTAAGTAGAAATTGCAACTTCATTGAATTTCTCTACAAGTTATATCACTGTTTAAAGGACTGCACATGACCAGCTGAGCTCCCTGGAGTCCCTCAGTATATGAATGTACAAACACATGATGTATAAGAGCATGTGGAAACTCACCCCCAACTGGGAAATTTGTGACTGGTTGAAAAATTCCTGGAAAGAACTGAAGTCTGTATTATAGCACCAGATTCTTTTTGTTTCCACTTGTATGTAATGTATAATAGAGCACCTTCTCACCTCCTCTTGTACGACATCTTCCGATGAGGCATCCCACCCAATTACTCAACTCGACTTGTGTCAGGTTCCAAGATCTAATGGGAACAGGTGCAATCAGGGTAAGAAGTCAGAAGCAATAGTAAAGGTTGCTCACACAGGTATTCCTGAGCAGGTTGGGGGGGAGGGGGGGAAATGCCTTGGGGGCTGCATTTTATGGGACGTCAGTCAGCCATGTGCCGAAATGCACCACGTGCGATAAGCAAGTATTTTGACACAATCTAGAGTGTATACACACCACCAAAGTGCTATGGGCATCATAAATTTGTGCTCTCAGATTGTGAATTCTGATCCCCTCCAGGTAACCGCATGCTGGCGAGAATGACTGTCTGCCTTCGGTTCCCACGTTTGCTGTCAGCTTTCCTCTGTCATGGCTTGCCCAGCTCTGCTGTTTGCACTCTGTCTGGGTGTGGATGTGGTTTCCACGAGCAGCCGTTCATTGCACCAACCTCAGGCCACCGGGCTCTTTCCTACCGCCTTTTAAAACAAAAAAGAAGTTAAAATGTGCGACAGCATGCGTACAGCCAAACACCCCCCCCCCTTTTTTTTTTTAACTTCTCAAACCCATCTTCCCCTTTTATGCATTCCTCACCTGCGAACTGTCTAACTTTCTGTCGGCATGCAGTACAAGCTGGATCCACCAGGTTCCAGCCTCGTTAAACACAATAACTCATTGTTAGCCGCTTCTGAACGACTCAAAAGACGAGCATTTTCAAGACGCTTGGTGTTGAGTTTAAGAGCGAGAGGACATGCTTATAAGGACAACCTAAACTGGTGGTAGCATAGCCAGATGTATGCACACTCACCTGTGAGCTGTTGATTCTGGATTTGAATCTCGACTCAGCTATAAACTGTCTTCCTGGTCTTTCACATGCAAGGCTATGTATATATATCAACGTGTGCACCGTTCATTTGAAGGGTGTTAATTAAGCCGGGTGTCCCGTCTGCCAGCACCAGCCATTAGTGGATATTGAATATCCCACGGTGTCCTGAAAACTGAAAAAAAGTACATATTCCGATACAAATCACCTTCAGTCCAATGTGAAGTCTGGCCAGCGAGTGGAGGGCTTTGGCCAAAAAGTTTCCAGCCAAGAAGGTGGTATTAATTAGGGTTGTTAAAGTAACATTTTCAAGCCGTTCATCGACTTCGAACGTGAATCGTGTGTTTTTTAAAGGATACATTGCTAAATCATTCATGGTGTCCTTTTGCTTAAAGTCAGAAACAAACTTTTGTAAAAAAAAAAAAAGTTTCAGACTGACCATTTTTTTCCTGCTGATGAAACCGTCACGGCCGAAACAGCACGGCTGTCCAGGATTTGTGTTCACGGCAACTTGTTAAAAGACCATTGGACGCTGCCCTTCTGGGTTGTGGTCCGTGGTAATGCCCCGTGGAAATGTCTCACCCGTCAATGAGAAACGCGTTAATGGCCGATGGCATCATTGATGGTAAAGTTAACGAAGGAGTTAAACAGTAAACTATGATCATCACGTGGTATTTAAAATGTTTAAAAGACTTGTGAAAACAAACGAGTTCATCTCACAAATGTTCAAGAAAAGAAACACTTTTTATTCCTTTGTCGAGGGGATGATGTGTGGATGTGATCGGGTGGGTGCGGGTCGGGTGGGAGGTTAACGAAAGGTGAGAGAGGTCGATTTTTTAAAAAGTAAATAAGAGTAAAGCGATGGTAAAGTAGGGAATGCACAGCGTTACTCAGTTACCAATTTAACGCTTAACTTTGGTGATGGTAACGTTTTGATATAACGTTCCATCAATGTTCAAACGGATCATTTCTTTCATGTGACCACAACGTTTTATCATAACGCTATGGTACAACATTCTCACAACCTTATGGCAATATTCAGATGTCAATAATTGGTTCGCGGGCACCAGCAGTGACCACTATTTTTGGCTGCTCTTAGAGCACCCTTATTCTGGAC
>CM068954.1:154364499-154382429 GCA_035128595.1 Eptatretus atami
ATAGGGCCAAAAACTTGTTGTTCTCACTCTGTATCCCAGCTTGTTCACTCTTTGTATCCTCCTCCTCCTCCTCCTCCTCCTCCTCATCCTCCTCCTCCTCCTACCCCTCCCTTTGATCTCATTCTTCCCCAAGCCCATTCTTGCTCCAAGTGTCCCTCCGTTGTATCCCTCTACCCTGCTGTTGGTATATTTCTCCCCTTTCCACTATGCTCTTCCTGGTCGGTTTTATGTTCTGGACCGTTCTTTGTTCAAGCTCTTTCATGATCCTCGACTTTTGATACAAAAACCAACTTCAGTAGTGGTGGGACAAAAGAAAATGTGGATTTGGAAGAAAGTTCACAGGATCGTCTTGGTGACACCGTCGTTTCAAATGCATCAATTAAACATAGTTAATGGATAATGCGATAATGAAGCAGTTGCTTTAGTAAGTAAGGGAGGGGGCACAGAGCTGGTTCCAGTGTCCAAGAGACACTCTCTCATCACCCTTTGTGCCCTTTGATGCCTGTGGGTGATTAAAGGAGCAAATAAAGTGCTTGATCACAGAACCGGAGGGCCTTTTGTCTGTTGCTAATCCTGCTGAGCGTTAAGGGCTCCCATATTTTGCGCCACAAGCCTCAGCCTATGCCTCAGGCCTCAGGGCTGTCATCCGTCATGGCGATGAATTCTCAGGGTGCAAGGACCTGGTTCACACTGTGTAGACTTGCAAGCTAGACTAACAGGGCCTACATGTTCCTTAGCCGTGGGCTGTTGGTTCTCTTTGATCACTTAATGAGGTTTTGTTGACTTTTTTGACCACAGTGTCTAAAGCTCTTGGTGGAGCTTGCAGATATCTAAGATGAAAGACATTATGACGCACAAAACAAATCAAAATTGCAACTAAAGCTGTAACTGTTGGGTGTGGGAGCAATTTCAAACCAGTGGGATCGGTACAATATATACAAAGTTTGACTTTAAATGTATGAGTGGTGCAGGATAGCTCAGACGTCTGGTTACTCTGTAGTTTTAATTCCTTGGTGAAAATAATACACATATAATATATTATGATTCTGATATACCACATTCTGCTACAGAGCATTGGTGCTGCTGAAACAGTTTTTTGGCAAGGGTTATATTTAGTGCTTTGTCATTGCCTTCGCAGCAATAGTTAAGTCAGGAATTGGGAACATGACTATAGTGCCGGTGATATCTCACCCACTCATCGTAAAGGACACCATAGGATCTTTAATGTCTACTAACTAATGCCGACAGACGGGACGCCCGGTTTAACATCTATCGGAGGGACAGCACAATCACATTGGTGAAACACCAGGAAAACAGTTTATAGCATGACCATGATCGGACCCAGGTTAGACAGCTTCGAGGCGATTGTGCATACCTCTAGGCCATTCTACCAGCATATATATTGTTACATGGAAGGGAGGTGGGAGGGGATCAATAGCTACATTGTGGGAAGAAGCATGGACCAGATGACCACATAAGTTAGATTACTCTTGTATCAGGGAAATTGTTAGAGCAAGTCATTTTTTAAATGTGCACTGATGAGGCAATGAGTGTTAACTTTAAGACAGTACAGAGTAAGTTTGTTGTGTGAAACCTCCTGCTTTCGAGTGATGTTAAGACGCTGGCACACGTCGAATACGTTATCAGTAAGTTTTGTATACGTTAAGAGCACGCTGAAAAACACTGCCATACGTCGCAGTACACTGGCTTTCATCGTTGTACTTTGCGGTTGTCCTCAAATTTTATGTTTGTAGGCACGTTTACACGATCGTTGACACACGTCGACACACTTAACTTGTACGTTACTCATAAGTCGAAAACAGCAATGTAATGGTTAGCGTCAGTGTTCGACTCCCTGGGCGGGTTTTTTTTTTCTTTTTTTTTTCTTCGGTATGTACGGTCATGTTGACACTCGATTTCTAGTGCCAGTTATAATATAATATAATTAAAAAGTGCTGCGCTCAAGCGATTTAAATCATAAAACCGTCATTACCGAAAAAAAAAAGAAAAAAAAAAAAACCAGGGAGCCTGGGAACACTGAAGGCTAACCATTTACCTTGACATGTTTCGACTTAGGAGATACCTTACAAGTAACGTGTGTCGACATGTGTCAACGATGCATAACGTGCTAAACTTATGCCAGCGTATTGTGGGAATGTGTTGTCATACGCTCAAGTACATCAAGAAATTTTCAACATTGCTGAAAATTTCTCGACGTACTCGGCGTTACTACGACGTATGCCAGGTGCTGTTAACATATACAAAACTTACCCATAACGTTTATTCGACGTTTGCTGCAGCTTGGTTCGGCAAATTTTCTACGTCGGCATACGCTGGGCTAAACGTCAGGTGTGACAGCTGCTTCAACTTCGATGTTCCAGCTGCGTTAATTGATTTGAATCGTCGAGCCGCCAGCCTATTAATGCCCCTACGCCACTTGTGATCGTCGTGCGATAACTGCACCGCGCATGCTACAGTTAAACTACTCGTTGGCATAGGTTGCTGAACGCGAACAGTGCTACAGCTTCGTGGTATAAGTTATTTCTATATGTGCATGAAAACGTTCTGTGTACGTTACGTAATAGTTATGCATACGACTCAACACTGTTATATACGCCCAAAAATTAAAAAAACCATTCAAGTTTCAGGCATACGCCAGCGTTTTACATACATTTTTATTACGTTGCCATTCGCTGCTAACGTCAAGGTGTGACAGCGCTTTAATACAAGATCATTACTGAGAGTCTACTTGTGCTAGTTTTTTTGGATGTTTGTTTTCCTTTATAAGATTTTTGGCAAAATTCTCAAAACTAGTGGAGTAACCTGCGACGGCGATCTTTTTACAAGTATGCATACGTTCTTCTGACACATTAGCTTTTTTTGGCGTGTGTATAGGAAAAATAAACACCCCTATACATTAATTAGGGGTAAAGCTGATCCTCTGTTAGTTAACTCAGGATGTAAATCGGCCAGAACTGTAGGTGTATCCAACAAAACAAACACACAATTTACGGTCATTAATTATACTAAGGGAGGTGTTTTCATGTGCAACTCTTTTATGCACTTTCACATTATGCAAAATAAAGTCCAAAAATATTCGTTCATGGCGAGCCTCACGTAGTGGACATTTCCGCAAGATGCGATTTCACTGCATTTGATGGAAGAGACTGTTAAGACATGGAAGGGAAAGGCCCAGATTGAACGGCAGACAAACTGGACCATTAGGGCCAATGGTCATGTTTGTGTTCATGACATTTTGAGCATGATCAGGTAATGCATGATGGTATGTGCCATTGGAGAGCAAAATTCTTTTGCTTGGAACAACAGGATTAAACCTTATGATTAACGCAGCAATTAGAGCTATCATCAAATTGTGCATGGCCATGGTAGCACAACCCTGCAGCACAGCCGCTACTCTCGACATCTCTACCTCCGATAACTCGACCCTCCCTTGCAGTCCGAACGGCGCTCAGCGCAAGCTTGACAACCGGGACTTTGAACCGTGGTAATTGGTGTCTTGCAACAGTGTGACACTCCTCGTTTTCCTAAAAATGCCAAGTGAGCAATGGAAAAAAGCCAAGAATTCACAAGATTCAGAAAAAGCGATGATAATAGAGAAAACCATATACACCAGAAAAACCTATAGAAAACCAAGACACAAGATGAACAAACGAATTAGCCAAATCTTGTGAAAAAAGCCAAGGAATTGGTCACACTGCTTGCGACTTGGAGCGACGAGTTCTCATGTCGGCAGTGCAGTTGAGATCACAGAAGATTCAAACAATGCTCTGCAAATAAAAATTAATTGAAAGTACGTTAATTGCCTATGATTGAAAGGAATAATTTAAGATGAAGTTAAATTTACTTAAATAAAAAAGCTAAAATATTTTAAGTTACATGGACAGAGTATATTCAAAATTAATTAGCTTCTGAATTTTCACAAAAATGCATAAAAATAGATCTGTTCACGTTTACCTGGATATGGTATGTTAAAAAAACATAAAAATCTTTCATCGATCATTCCAAAATGTCGTGATTTTCTTCTGGCAAGGAACTTCTCTTTTAGTTAGATTGTTTTGGGGAGTCAATCACTCTTAGATGTTGAATAGTTTGCTCATTCCAGAATCAAACAGAAGACCAAATACTGCATTGGAGTCATCAGAAGAACCCGGAGAGTAAACAACGAAGATGGAGTCATCATTGAGAACCCGAAAAAAGTAAAGAGCAAAAGATGGAGTCCTCATGAGGAACCCGAAAAAGTAAAGAGCAAAAAAGATGGGAGTCCTCATGCAGGAACCCGGAAAAAGTAAAAGAGCAAAGAAGATGCAGTCATCACGGGAACCCGAAGAGGTAAAGAGGCAAAGATGGAGTCCTCATGAGGAACCCGAAGAGTAAAGAGCAAGATGCAGTCATCATGAGGAACCCGAAAAAGTAAGAGGCAAGATGGCCAGTCATCATGAGGAACCCGAAGAGTAAGAGCAAAGATGGAGTCATCAGAAGGAACCCGAAGAGGTAAAGGAGGCAAAGATGGAGTCACATAAGGAACCCGAAGAGGTAAAGAGCAAAGATGCGAGTCATCAGAAGGAACCCGAAGAAGAAAGAGCAAAGATGAGTCATCACGAGGAACCGGAGAGTTAAAGAGCAAAGATGGAGTCATCACGAGGAACGAAGAGAGGTAAAGAGGCAAAGATGGAGTCCTCATGAGGAACCCGAAGAAAGTTAAAGAGAAAGATGGATTTCATCAGAAGGAACGCCGAAGAAGGGAAAGAGCAGAAGATGTAGTCCTCCGAGGAACGTGTAGGGATTGCGGGTTTCAGACACTAAACTCAGAAGCCATTATTGATGTGTGTGTTCCATCCAGTGATTTGAAGGCAGTGCGAGCGATGAAATGTAGGGTACACGTATGATTATCGTGACTTGTATTACAATTACAATTTGATGCTACAAGCGATAGTAAATGAACACACCGATCACTCGTCTTGCATGCAAATCCGACTGTAAGTGTGCACAAACGATACCTTCTAAAAAAATCCATATCTGTAGCAACAACCTGTTGGGACGATCTAGTTCTTTAGAGATAGCCTCAATTTTCACTACAATAAGACACTACAACGTATTCTGCAGCGAATGATGCTACCTAACCTGACAAGCCGACTGCTGTCAGAGAGCTAAGTACAAGTGCCCGATAGTGAATTGTGCTGGGTGCAGTACACGACCACTATTGTTAGATTGATAATTCTCGGTATCATAGCATAATTAAAATAATCTACGGCAACGTGAGTAGCTGTCAATTTTTGGAACCTTGGTGTACAGGTTTCCCTTCATCGCTTTTTCCGTGAAATTTTGGGGCCTCAAACTTCTTAATATTGCAACTTGTGGCTTATCTATTTTTTTTCATACCCAAATCAACAAAGGAAGGAATAGGTGTTCATACTCTAAAAAAAAAACAAAAAAAAACATTTACGTTAATTTTATTTTTGCCCTCAAAAAAAATTGCCCTTCAATCGCTATGGCGTCCCTCATTTTATCTAAGGCCCGAGTAGCCAAACATTCTGCTTCTTGGAGGAAGGCTCTCAGCCCCAAACTCAATGGGTCATTATTAACATTGTTCATTTGTTTATATAAGATGAGGATAAGTTCATTACCTCTCATTCTTAAGCAAACGCTAATTGTATTGGATAATTATTGATAAATTCGAGTAAATCTTCATAAAATGCCGTCAAACTTTGTTTCAGTTCTACTGTATGGTGCTCTAACACGGACCTCCCTCGGCCCACACCTCTTACCCACGGTTCCTCACCACCGTGAAATCAACCCCCCCCCCCCCCCACTAGTAATTTCTGAGGAAAAGCAGTGGGTGGCCATTGCCAGGAGAAGCCTTCGGTCAAAGAGCCACATGGAATGGTTTGATATATTCCTGCCTTGTGAGCCAGGTTGTTCTTTTTGATAGAATTTTCCAATTTTGTTGTTTTGACACACACTCCTTGATTGACAGACAATGCATTGGTTATTTCAGGAACTGTCAACCATTCTTTGGCAAATACCAGCACAATTCCATTGGTGCACAAGAGTTGACTGTCGGGGTGCTTGGTTAACCACAAACATCCATCTATATATGTATGTGTATATATATATATATTATACACAATACAACACACACACACACACAACACACACACACACCACACACACACACACCATACACACACACCCTTCAGACATGTTGGACCCTTTAACAGCTTCGACCCTTGAACCATTTAGAGCTTTAGACCAACCGAGAACTTTTACCTACTCGCGAGAAAATAGTCCCTTTCAACCTTCTTTGACCCATAATACTATTGGAATGTACCCCTTTGGACCTTTACCACCACTGAGAAACCTTTCGGATTGCACAACACGCAAAACATCGTCTTCTTGCAAAAACACAGACTTATACCTTTTTCAGCAGCAAGTAATGCGCAAACTCGTCCCATCCAGGTGTGGGTGCTTCCGTGAGTGTCTTTAATTAAAATTATCATTTACTTTCGTTGAACACTTTAACCTTACAACGATTGCAAAATGAGGGCTCGACCCTACCGGTTTGAGGAGGATCGACCCTTCCAAGCCCCTTACCACTTTGACCTACTGTGTGTGAAATGATGGGCTCATGGATGAAGTGAGATCCTTTTTGCTGCAGCATACCAAGCACACAACATCCATCTAATTATATATTCTCTCTCAATAATTGGGATGCTCTTCATCTTTTAACCTGAAAGGGAGAGAACATTCACAATTTATTCTTTTGCAATAGAACCCTATCTACCCTAGGTCATGCAAAGTCATCCAAATGAAATTGCAGGGGTTTCACATCACTCAGTTAGAAACATTCAGTGAGCTCGCTGCTGTAAGTAGTCAAAGCCTTATGCCGTTCGCTTCCTGGCCAGAAATTCCTCATTATGGAATTAGAGGATCAGCTGAAAATTAAGAGCAACCTTGTTGACAGATATCAGCAGGATGGTTAGTAAATACAGAATTGCTTTGGTGAGCCCTTCTATCCCTCCATTTTTTTTGGGGGGGAGGGGGAGGGGGATTCAATCAACTGGGTGAGGGGGGGGAGGGGCGTTGGGGTGAAGGGATTCTCCCCATCTAACCTATTTAAGATTGTGGAGTATGGATGCTAGATATTCCATGTTTTATCTTTGGAAAAGCAGAACCATTATGTGTTTTACACCGGCCAAAAACCGCTTCGGGTTCAGATGCATTATGAACTACTTGCAGATTGAGAATGCGGGGGAATGGATATAGACAAAAGAGGGATGGATCAAATAATTCCTCATAATCGAAATTAACTTGCCTTTATGGCCTGAGATAATGCCAGAAGCACAACTATTTGAAGAGCTTAAGATTGTTTTCATTCTTATTTCTTCTTGTTAACAGCATTTGAAAACGATGCGATATAACACTTTTGCCTTTAAGTAACAGTTAAAAAAATCTTTCTCGCGTTCGACCCTGTGACCGAAACCCCCACTCTCTGGGGCAGAAACCAGAGTCAAATGAAAATCAAAATCGTTGCATATTTCATGCTTCCCAAACTGATTGCATATACAAAAGTTTCATTTTAAAAATTTGTTAAAAAAATTTGGGGCCCCGTTAACTGGATTTTTGTGGATTTAACCTTTTGACACCAGGGAGCAGAGCGCAAAAAAATACACTGCCCTTGCCATTCGTGCCAATGTTGATCGATAACTACCAAGTTTTGGTGAATTTCTGCCCAACCTTTAGGAGGAGATATCGCATGACGAAGACGGACAGCATGGAGCGATGACAATATCCCCCATGTTTTTTTCAAAAGCGTGGGAATAATAACAATTGATGACTCACCTGTTAAACATCCCAAAAGTGGTTTTGGTTGTGCTCCCATTTCAATACAAAGCACGTGAAGCTGGGATCCACGTTAAATACTGTACACTGTGTTGATTTGTGTAAGACAGTATGGCTAGGCATAGCGCATTGCCTTTGAGTTGTTTAATCTGATTTTGATTCCAAGCCGACTATTAACTGTCGGATAGATGCTTTACTGGAAGGGCATTGTATCATAAAGTGCACTGTCCCTCGGATGGACATTAAGCTGGGTGTCCTTTCTGCTAGCATTAATTGGTGGACATTAAAAATCCACGGTATTTTTCCCGAAAGTGTATGTGAGTTGTCTCCAGAACTCTGACCAACTTACAAATTCCTGCCAAATCACTTCAGTCGAGACGTCAGACCTGGGCAAACTGGTTACAAAAGCCTTGGACTAAAAACCTTCCTTTACCGACCTTATACTTCTTTGATTTTGATGTATCAACTCTTTCTGGAATGTTGGTGCTGCTGAAGCAGTTTCTTGCAAGGTTTGGACTGGGTGGTTTGCCATTGCCTTCCCAGGGTTGTTTCTCCATGCTCATCCGAAATGCTAAGGGTCCAAGCAAATAATCGCAGGTACCATTTTTAAGTATTTGGTGTGACTCGGCCGGTGTTTGAACCACCGACTTCTCACACTCAGAGTGGATGCTCGAACTGTACAAGATGGAAATAAATTAGACCATTAAAGTAGTGTAGGAGTTGTATCAGCAATACTTGCAGTGCGTACGGTACGGTACGTATTAGTTGTTTTTTTATTTATTCAAATCACTGCATTTCAATCAAATCCACAACTTCTAGCGATTTGATTACAGTCCAATAAACCTGAATTCTGAACATCAACAGTGACTATCCAACAATGCACACAAAGGTGTCAAACTGGTATTTTACACCAACATTACATTATACTGTATTTAAACTGCTTCCCTGAGATGCTTTAATTAGCTCATCCTGCTGCAGGACGAACCCGTTTCTCTTCGCTAATCTGAACACACAAACTGGGTGAAACCGCTTTGAAAGCAGTACAAGGTGTTTCAAAATACTTTCAGTGCACAATGGGTGTGACGTCCATCGGAAGGATGTTGAGCAGGTGTCCTGTCTGCCAGCACTGGTCATTCCATCCATTGGACCATACTCTGTGCAGAGCGTTGGTGATGCCTCAGCAGTTTCCTTGGCTATTGGGCACAATCCTGGATGGGTCGCCACTCTGACATAGGATACCAGCATGCTGGCACTCATTTGCTAACCTCAGAAGGATGACAGGTCGAGTTAACCCCACCTGGTATTAATTCAACAGCTGGCAGCATTTGAACTCAGGACCCTAGGATCCCAAGCCCGCCACCCTAACCATTAAGCCAACACCAGGCGGCGCACACACACACACACACACACACACACACACACACACACACACACCAACACACACACACACACAACACACACTGATCATGGTGGGACGTTAAAAATCCATACGATGTCTTTTGCAAAGAACAGGTGAGTTATTGCCGGCAACGCTGAATCAATTCAAATTCCGACACAAACTTTATCGCCAGTTCACACATGGAAAGCATGGCCGAATGCCAAGACCCCAGCGTGTGAGTTGGGGGGGCCTTCGTCGTCCTGCAGTGGACTGAAATCTGTCGAGGATGATGATATCAGACTTCATTGATTCTTGCCTTTTGGCAGAGGTTCGGATGCTCGGTTGTATTTACCACTGTCTACTGCCATTGTGAATTATACATTTAGTTGTTTACATTTAAAACCCTCAGGTTTATGAGCCTTTTTCGATTTGAAAAATAGGTTGGAGATCAACAACAAGTAATGTTGAATCAAAGAAGCACTCTTTTGAAAATAAATTTTGAAAAATCCCACTAAAAGAAGTATATACGATCTGGAAACACTAAGTTTGAAGTTTAATTTCTGTGCATGTGACGAAGGCAATTCGTTAAAAACACCATTAGATCTTGCAACGGTTCGATATGACAATCGGTTAAAGCATCCAGTGAGCAGCAGCTGCTTGTGGGATTCGTTGGGAACAAGGCATTTAAAATCATGAACAATGATTCATCATGGCAATTTTGCCCCATTTGTGCTTTGACCTTCACGTGCCAAGTGGATCAGAATACCTCTCTATCTTATTCAGCACACACACACACACACACACACACGATTTGTTCCACTCATTTTCTCTCACCAGTGGAACCAACCTCCTCAATCTATTCATTACAATCTTCCTTCCAGAGCTTCAAGATGGCTGTTCACAACTAGCTCAGGTCAATCCCCAATCCATACCCATGATCTTTTCTACTTTCGTTTTTGTCCTATTTGTTTGATCCCTGGTTTTCCTATATTTTTTACCTCCACACCGAAGGTGAAGGAGTTATGTTTTCACTCCTTTCTGTCTATCTGTCTGTTTGTTAATTGCCAAATCCTTCGGATTTCGGCAATTAAGTTGGTCGGTTGTGTGTGTGTGTCATTCTGTGTGTCCATCTGTCTGTTGTGTGTTTGTGTTTTTTACCCTGTAGCACCACACCGTTTCAGGATCATGACCAAACTGGGTACAGACGTCGGCATGGTCCAACTTAGACACGTCGTTTTTGGTGAAATCTAGGTCAAAGGTCAAGGTCAAGGTCACCGAAAAACCGAAATTCTTATTTTCGTAATAACATCCGCTAAAATGGTCGTATCGACTTCAAACCAAATCCAAAATGTGCATCTTCAATACTGCATCCAACCATATGTCTCATTGGGGTGTCACACCAACACCCTTCTTCGCGGGTCGGGGTCGAATGGCAGGGGGGGGGGTCGGGTCAAAAATTTCAAATTCCGATAAAACGCCATTTCAAGTCCGATTGACTTCCAAGTTATGATCATAACCAAACTAAGGCCTTAGTTATTTTTAACTTGGTTTACGCAGTTCTTCAGCTAAAATGTAGGGTCAGTAGGTCGAAATATAAATATAATACAATTTCATTTTTTTAATTATATATTTTTATGATTTTTTTCAGATGTTTCTTGGAAAAGACAAGGGTAGGTGGGGGGAGGGGGGAATATAATCCACACCAGGAGGATCTAAGAAAACATTGAAGATGGAAAACCATTCAAATGCAGGATGCCATTGTTCACTGTTCATCTGATGTGAAAAACAATAAAGAAGGATTAAAACTTGTTTTACAATATAGTCTAACATGTTTTCTTATAGAACCTGTTGGATCAAACAAATGGAAACAACGTGAAAAATTACTGTCCAAGTCGTAGATGTGTGTGTGCACACCAGTGCATAGTGCTGGATATGATTAAAAAAAAAAGGTGTCTACTCGGAGTAACACGCTCAAAACGGTCAATCAGAGCCATAACCAGTCTTACTTTTCAGCGGGCATCTGACGTACCATCCTCCCATCCACATGAGCACATCAAAGGCTGATTTCTGGTCCATTGAAGGTAATATCAGCATCTCGCAGGGAAACTTTGACTCCGCACCAAATCTTTCAATACGAACAGCGGTGTAGAACTTTCGATGGAAACAAAATCGGCACGATCGAGAGTAGCGTGCGAATCATCCCTGCTGCTGCACTGAAACAACTCATGACTCACAAACTTCCTCTCCTGTCGCAGTCACCATGTGGCCCTAAATGGAGTTCTTTCATCCCCTCTTCCTGTCCAGGCTGCAGTTCCTCAAGGTAGCGTTCTGGGCCCTGTTCTTTTCTGGTTTTCATCAATGATCTCTCCGACTCTCTGGAAAATCCTCTATATCTGTTTGCTGATGACTCCACCTCTGCCGTACCATCGGTCATCCTCAGACCGGCAAGCAGCAGCTTCTTCGCTCACTGCAGATCTGAATAAAATCACAAACTGGTCCAACACGTGGAACATGTCTTTCAATCCGGACAAATCTCACACTCTCACCATGTCTCTTCGAAAGAACCTTTAGAAATACCCCCATCCACTTTCTCAACAATCCTCTGGAAGAAGTCCTTTCTTTCAAGCTTCTGGGTCTCACTATCTGCCATGACCTTTCCTGGGAAAGCCATATTTCCAACCTCACCTCCAAACCAGTTGCCGACTGGGAATCCTCCTCGTGCAAAGTCCTTCCTCGGCCCACCTGACTCCTGACCACTTACAAAGCTTTTGTCCGCAGCCTGATGGAGTACTGCTTCCCCTCTGGGCTGGTGCTCCTGCCTCCCACCTTTCTTGGCTTCACGCTGTAGAAACCAAGGCATTTCAGACCATTGGCATCTCCCGCAATGAGGCTGAGTCTTTGGGCCTCTCACTCATTCACCGCAGGTTGGTCGGTGGTCTTTGTCTTCTACCGTCTCCTCTCCAGCCTCACCCCCAGCCTCTCTGCGATTTGTCCCCACCACATTTCCGCAGGCGCTCAATGTCCACCAACAACCCCTTCTGGTAAAACTACCGAAATCACGAATCACTGCTCATCTTCACTCTTTCATTCCTCTTTTTCCCACCTTTGGAATAAACTCCCTCACTCTATTCATTCCCATTCTTCCCTCCAGGCCTTCAAAACAGCTGTTCACCTCCACCTCTTATCATCCCCCATCCAAATCCTCGATCTTTTCTACCCCCGATAATCCACCCAAATCTACCTCCTTCAAATTACCTGCTTTCCTTCCTGAAAGTCCCTGTAATGTCCATCTTCTATTCCCCATGTTCCCCGTCCATCCCTCTCCTTCCACAGATATCCTAATGTCTCTATTCCCCACTGTTTTGTCCTTCCCACTCCTCCTCTCTTGTCTCATGTCCCCATGATGTGTGTTGTGTGTTAGCTCTCACACGAGCCTCGACAAGGTATGCAAAAAAAACAAAAAAAAAACAATCACTTTCGCCGCAGAAACAACAGTCAATGTAAACCACACTGGCCACTGCTCAGACGCCATGACCGAAGACGACTGCGTTCAACTCGGTTAAGGTGACTCGGCATTTTGGTGATTTTTTGGTGACTGGTGACATTTTTGGTGACATTTTGATGGACTCGACACTCGAAATTATATTTTGAAAATAAATGCCGACGTTTACATTTCGGGTTTTGAAACTTTTCCACCTTCGCGGAAAATGTATAAATCTAAAAGGCTAAAATGTGTTTTATATTTATATTTCATTTCGACAAATATACCGTCGGCGGATCGGTAAACCAAGTTATAAAATAACTAAGGCCTAAGTGCTATAACTCATTAAACAGTAGCACTATCGACTTATAAGAACCAAATTGATTTCTAGGTTTGTTTTTTCAGAGATATGGAGATATGACAAAGCTATTCCAGCAATTCCTTGCTGAACGAGCAATTTCATTTGTTTGTTTGTGTCCAGGAGTATCTGCACGTTATGCGATCGTTGACACACGTCGAGGCACGTTACTTGTAAGTTACTCATAAGCCGAAACACGTCAAGGTAATGCTTAACGTACCCAAAACTTATTTCTAACCTTTGAGTAACGTGCTTTGAACCTACTGTATGTGTAACGTACCTCCAACGCATATTGACGTATTTGATTGACGTCTTCCGGACGACCACAGAACTTACGATTCAAGTCTGGGCCTTTGCTGGACCACTGAAGCACTTTCACGTTCTTGTTCTGAAGCCATTCCAGTGTTGCTTTGGCTGTATGTATGTGGTCATTGTCCTGATGGAATGTAAATATTCGCCGCAGTCGAAGCTCTTTTGTACTCTGAAGCAGGTTCTCCTCAAAGATTTGCTTGTATTTGGCTCCATTCGTTGTTCCCTCTCTCCTTGCAAGTCTCTCAGTCCCTGCTGCTGAAAAGCATCCCCAGAGCATGTTGCTGCCACCACATGCTTCATGGTATGGATGGTGTTCGATGGGTGATGAGCTGTGCTCGGTTCCCCCAGATGAAGCGCTTTGCATTCAGGCCAAAGAGTTCAACTTTCGTCTCATCAGATCACAGAATCTTTTGTCTCATGCTCAGAATCTTTCACGTGCCTTTTTGCAAACTCCAGGTGTGCTTTCATGTGTCTCTTTCTCAGGAGTAGATTCCATCTGACCACTCTCCCTAAAGCCTAGATTTGTGAAGTGCTGCAGACACTGTTGTCCTTCCGGCAAGCTCTCCCATCTCAGTCAAGGAACTCTGTAGTTCTGTCAGAGTGGTCATTGGGTTCTTGATCACCTCCCTGACCAAGGTACTTCTTGCCCAGTTGCTCAGTTTGGTGGACAGCCAACTCTAGGAAGAGTCTGGGTCATTCCATATTCTCCATTCTAATGATTGAGCTCACTTTGCTCTTGGTAACTTTAAACACTCTAGAAATTGTTTTTATACCCTTCCCAGATCATGCCTCCTCACAATTCTATCTCGGAGTTCTACAGACAGTTCTTTGGACTTATGGTAAAGTTTCTTTTCTGACATGCACTGTGTCAACTGTGGACCGAATATAGAAAGGTGTGTTTCTTTCTCAGTCATGTACAATCAATTTAATTGGCCACAAGTGGACTCTCATCAAGTTGTCGAGACATATCAAGGATGATCAAAGTAAATTTGATAAACCTGAGCTCAATTTGGAGTGTCATAGCAAAAGGGTTGAATACTTATTGATGCAAGACATTTCAGCTTTTCAATTTTAATTAATTTGTAAACATTTCTAAAAAACATTTTTTCACTTTGTCCTTGTGGGTATTTTGTGTACATCAGTGACAAAAAAAATTAAAATTTAATCCATTTTACATTCAGGCTGTAACACAACAAAATGTGAAAAAGTCAAGGGTGTTGAATACTTTCTGAAGGCATTGTATCATTTTTAAAGTCTTTGTTATAACTCAAGCGGGGTTTGAACCACCCACCTTGCATAACCAGAGCTGATACCCTAACCATCTGTGTGTCTGTCCAATCCATAACTTTTTTTAACCGTTTGATCTTCTGTCATCAAATTTTCATCAAAACTTAAAATGAAAATTGGAGAACACATTAATAATGGGTCAAAATATGAAAGGGCAAAAGACACAATGAGTAGAAATATTCGTTTCCAGCCCTTACGTCTCGCGTCAGCAAGGGACGGCCGAGATTTTAAAAATCCCTTCATGTTTCTTTATTTATTTACCATTTGAGCTTCACCGTGTCTGTCCAGGCCAGAACGTTTTTACCATTTCAGCTTTCATCATCAAATTTTCAACAAACCTTTATTGTGAGAACGTGGAGAAAACCATTAACATAATGTACCTTTTGTTTTTTAGCTGTTTTCATCAAGTTTAGTTTGAATTCAAGTTGACGCAACCAGGCTTTATGTTTTTGATGCTCTCCACTTTTTTTGTTTTTTTATTTCAAATTCCTTTGGAGCGATAATAATTGAAACTAGAGAGTCATAGAACACCTTACCACACACAGTCTTAAAAAAGGGAAGGGTCTTTTCA
Source organism: Eptatretus atami (assembly GCA_035128595.1). Classification (NCBI taxonomy): domain Eukaryota; kingdom Metazoa; phylum Chordata; class Myxini; order Myxiniformes; family Myxinidae; genus Eptatretus; species Eptatretus atami. The sequence goes on from CM068954.1 coordinate 154,379,747, forward strand.
ACTCTTGCTTTGTGTTTCCAAGCTCGATCTAAATTAGCCTGTTGATGAACTTTGAATGCCAGGAGCAATGGTAACCATTCCAAGCCGTTGGTTCAAACTGAAAAGTCCAAAGCTGAACCTCCAACCAACTCTTCTTGGAGAAGCTGAGGATTTTGGAATGATCTTTGAGAAAAATATGCACTAAACAAAGATATATTTTGGACGAAGTAAGTTCTGTCACTGCATCGCTAGATGCACCATTTTGTCTGAATCTCGTTGTTACCCCACACTCAGAACGTGCAGCAAGTTTGACTGGTCGAGATGACGTACAATTTTTGCAAAGTGATGTTAAACTGGAGGTTTTTGAAAGTGCAAACAAGGCAATTTGTTTTCTATAGTGTTCAAATATATAATTTTCTTGAAATAAAATAAAAGTTTTAAAAGCTTCAGAGAAATAGTGAATCCAAAGTTTACCTTCGTGGACGCACCGCATCCTCTTTTACACCACTTATTTAACATGTTAAATTAATTATTCATGTCTATTGTATGTGTCCTTATGACATATCTAAAAACAGTAAAGTTCATGTTGGAATGATTTTTAGTTTAGTTTGACTGCTAGATAGACACAGACTGAAGCAATTTGCTGTACCACACTGTGTGCATGCATGCTCGGACAAGACAATCTACCAAATTCAGAGACAAAATACTGCTAAACTGCAGGTTTGTGTTCGATTCATGTTTCCATTTGTTTCCACAGTGTTCAAAATATGAATTAAGTCGTTCCTCAGTTGTAGCACTGGAGTGATAGACAGACAAAGTAAACCAATTGCCTAACTCTAAGTTGGAATCCTGGTGATGACCTCCATGGAGAGATTGGGAGAGACAGCACAAGCTCCTCACTCTCTGGATTCTCAGCTTGAACTCGTAGCACAAGCCTCGCCCATGAGGTTCCCAGCTCTCAAATGCACTTTTTCTTTCAAAAGTAGGTTCTAAACCATCCCTCATTTGATGTCATCAGGTACGCCTCTGAGTTGTCCAGCTCGAGCACACCATCAGTTGGTCCAAATTCAATAGAGAAACATATGGTATTCAGCTCAATGACTGTTAGTTATAAGGCTGGTGAGGAGAAGGAAAAAATGGTATTGATCAATAAATAAATGAGAAATAAAGAACGCTCATCACTGAAAATGCAAGGGAAGGAGGACCAGCTATATACTGTCTTGGCAGACTTAAATTGGGATTACATCTACTCTGGCATGCAAATTGTGATATATTTTATCAGCTAATTAACCCTTTAGCCACTGATAATGCATTTCCTTACAATATACAGTATACTCACAAATCCCTTCTAACTACAGTGTGCGGAGTAGTCATGGCCCTCGAAACTCTGGGAACATCTTCATGCCAGGCGGATCTCTATTATTGGCTGCGCATGACTGGGCGTGTTATCGTCCCAGCCATCCTGGCCCACGGGTGGCCCCAATAAAAAAAAACTTACACCCCTCTCCAAGGCTCGACAGCAGACCTCACCACCATGGCTTGCGTTGCGCTGGCCAAACTGTTTCCGCCTAAAGCACAATGCCCTTTCAGTTGTGTGTCTTTTTGCGAAAGTCCTCACCTAAAGGCGCTGTCACACCTTGACGATTTAGCCAGCAATGGCAACGTATAAAATGTATGTAAACGTTGGCGTACACTGAAATTTGATGTTTTTTTTTTTTAAGTTTGGTCGTATTCATAACGTGTTGGTCGATGCATAACATATTAGTAACGGGCACAGAACGTTTCGTTGTCTTATAGATAACTTATACCAACGAATGCTTAGCCTGTTGGGCGTTCACACCTATGCCAACGATAGTTTAACTTAGGCATAGCCGATGCACGTATCGCCGACGAACTCGTGGCGTAGCCTGTTAAAACCTGCCGCCCGCTGATTTAAATCATAACCGCCTGAAAATTGAAAGTGTCAACCACGCAGTCACACCTTGATGATTTAACCAGCCTATGCCGACCTATGAAAAATTTGCCGACAAAGCTGGCACACGTCGAATACGTTATGGTAAGTTGTGTATATGTTAAGAGCACGCTGACAAATGATGAAGTATGGTGTCATATTTCGTGGTACGTCTCGTACGTCGTGAAATTTCAAGTATGCTGAAAATTTTATGACGTACTCGCCGTATGGCTCACACGTTCTGCTACACTGGGAATAATTTGTAGGCACGATATGCGATCGTTGACGCACGTCGGACACACGTTACTTGTAAGTTACTCACAAGTCGAAACACGTCAAGGTAATGTTTAGCATAACTGAGAGTTATTTCTCTGTCAAGGTACTTTTCTTTTCTCCTTGGCTCCGTGAAGGCACGTGACGAAATATCTGAAATTGTTGTTGTTGTTGTGTTGTTGCTGCTGCTGCTGCTGCTGTTGTTGTTGTTGTGTGTTTTTTATTGGTTTTTTTTAATCTATCACAATTTTAAAATATATTCGGACATTTGCTTTTAAGTTTCGACGTCGACGTGACAATATCCTCAACAGAAAATATTCACAGAGGAGGAACTAAGAATAAGACATGAGCAAACTGAAGAGGCATCAGACGTGACTTAACGGCACGTGACGAAATATCGGAAGTTATTGTTGTGTTTTTTTTTAAACGCTGCCAATACGCCATTATACGGTAGCTGTAAATTAGAAACACGTCTCTGTA
>CM068954.1:154406058-154440322 GCA_035128595.1 Eptatretus atami
AAAAGAGAGAAGATTACATGTTTATACATCTCAGCTATTTTACATGTTACACCATCATAGCTATTTTAATGTTTACAATCTTGGCTATTTTACATGTTATGCGCATCTCGACTATTTACATGGTTTTAACACCATTTGGCTATTTATCTTGTATACACAACTTAGAATATTTAAATGTTGTACATCTCGAATATTTACATATTTACTTATTTACCATCTTGGCTATTTACATGTTTACACGTTTATACATCTTGGCTATTTATCATATTTACACATCTTGCGCATATTTACTTGTGTTACCACACTTGGGAATTACATGTTTATACTATTTACTTGTTTAACAACATCGTTGGCTATTTACATTTTATACCATTCTCGGCTATGTTACATGTTTTATACATCTCGGCTATTTCATGTTTATTACATCTCGGCTATTTACATGTTTACACATCTTGGCATTTGACATGTTTACATCTTGACTATTTACATGTTTACACATCTCGGCTATTTACATTTTTAACATCTCGACTATTTACATGTTTATACATCTTGACTATTTACTTGTTTACACCATCTTGGATATTTACATGTTTATACCATCTCAACTATTTACATATTTACGTTGTTTACACATCTTTGGCTATTACCATGTTTATACATCGTTGACTATTTTACATGTGTTACACATCTTGGCTATTTCATGTTTATACATCTCACTATTTACATGTTTACACATCTTGGCTATTTTACATGTTTATACATCTCGGCTATTTACATGTTTAATGCATTCTCGACTATTTACATGTTTACACATCTGACTATTTACATGTTTATACATCTCGCGACTTATTTACATATTTACTTGTTTACACATCTTGGCTATTTACATGTTGACACCATCTGCTATTTACATGTTACACATCTCGGCTATTTTACACGTTTACACATCTTGGCTATTACATGTTTATACGTCTTGGAATATTTACATGTTTATCATCTTTGATATTTCATGTTTATACATTCCTTGGCTTTTTGCATGTTTTATACCATCTGCCGCTATTTCATGTTTAACATCTTGGCTATTACTTGTTTATACATCTCGACACATCTTGACTATTACTTGTTTATCTCGAATATTACATGTTACCATCTTGACAACATCTTGACATTTACTTGTTACAACATCTTGGCTATTTACATGTTTATACACTTGGCGATTGCATGTTTAAACATCTTGGCTATTTACATGTTTATTACATCTCGACTATTCATATTACTTGTTTACACATCTTTGGGATTACATGTTTATACATCTTGGCTATTTACAAGTTGATACATCTCGACTATTACATGTAACATATCTTGGCTATTTACATGTTTCACATCTTGACTATTACATGTTATACATCTCGACTATTTCATATTTACACATCTTGGCTATTACATGTTTATACATCTCGACTTACATATTACTTGGTTTACACATCTTGGCTATTTACATGTTTATACATCTCGGCTATTTACATGTTTATACATCTCGTATTTACTTGTTTTACAATCTCGGCTATTTACATGTTATAACATCTTTGACTATTTACATGTAATTTACATCTCGACTTATTTACATGTTTACACATCCTCGGTCTATTTACAAGTGTTATACATCCGACTATTTACATATCTTGCGCTATTTACATGTTATAACATCTTGACTATTTACATGTTTATACATCTCAGTATTTACATGTTTTACACATTCATAGCTATTACATGTTTACACATCTGGCTATTTACATGTTTATGCATCTGACATTTACATGTTTACACATTCTGGCTATTACTTATAACGTTTAGTACATCTTGCTATTTACATTTTACACAACCTTGGATATTTACATGTTTATCATATTTAACTTGTTTAACATCTTGGCTTTTTACCATGTTTATACATTCTCGGCTATTTCATGTATACATCCGGCTATTTACATGTTATACCAATCTCGCTATTTACATGTTACACATCTGCGGCTATTTACATGATTTATACATCTCGACTATTTACATGTTTAACACATTCTCGGCCTATACATGTTTTTACATCTCGACTATTCTTGTTTAACCATCTCGGCTATTTACCATGTTTATACATCTTGACTATTACTTTTACACACTCTGGATATTTACAGTTATACATCTCAACTAATTTACATATTTACTTGTTTACACATCTTGGGCTATTTAACATGTTTATACTGTTGACAATTACATGTTTACACAATCTTGGCTATTTACATGTTTAAACATCTCAGCTATTTACATGTTTACACATCTTGCTATGTTACATGTTTATACATCTCGGCTATTACATTTTATGCATCTCGACATTTACATGTTTACACACTTGGCTATTTACTTGTATACCAACTAGATATTTACTGTTTGTACATCTCGACTATTTACATATATACTTGTTACACATCTTGCTATTCATATGTTACAACGTTTATACATCTTTGGCTATTACATATTAACATCTGGCCTATTACTTGTTTAACACAACTTGCGATATTACATGTTAGGGCTATTACATGTTACACATCTCGGCTATTTACATGTTTAATACAATCTCGGCTATTAATGTTTAACATCTCGACTATTTACATATTTACTTGTTACACTCTTGGCTATTTACATGTTTATACATCTCACTCGACTATACAATGTTTACCACATCTTGGCTATTTACATGTTTTCACAATCTCGACAATTTTACTTGTTTATACATCTCGGCTGATTTAACAGTTATACATCTCGACTATTTACATATTTACTTGCTTTACACATCTTGGCTAATTTACTAGTTTATACATCTCGACTAATTAGCATGTTATTCTACATCTCTTGGCTATTTACTTGTTTATACATTCGGTATTAACATGTTTTACACATCTTGGCTATTTACATGTTTATACATCTCGACTATTACACTTTACACATCTCGGGCTAATTACAATGTTTTACACATCTCGACTCATTTACATATTTGCTTGGTTTAACACATCTTGGCTCTATTTACATGTTGACACACTTGGCTATTACATGTTTATACGTCTTGATATTTACATGTTTATACATCTTGGCTGTTGCATGTGTATACATTCTTGGCTATTTACATGTTAATACATCTCGACATTTACATGTTACACACTTTGCTATTTACCTTGTTATACATCCGGACTATTTACATGTTTACACATATCTCGACTATTTAAATGTTTAACGCATCTTTGCTTTTTACAATGTTTACACATCTTGACTATTTACTTGTTAAACATCTTGGATATTACATGTTTATAGTCTCGACTATTTCTATATTTCCTTGTTTACACATCTTGGCTATTTAATGTTATACATCTCGGACTATTTACATGTTTAACATCTTGGCTATTTACATGTTTATACATCTCGAACTATTTAACATTGTAATACATACGACTAATTACATGTTTACAACATCTGGGCTATTACTTGTATACATCTCGGCTATTACATGTTTACAACATTCTTGGCTATTTACATGTTTATACATCTCCTATTTACACGTTTACACATCCTCGGCTATTTACATGTTTTACACATCTCGACTATTTACATATTTACTGTTACACATCTTGGCTATTTACATGTTGACACATCTTGGCTATTTACATTTTATACATCTTGGCTGTTTCATGTTTATACATACTTGGCTATTTACATTTTATACATCTCGACTATTTACATTGTTTACACCATCTTATGCTATTTAACTTGTTTAACATCTCGACTATTACATTTTACCACATCTCGACTATTTACAATGTTTACGCATCTTTGCCCTATTTACATGTTTATACATCTCGACTATTACAGTTTAACACATACTTGACTATTTACTTGTTTAAACATCCTCGGATATTTCATGTATACGTCTCGACTATTTCTATATTCCTGTTTACAACATCTTGGCTATTTAAATGTTTAAACATCGTCGAACTATTTTACATGTTTACACATCTTGGTTAATTTACATGTTTATACATCTCGACTATTTCATATTAACCACGTTTATAACATCTCGACTATTTACAATTACTTGTTTACACATCTTTGGCTATTACATGTTACACATCTTGGCTATTTACAGTTTAATACATCTCGACTATTTACATATTTACTTATTTACATATCTTGCTATTACTTGTTTACCACAATTGGATATTTACATGTTTTACATTCCGACTATTTAACATATTACTTGTTTACACATCTTGTGCTATTTACATTTACACCTCTTGCTATGTTACATAGTTTATACATCCTCGGCTATTACATTGTTATACATCTCGGCTATTTACATGTTTATCACTCTTGACTATTACGTTTATACAACATCTGACTATTTACATATTTTTTACATCTCGGTCTATTTACATTTTATACATTTGACTATTTACATATTTACTTGTTTACACATCTTGGGCTATTAACATGTTTATACATTTGACTATTTACATTATACATCTCGACTATTTACATGTTTACACATCATAGCTATTTACATTTATACATCTCGCTATTTTACAGCTTTATGCCATCTCGAACTATTTTACACATCTGGCATATTACTTGTATACACAAGACTTTATAATATTGTTGGAATTCGCGCTGCCGGCGTTGCGATCGGCCACGTGACTCGAAATGCGCGGCCGCTTCGCCACCGGAAGGACAAATTCAGTCGTGCACTCCTCCGACTAACGCCGGGATCCAGTCACGGGTGGACCTGTCGGCCTCACCTACAACCCAGTCGCATTCTACCCGCGCCGAATAGCGGTGAATCGCCGGAAAGGCTCGATATACCTAAATACCCGCACGGGTAACCTAGCCAGAGGGGTTGTACCTCGCCACGCCGACCTTCGGACACGCGGCGCTTAAGTCGATCCGTTCCGTGCTATCGGGATACCGAGCGGCTTAATCGTCGGCCTCGGACGGTTCGCTGTTATAATACTGGCGGCCCGCGCTCCACTCAAACCCTTTACGTGAAACAAGATGGAGACCCAACGAAAGAAGGACGACAGCGAAACGGGGGAAAGAATTCAACAAGTACGCACATTTATTTCACAGACAACACATAGAGTACACATATAACACGATTGATATTTACCAGTCACATAAATAATTAAAAGAAATGCACATATAACAAATAAAAGAAAACGAACGACAAAAGCACGATGACGCAGAGCTAACCACCGAATACGCGACACACGGACCACTTACACAATACTACTTATTAGACACGCGCCCACACACACAACGTTCACACAAGAACCCCAAAGAAATGGAAGTCGCGACTTCCTTGAATTCGGGTCCTTGGCGCCCGTCACACGTGGTCCCGTCTGCCGGACCCCCCGCCGAGCCAGTGGTCGGCGAGGCCTCTCGCGCGCCTCGCGCCTGCCCGTACCGGCCTTTCGAACGCTTGAATCCGAGCACCGACGAGTCACACCGAACCACGAAGCACCGACGAGTGCAGCAGGAGCGAGACGGAGCGAGAAGCAGGACGGACGAAGCACCAGAACACGAAGCTCGAGAAGGGGAGGATCCAGAAGCTCAACCAGTGAGCGAAGTCAGACAGCACACGAAAGAAGAGAGAGTCCTCCCTACACTGCCGTCCCTCTTATACCGCGCCGCGCCACGCCTTCTTCTCCGCCCCGCCTTAGCTCCACCCCCTTCGAGGCGCTTCTGGAAAGCACTCGAAGCGGTGGCGCGTTTCCTCTCGTTCCCTCCCACCTCCGTCTTGTGGGGGGGGCAAGGAATAATCAGGCCTGACGCCTTGCTAGAATGGACCGCGGAAGTCAACAGGCTGGGAAATTGCTTGCACCTCTTCCCGTTCCAGCGAATCGTCCCGCAGGGAGCCTGGTCAACGGCGAGGGCGGAGATGCGGGTGGGGGCCGCTTGGAAGAGGCAGACGTGCGTGGTGTCGCTCAAATTAAAGAAAGAGAAAGCAAAAGACGGCTATACTGAAGTGATCGCAGCCCGAAATGAATTACATTAATTCCCTCTACATCAATGGGTTTGGGCTAACTACACATGTACTCAGAAATATATCTCACCTACGAGGACCATGAAATGGTGTAATGCTGAATTTCCATACAGCCCGTAACACATATATTACATGTTTGTACATGCTCGACTATTTACATATTACCTTGGTTTACACATTTGGCTATATCATGTTCTACGTTTAAATCTGGCTATTAACATCTTGTTAACATATACACATCTCTTGGCTATTTACTTGTTTACACAACTTGGATATTTACATGTTTATCTATTTACTTGTTACACATCTGGCTATTTACATGTTTATTACATCTCGACTATTTACATTTTGCCATATCTTGGCTATTTATACATGTTGTATACATCTTGACTATTACATATTTAACTTGTTTACACATCTTGCTATTTACATGTTTATACCATCTCGACTATTTACATGTTTACACATTTGGCATTAACATGTTTTTACATCTCGACTATTTACTTGTTATACATCTCGACTATTTACATATACTTGTTTACACATCTTGGCTATTTACATGTTTACACATCTTGGCTATTTACATGTTTACACATCTTGGCTATTTACAGTATACATCTTGGCTATTTACATGTTTACTTGTTTACACATCTTGGCTATTTACATGTTGACACATCTTGCTGCTATTTACTATGTTATAACGCTTGGATATTTACATGTTTAACGTCTGGATATTTACATTGTTTATACATCTTGGCCTGTTTGCATGTTTATTACATCTCGACTATTTACTTGTTTACACACTCTTGGCTATTTACATGTTATATACATCTCTACTATTTACATTTTTACATATCTTGGCTATTTACATGTTTATACATCTTGACTATACATATTAACTTGTTTACACATCTTGGCTATTACATTATACATCCGACTATTTACAGTTTACACATCTTGCTATTTACAATGTTTTACATCTTCGACTATTTACTTTGTTTATACATTCGACATTTACATATTTACTTGTTTAACACATCTTGGTTATTACATGTTTCTACATCTTGGCTACTTTACATGTTTAAAACCATCTTGGCTATTTACACGTTTATACATCTTGGCTATTTACATGTTTACTTTGTTTACACATCTTGCTATTTACGATGTTTGACGACACATCTTGGCTATTTAACATGTTTATACGTCTTGGATATTTTACATGTTTATACGTCTGGATATTTACATGTTATACATCTTGGCTGTTTTGATGTTTTACTATCTCGACTATTTACATGGTTTACATCATCTCGACTATTTACATGTTTTACACCTCTCGACATTACATGTTTACAACTCGCACTTTTTAATGTTTCACATGTCTCGACTATTTACATGTTACACCTCTCGACTATTTACATGTTTACACTCTCGACTATTTACATGTTTACACCATCTCGACTATTACTTGTTTATACATCTCGACCTATTTACATTTACAGCTCTCGACTATTTTACATGCTTATCACCTCTCGACTATTTACATGTTTATACATCTCGACTATTTACATGTTTACGCATCTTTGCTTATTTACATGTTTATACGTCTTGGATATTTACTGTTTATTACGTCTTGGATATTTACATGTTTATACATCTTGGCTGTTTGCATGTTTATAGCATCTCGACTATTTACATTGCTTTATTACAATCTGGTGGCTATTTACTTGTTTATACATATTTACTTGTTTACACATCTTGCTATTTACATGTTTAATACATCTCGACTATTTACTTGTTTACACGTTCTTAGGCTATTTCCATGTTTATACAATCTTGGCTATTTACATGTATATACATCTTGACTATTTACATGTTTACACATCTCAAATATTTACAAAATAATGTCTTGGCTATTTACATGTTTATACATCTCGACTATTTACATGTTTACACGTCTCGACTATTACTGTTTACACATCTCGCTATTACATGTTTATACATCTCTGACTATTTACATGTTTAATACATCTTGACTATTATCATGTTTACACATCTCGACTATTACATGTTTACACATCTCGACTATTTACATGTTTACACATCTCGACTATTTACTTGTTTCTACATCTTGACTATGTACTTGTTGACACATCTCGACTATTACATGTTTACACATCTCGACTATTTATATGTTTACACATCTCGCTATTTACTTGTTTACACATCTTGGCTATTTACATGTTTATACATGTTGACTATTTCATGTTTATACATCTCGGACTATTTACTTGTTTACACATCTCGATATTTACCATTTTACACATCTGGCTATTATACATGTTTATACATGTTGACTATTTACATGTTTATACATCTCGACTATTTACAAGTTACACATCTCGATATTTTACTTGTTTTACACGTCTTGGCCTATTTACATGTTTATACATCTCAGCTATTGACATGTTTACACATCTCGACTATTTACTTGTTTACACATCTCGACTATTTACATGTTTACACATCGACTATTTACATGTTTACACGTCTCGACATATTTACATGTTTACACATCTCGACTATTTACATGTTTACACATCTCGACTATTTACATGTTTACACATCTCGACTATTTACATGTTTACACATCGACTATTGAATGTTTACAATCGACTATTTACATGTTTAACACGTCTCGACTATTTACATGTTTTACGACATCTCACTATTTACATGTTTACACATCTCGGACTATTTACCATGTTTACACGTCTCGACTATTTTACATGTTACCACCGTCTCGACTATTTACACTGTTTACATCTCTCGACTATTTACATGTTTACACGCTCGACTATTTACATGTTACACCTCTCGACTATTTACATGTTACACATCTCGACTATTTACATGTTTACACATCTCGCTATTACTTGTTTATACATCTCGACTATTTACTTGTTTATACATCTCGACTATTTACATGTTTACCACGTCTCGACTATTTACATGTTTACACGTCTCGACTATCTTACTTGTTTAACATCTCGCTATTTACTTGTTTACATCTCGACTATTTACATGTTTACACGTCTCGAATTTCATGTTTACACCTCTTCGACTATTTACATGTTTACACATCTCGATATTTACATGTTTACACATCTCGACTATTTACTTGTTTATTACATCTCGACTATTTACTTGTTTATACATCTCGACTTTTACATGTTTACTACATCTTGCGACTATTTACATGTTTACACACTCTCGACTATTTACATGTTTACACTAATCTCGACTATTTAACATGTTTACACGTCTCGACTATTTACATGTTTACACTCTCGACTATTTACATGTTTACACATCTCGATTACATGTTAACATCTCGATTTACTTGTTATCATCTCGACTATTTACTGTTTATACATCTCGACTATTACTATGTTTAACATCTCGACTATTTACATGTTTACACTCTCGACTATTTACTTGTTTACACGTCTGGTTCTTCCAGACACCATAGACGGGGTCGCAACCTTCCGCTCTGTCAGGACCCAGTGTGCCTCCCAAGCCTGATCGTATAAAATTCCCGCTTTTTCTCGATTATAAAATTAAATTTTCAGAAAAATCTTTGTGAGTGGCGTAGAAGGATATTAAATAAACTTGAGAACAGTTGGCGGAGTGATACACAGGAAAATACATCTTATTACCGACGAATTCTGCGAGCAGGACTTACACGTTGTGCTCCACGCTCGGCCTGCTCTCCATTTCGCGGTTATTTCGCCATCCTGTCGGCAATATTATTGCTTCAACCTGTTTCGCAGTCTCAGTTGACCATCATCGAACCCCCTTTCTAAAAAGTTTCGCGACACTCTGATCCTCACTGGGCAGGGAAGCGAGAATTCCGCGTAATGAACGACTCGTATAGTATAACAAACGAGATGTTGTTTTGATTACTCCGCACGTGCACGTGCAGCGTTGCGCAACGTGCTCGTGAACGTCACCACGTTTGGCTGTCGCGCCATATTGGAGTACCAACAAACAAAACAAACTACAACGTGCACGTGACGTTCACCCGACGTTTTGCTGTCCGCCATCTTGTGGAGTACACATGTGTATGTGTATTGTGTGTGTAGTGTGTGTATGTTTGTTGTGATGTATGTGTGTGTATGTGTATGTGTGTGTATGTGTGTGTATGTGTATGTGTTGTATGTGTGTAGTGTATGTGTGTGTATGTGTATGTGTGTGTATGTGTATGTATGTGTGTTGTGTAATGTGTGGTGTGTATGTGTATGTTGTATGTGTGTGTGTGTATGTGTATGTGTATGTGTGTGTGTGTATATGTGTATGTGTGTATATGTGTGTGTATGTATGTGTGTATGTGTATGTGTGTGTGTATGTGTATGTGTATGGGTATGTGTGTTGTATGTGTGTGTTGTTGTATGTATGTGTATGTTGTGTGTGTGTATGTATGTGTGTGTGTATGTGTTTGTGTATGTGTGTATGTTTGTGTGTGTGTATGTATGTGTGTGTGTATGTGTGTGTATGTGTATGTGTATGTGTATGTGTGTATGTGTTGTGTGTGTGGTGTATGTATGTGGTGTGTGTATGTGTGTGTGTATGTATTTGTATGTGTGTGTTGTGTATGTATGTGTGTGTGTGTATGTGGTGTGTATGTTGTGTGTGTGTGTGTATGTGTGTGTGTTATGTTGTTTTGTGTATGTGTGTGTGTATGTGTGTGTGTATGTTGGTGTATGTGTGTGTGTATGTGTGTGTTTGTGTATGTGTGTGTGTATGTAGTGTGTGTGTATGTGTGTGTATGTATGTGTGTTGTGTTGTGTGTGTGTGTATGTGTGTATGTATGTGTGTGTGTGTGTGTGTATGTTGTGTATGTGTGTGTGTATGTGTGTGTGTAGTTGTATGTGTGTATGATGTGTGTTGTGTATGTGTGTATGTATGTGTGTGTGTATTGTGTGTATGTATGTGTGTGTGTATGTGTGTGTGTATGTGTTATGTGTGTGTGTGGTGTGTATGTATGTATGTGTGTGTGTAGTGTTGTGTATGTGTTGTGTATGTGTAGTGTGTGTATGTGTGTGTGTGTGTGTGTATGTATGTGTGTGTGTATGTGTATGTGTGTGTGTGTATTGTTGTGTGTGTGTAGTGTGTGTGTATGTGTGTTGTGTATGTGTTGTGTATGTATGTTGTTGTGTGTATGTGTTGTGTGTTGTATGTGTGTGTGTGTGTTGTGTATGTGTGTTGTATGTGTAGTGTGTGTATGTGTGTGTATGATGTGTATGTGTATGTGTGTGTGTATGTATGTGTGTGTATGTGTATGTGTTGTGGTGTGTGTATGTATGTGTGTGTTTGTGTATGTGTGTGTAGTTGTTGTGTTGTGTGTATGAGTGTGTGTGTGTGTGTGTGTATGTGTGTGTATGTATGTGTGTGTGTGTGTAGTGTGTGTATGTGTGTGTATGTTGTATGTATGTGTGTGTGGTGTGTGTATGTGTGTGTTGAGATAATTCGCGTTTCAGAATGTAGAACAAAGTGCTCCCAGGACTCGAAGTATACCACCCTTCGTTCTGGTGAAGGATCGTGATTCATGGACCAAGTTGTGAAGTTTTTCTCTTCTCAGAGTTTTATCCCGATGGATCTTTTCAGGATTCCATTGAGCCCCCCCCCCCCCCCCACAACCTCCAACTGTAATTCGCTTGGGGTGTTGTTCCCAGAGATGGTTTGTAGATCTTTGTAAACTTCTTCTTTTCATTCCCGTTGCTCCAATTACAATTAGTACTCTTCAGCTTCGGAACTCTTCTCTTCCAAGATATTTTCACTTCATTCTTGAGGTGTGTGTGTGTATGTGTGTATGTGTGTGTTGTGTGTATGTGTGTGTGTATGTGTGTGTGTATGTGTGTATGTGTGTATGTGTGTGGTGTGTGTATGTGTGTGTGTTGTATGTGTGTATGTATGTGTGTGTGTGTATGTGTGTGTGTATGTGTATGTGTGTGTATGTGTGTGTGTAGTATGTGTATGGTGTGTGTGTGTGTGTGTATGTGTGTGTGTGTATGTGTGTGTGTATGTTGTATGTGTGTATGGTGTGTTGTGTGATGTGTGTATGTGTGTATGTGTGTATATGTGTGTGTGTGTGTGTGTGTGTAGAGATTTCACTTCATGGTGGACATCACCTCACTTTTAAATTACCTTAACAGAAAGCTGCAAGGAAAGGGAAACACAGCTCACTTGCTTTTTCCAAGAGGTGCTCTCATTTGAGTGAAAACCAGCATGGTTTGCGAGAGACATGGAGATGGGATTGCCGGCTCATTTCTCATCACTGAAACAATTTAAAGAGGAGACAAACTATGAACTTAACACCGAGAACCTAAAAAATGTGATACTGGAAATGCAAGAACCTTCGCAGGAAGATTTCAGGAATTCAGCAAGGAAAAGGTAACTTTATCATTTGTGTTGAAACCCCTTGAAGCAGACACTTCTGCCTCAACTTTTCAGCATTTACAGTAGACCGAGCAGAACTAGAACTAGCACTGGCCGATTTGCAGGACAAGGACATGTGGAGTTCTAAATTCAGAGGCTCAGCGACCAAACTCAAAAACCTAGAAAGGCACAGATCTACCCTGGCACTTCAACACAGATGGACTGAAATTCATGATCTTAAAAAAACAAGAACAAATTGCGTTTGAAGTTTGGAATTCTTCACCACAAACCGACAGTAACATGAAGAGATATGAATTTGGCATTCTGTCCATCTTCGGATTGACTTACCTGTGTGAGCAAGTGTTTTCAAGTATGAATTTCATTAAAAAAAACACACTGAGAAACCAATTGAACGAGGTGAGTTTAAAGTCCGACTTGAAAATGAAAACGACAGCACAATGTCATGCCGTGTTCAATGAGTCTCCAAAATTCAAACATTCAATGAGTCTCCAAAGAAACTCAACAGCAGAAATCACACGAAACTAGAAGGGCACTGGATAGAACGCAGACATACATCCACCATGCAATGCCTGATCCAGTCGAACATATCGGGCCCAATACATTTTTGAATTATCATGTACTTGTATATTATATGTGTGTGTGTCTCTGTGTGTGTACATGTATATATATATATATATATATATATATATATATATATATATATATATATATATATATATATATATATATATATATAGTTTTTGGCCCCATCTCTCGATGGTGAAGAATCACTTTATTGATTGAAAAATTCTGCTATCTGAATGTCTATTTGGATCTTCACCAAAACTGAATCAATTCGTCCTTGTCACGTACCCAACCTGTCCACCAAGTTTCTGCGGAATCCGTCCATAACTTTTTGAGACATCATGCTATATATCGTTGTAGCCCTGTCTCTCAATGGTGAAGAATCACTCAAAAATTGGATCTTCACCAAAATCTCATCAGTTTGTCATTGTCACACACCAATCCTGCCCAAAAAAATTTCATCCGGATCCGACCACAACTTTTTGAGATATCCTGCACACAGACAGACAAACAAACAGACACACAGGGGTGAAAACATAACCTCCTTCCACCTTCGGTGGCGGAGTGTACATATGGGTAAGATGACTCAATGTACTGAAGAAAATTCAATGCCCCCTTTCAATGATACCAACTCAATAAATATGTACTGCATTAAAAAAATCAATGTGTGTCTTTGTCCTGTTATTCAATTATTGAAATAGGGTTTATGTGCATTGTGGCTCTTCTGATATCGCGTTTCTGACCAGATTTGAAAAAAATGGCTCTTCTTGTTATTTGGGTTGCCGACCCACTACCATAGACCTTTAGACTCATTAAGACACTTTAAAACCCTTAAGACCATCTAAATGCCCTTAGACCCACATCCCTTTCAACCTCTTATAACTGTTTAAACCCCGATATACCCGATAGACCCCTTACACCTGGACAGCCTTTTGACCTTTTGACTGTTTAGTCTCTTTAGACCTTTTAAGATGCTTTTGATCCTTACACCCTTTGACGCCATATACTGTTTAGACCATAACCACTATTGGAATGTACCCTTTGGACCCTTTAGATCCCATAGACCCTTCAGACACCTGATGACCCCTACACGCTTTGGACCCTTCATGCTTCAGACATCTTAGAGCCTGAGACCCTTCACACCCATTTAGGGTCTATTGAAGGGTTTAAGGGTCCTTTCACTAAAGAAAAAGTAACGGAACGTTTTTCATCAACGAGAAACACCCGCTCCCTTCGGGAGCATTGGCAAGTTTTCTTCCCCTTATGAGGTTGGTATCAGGGGAGGATCATGCCCATGACCTGACCATGGTTATTATCAACATGTATGAAAAATTTGTGGAGATTGGGCCAGCCCTGTGTTTTTTTTCGATGATTTTCAGATGTAAATACACACATACAGAGAATTGCCTTATTTAATAAAGTAGGATAGGATTCAGGACCACTTATCCTGCATAGTTTTCACTGTGCGAACACAATCATGTCATCAGGCCTTTCAACCCCCACGGGCAGCAAATTTTCCATTTAATCGAACTGAAAATCAACGTTATCACTGAATAGACCCCAACTATGACCACCCTCTATTGGATGAGCATCTGCCCCACTTGGGACTATTCATTCATACCTTTTGTCAGCGCTGTGATTTAGTTCCACTGAAAACAGAATCTTTTTAAATGCAGATATTATTAAGAAGTTGATAAAGCTTCTTCTTCATAAACTCCACTCCTTTGTCCACTCCCCACCCTCCCCCCACTCCTCTCCTTTTGTTTCTCCCACCAGTAGCATCGCCATCCGAGTCTCAAATCTCACTCTGTCACGACATCCATGGTGTTGAATTACTTATATCTTTTATAATCCACCGTAACTAGCCATGACAGTTATTTTGTATTATTTACATATTGTTACAGGGTCTAAATCTCATGGAAGAGCTGTCAAATAAATTGAATGCATGCGCACACACACACACACACACACACACACACACACACAACACACACACACACACACACACACTCTGACACTGACATAACTGGACCTTTCATTTTCAGATTGCAGAAAAACACAGCTTTCTTTCCATTCTGCACTCTTCCAAATAAGATAAGAACTGTGTCGTTTGGACAGATGACATTAAAAAAAACTGCGGAGATTGTAAAATGGTGAAAACCACGCTCGAGATTTGATCTGAGATCAATGGATCACATGTCTGACATGACCACAGAGTGGCCTTCAACTGGGACATTTGAGGGAAGCGACGCAACTTCCCGAGTACCAGCGACATATTGCAACGTCACATTATTTTTCTTTACCATCAGCAGTGCAGTTAATGAGACATCTCCCCCTTTCCCACCGCCATGGGATACCTAGTAAGTAGGCAATGTGAAGTGGACAATGTAAAGTCTGGGTTAAGGTTACTCTTGGGATTAGTGAAGGGGTCTGCATTGCATTTGTGTTGAGGTTTGTCTTGTACTTAGCACTGGAGTTAATGTTATCCCATTTGATGGCATCATCTGAGTGGTTTATTTCTTAGTTTCTATAGCATTGGCAGGGAATGTACATAATTATTATATACATTCACTTACATATTGGGGTGCCCATACATTTATTACTTATGTAAATATGGCAGATTATTTTGACGCCTCCCCCACTCCTCCCTTCCCCCCCCTCCCCTCCCCCACTCTTTCATGACCCTTTCTTTTCACTCCATACTCTTATGTCCTCCCAGCACCACCTCATTGATGTAGACTGCAGCCATATGTAATATGTTCAAGTAAATATGGAGAGTCTGGGTTAATAGACAGGAAGTTTTGAGACGTGCCGTATTTTTCAGTGGTTTTCTCATGCTTTACAGCGCGCGAGTTCCAATAAAGGCAAGACAGGAATCTGAAGCACCATGACACCATGTTTACAATTTCCTCTTGCATTGCACTTGACGTATACAGTGTGCTTGCAAACCATATACTGTTTTCAAGTAGTCATATTGCAATGAATACTCAGCACACAAAGCGACACTTAGTCTGCTCGAGGAATCAATAAATCAATAAAATAATAAATCAATCACTCTCACCGATGCTTTGTGATCTACAGAATGTCTACATTTGAATTGCCAAGAGTCTACTGTGGTAGTAAAGAAAGAACACGACACACACTGAAGAACAGAAAAATATCAAGACTGCCAATGTCAAGTCAATGGATGATGAAGATTAAAGTTGATTTTGAGAAGATACTAGTCCTGCCTAACCGTCGCTTCGCTGATGGGTTTAATCAAACGAGAACATGTTGTACTTCACGAACATATTGCACGTCTATCTGTGAAACTCAACGAAGATGTACAATGAAGTGAAACACATGGGAAAAGTAAATGTTGTAGCACTTAATTGTTGTTATCACTGTTATTGTGGCCCGTGGTTGTTGTTTGTGTGCTTCCACTGTGTGCTGTTATACATTTATATGTATATATATATATATATATTTTTACATGGCTTTGAGAAGTATTACTATATATAATTTTGTGTGCTCCTTCCATGTCTGTCCCGCTTTATTCCAAAGGATTCCTACTGTCATATAATACCAATAATGGCACCATTGGAACTGCTCCATTAACTTCAACCCACTTCTTCATCTTCATTCCCAGAAAGAAGGGCTTTCAAAACAGGAATTTTAATGATTAAATGAATGGTGTGGCTTAGCTGTTCAAGAGCCAACATTTTCCACTGGCTGACTATGGAAATAGATAGG
This sequence comes from Eptatretus atami, assembly GCA_035128595.1. NCBI lineage: Eukaryota > Metazoa > Chordata > Myxini > Myxiniformes > Myxinidae > Eptatretus > Eptatretus atami. Next base: position 154,422,890 of record CM068954.1, read on the forward strand.
TGGGGTTCGTTTGATGAAGTGATCACAAAAAGTTCCTCTTTTCATGGTCGGTATGAGATTATCAAGAAAATAATTCATGAAACAGCGAAGTAAATCAAAACTTTTCATATGCGAAATTTATTATGATGAAAGGAATATCATATTTGGTCCGTTTCATCACTGATCGAATCGCGATGTTCAGACAGCTTGAAGTACAGTTAAGTTTCTTTTTACGAGTTATCGCATCATCCGTTTCCCATAAAGTTCGGTTTTTCAAACTCTTGCTGAAAAAATGCTGAACATTTACAATATTGTTCCTCTTGCTTCACCATTGTAATAATATTTATTTATTTATCTATGTAAAACCTTACATCATCAGAAACTGTCGTGCATTATGTCATCACTCTATTCATAAAAAGGAACACAATATAAAGTTTAATAAAGTTTCCTTCCTAAGTCCATAAAAAAAAGGCAACACAATGCAGGCTATCGTGTTTACAATACTTTTTTTCACTTTTAATTAACATTTGCGACAGAAGTTAAGAGAAAGAGACTTAGAAAGGCAACAATAATCTCTCAGCAAGGAGCAGGTTTAATATCCGTCCTTGCATCCCTGCTGCTGCGGAAAGAAAGAGACCAATCCGGATGATGCAGGCCAGATAAGCTTACTGCTGGGATGATCCGCTCACAAGAATAGCATTTCTTCTTAGCACACGAATGTCGAGAAAAAAAAACCAATCTAATTCAAGAGGAGTTTTAAAGCACTAAAAGCTAAAAGAATAACTCTAATATTTGTAGCCTGCAAACATAACAAAGCAGATAAGTTTTCTCAAAAAAAATTAAAAAAAAATTCGAAAGTTAAAGAATATAAAAAGTCTTTCAGTAAAAATGTATCATTTACGAGAGATGTTCAAAGAGTTCTGTGTATGATATACAGAACTCTTATATGTAGTCCAACGAATGGCAACTCTTTATTTGTCAATTTACAAGTATCTATAATTATGAATAATTCGAGTCCAATACTCTTGACAGAACTTTGAGGTGTTCATGCTAAATTAAGAAATGTTTGAAGGCAAGAAACAATCCTGGATGGGTCACTATTCCATCACAGGACTCTCAAATGAAAGCAGCAGTAATTTATAGTTTTTTCAGGGTGCCAGTGATATAACTTCCACCAGCCACACCATGTGATCTTTAATGTTCACTAGCTATTGCTCGTGGACAGGACACCCCGCTTCACGTCCATCCGATGGATGGTGCAGACATGATGCCTGGCCCTCAATGCGAAACACCGGGAAGACTTTTTACAGCTGGATTTAAAACCAGGCTCGACAGCTGAAGACAGGTGGATGTACATATCTCTATGGTATCCCTCAAGCCCACAAGCTATAGCAATTGATAATTATAGCTTTGCATCATGCAAGTGAACACAAGTTCATTGATTATGTCTTTAATGATTGTATTTGGTTACTTTCAGCAAAGTCAGACCAGAAGGTTTGTTCAGAGTACTGAACAATAGCTCTCCAACAAAGACTTATCTGTTAGCTTTAAGCCTTATCACCATAAGATAATGGACAGAGAGTTTGAAATGAGTCAGGAAAGAAGGAAAAGAGAGGGAGAGAGAGAGAGAGACAGAGACCACAGACACAGAGACAGAGACGGGAGAAGGGAGAAGGGTGAACCTAAAGAATTTCAATAAAGCTTTATTGCAGCCTCTCCTGGTGGCACGCACGGACAAGTGACAACAGCGGGATGAAGAAAGTTAATTTTTTGAGGAATTTCAATAAGGTCCCTGGGTGATTCTTTCCCATCAGTGGGGGATATAATAAACACTGACGGCATGGGTAGTTTGCGCAAAACAGCTGCTACGATCAAAGCCGTAAACACGAATGGTTTGGAAATTATTTAGGACACTGAGATGATTAGTTAGCAAAACAAAGAAGAAAAACATCTTATAGGGCTGAATCTCGATGCTAATCAAATTGAAGCAACCTGGTAATATAGATTCAGGAGACAACCCAAAAGAAAGAAAGAAAAAAGTATTCCTCCTGGTTAACTCAATCACAGGAATAAATGTTACAGTCAAACAAAATGTGGATGATGTAACTCAGGATGAAAAGAATAATAAGCAAACGAGAGAGATCACATCTCGCACCTTTCCAAGACTGGTATAACCCAGGGTAACATCACAAACTTCTAATGAAGGAGTACTGTGCAGTGGTAACATGGAATCACAAAACCAACAAACAGTGTGGGAGCTATGCTGGCAGGATAGCTGAGAGGTGTGTGCACTCGTCTCCAAGCTGTCTGGCCTGGGTTCGAACATCGAACCAGCTATAAAGATCTCGCCCTGGTGTTTCATATGCAAAGGTGATGCATCAATGTGTCTGCCATCCATTGGATGGATGTGAAGCAACAGGGGGTGCTTGCCATGCATCCACCCTATTTCGGCATCCATGAGACATTTGATGAGGATTTTGAATTGCCCCCAAGAAATAACATTCACTGTTTGTCATGGCAATTGCAGCAAGTGCTGTTGTGGCACATTTGTTCACAGTCACAATTCCATTCAAGAGGAATTAATGGATATAATCCCTCATGGGATGCCATGCCAGCTCAACTCTCGTGGAGAGTCCACTCCATGGTAATGATGGGCAGTGAGCCAGAAATGTGTCCATGGATTGCTTCCCTTCCCGAGGGGTGGGCTGGTGTTGCCAAACAAAGGCTGCTAAAGCTGATACAAGTCGTTTGATACTGCAGGTAGCAGCTTCCACTGAATTTAGCAGTGGGGAATTTTTTGTTTTTCACAGAATGTAACACAAGCTGAAAGTTCCATTTTAACTTTAATATCTTATTACTGCCTGGCTACAATTTAAAATCGTTGTTAACTGCGTAATGGATGCCTAAATAGGGTGGATGTGTAGCAGGTGCTACCTGTTGGTTCGGTGCTTGGCAGCAAGTGCTGGTGTGCACGCGTTTCCGGTCACTATTCCAGTGAAGAGGTACTATTGGGCACACTTATACTCACACTCATGAAGAAAAAAAGTCCAAGAACACACCACATCACACACACACACACACAGAGGCAAACAAAATGGTCTAAATAATGCAAGTCCAAAGAAAAAAGCAGTTTTGCTGAGAAGTGATCAATAGCAACAGCAAAATGTTTCTAGAACGGCATTCGATAGAGCACATACCTCCGCCAGGCTGAACAGATTACATTTTGTATCCCACTGATAGGCCGAATCTGCATCCAGGTATTCACCAAAATCGAATCAATTCGTCCTTGTCACACACCCAACCTGTCCACCAAGTTTCGTCCAAATCCATCTATAACTTTTTGAAATATCATGCTCCCAGACAAACAGACAAACAGGAGTGAAAACATAACCACCCTTCACTTGCGGTGGTGGAGATAATAAATCAGCCTAAACACTGGGAACACATTTTGACATTAATTCGAAATACACCTGCTGAGAAAAGTGTTAAGAAAGAATAAAAAATGGAGAACAAATTTAAACATACAGAATCGTAAAAGGGTTTCATTTGAATATATTAATAATTAATATACAGCTGAAAATGAGGAAATAATTAACGGTTGCAGACACAAGAAAACAGAATATATAAAGTCTTTCTTTCAACCCTCGACCCTGACTCAACAACTGTACGAGACGGCATCAGCTCACGTGATCTAAAAATTTTCTGTGTCTGTGTCTCTGTCTCTGTCTCTGTCTCTCTCTCTCACACCCTATCATTTGTCCTCAGTCAATTTCCATCTGCTGAGAAATCAGCAAGCATCACTGCACTGCATAAGAATCAGCCAGGTGAAAAGGGAGGAGGAAGGAAAAATAGCAAAAAGTTAATGGACGAACTTACGGTCCGACAAACAGACATCAGGACCCACTTTACAAGATCGTCTCTTTGATCATCGAGATGAGATGACCTAAAAAAGGTGCAAAAACTGATCCCCTTAACGACAAACCCATCGGCTTACTTCCAATCATCAACAAGGTCATGGAATCCATCATCGCAGTTGATATGAAATTCTTCCTTTTCTCAAACAATTTCATCTCAGATCACCAATTCGGTTTCAGACCAGGTCACTCCACCTTGGACGTGCTGTGTCTACTCACCCCAAAACCGATGGAGGCCCTCACTGTCAGACATGAATTCAGGGCCATCTCTCTGGACATATCTCATGCTTTTGATACAGTCTGGCATCCTGCCTTGCTCTACAAACTCTCCGCCTATGGAATCCAAGGCCAACTCCACACATGGCTTCCTGACTTCCTCTACTCTCGAAGCAAATGTGTAGCTCCCAATGGAATGCTTTCATCTCCTCTCCCTGTCAAGACATGTTCTGGGCCCAGTTCTCTTGATCTGAATCTTCATAAATGATCTCTCTGACTCTCTGTAAAATCTACTTGCTAATCACTCCACCCTCTGCTGTCGCGTCGCTCATCCTTCATACAGGCAGGTGGCAGCCTCTTGCCTCTCTGCAGACCTTGACAAAATCACAAGATGGTCAAACACTTGGAATATATCTTTCAATCTTGACAAATCTCAGACTCTCACTATTCCTCTCTGAAAGAACCCTCGAGCAACCCCCTCCACCCCCATCTACTTTCTTAACAATCTTTTTGAGGAAGTTCAGTCATTCAAACTCCTGGGTCTCACTATTAGCCATGACCCTTCTTGGGCAAACCACATTTCAAAGTTGGCCTCCAAAGCAAGTCGCTGACTGGGCATCCTCCATCATACAAAGTTCTTCCTTGGCATGCCTGAACTCATGTCCACCTCCAAGGCCTTCATCCACAGCCTGATGGAGTACTTCTGTGCCATCTGGGCTGGCTCCTCTGCCTCACATTTTGCTCAGTTTGACACTATGGAGACCAAGGCCTTCAAGTTTATTGGAATCTCCCGTGATGATGCCGAGTCTATGGGCCGGTCACTTTGGCATCGCAGACAGGTCTGTGGTCTCCGTCTTCTTCCACCTCCTTTCTGATCTTGCACCTCTGCTCTTTCTGTGGCTTGTCCCCCCACCCCTCCCCCCCTTCAGGTTTCTGCAGGGCACACACGGTCCACCATCATCCCCTTCAGGTGAAACAACCTAAATCAAGGATCGCTGCTCATGTCCACTCATTCGTTTCTCTTTTTTCCCGCCTGTGAAACCAACTTCCACATTCTCTCCAATCTTATTCTTCCCTCCAGGTCTTCAAGACAGCAGTTCACCACCATCTCAAATCATCACAAATCCAAAACCATGATCTTTTCTACTCTTGTTAACTACCCCTACCCCACCCCAATCACTCCTTCCAAATTTCCAGTTTTCCCTCCTGAGGGTTTCGTTCTGTATCCATCTTGCCCACCCCATGCATCCACTCCTGCCGTTCATTCCTCCCCATACCTATTGTTTGTCCAAGTCTCCCTCTATTTTGGCCTTCAACTCTGCTCTTGGTGTTTCCCCCCTCTCTCTCTCAACTGTTTCATTTTGTCCTGATCCATTCAGTGTACTAATACTTGCTCTTCCATGAGCCTCGACATCATCATCAGAATATGTGTCTACCTCAACAAGTACAGTGGGGTGTTGTTGTTGTTTACAGAAGGCATTTAGGCATTACAGCTGAGAGACACCCTGAACCACTGATTGGTGATTTTGCAGACAGGCCGGACATGCTAAACCAATCATGGTGTTGTCCTTGAATCGCGCTGCGGCAAAGCACAAAGGCTATTGGTGCCAAAGGATGGTCTCAGCTGGGAGCCTGAGGCAGGCCTGCTTATCCCAACCTGTTTCATGTGTTTGGCCTGGCTAGAGCATGGACTTTCGGCAGGCAGCATGCCATGTGCACCAGTTTCCTGGACGATGGATTATCCAGAGATGTGTATGGAGAATGGGACAATATCCAAGCATCAAAGGGAACTGACAAACATCGTTAGAGACAGCGTGAAGCATTAGGAAGAGCACAATTCAAGCGTCTACAATCGTGTGAATGTGGCAAAAGAGAGTGCGTTACAAAGAGAAGGGACATACATACATACAGGGTGGGCCCCCAGAAAGATAAGAATTTAATTTTCTTCGCAGGTTGGTAAGCGGTGATTGTTAGCACGACCCATCACATCGCAAATCAAAACACGACTGTGGCATAAAAGTGTTCGACACATTTCCGACATGCTCTAATTGTTCCCATAATCATCAAGGCATAATTCATTCGGCCCGGTATCTTGGCATGCTTTGAAAGAACCCTTTATGGTGTTTGTGGCCACACAATGGTTCAGGCACGAAGGTGCAATTCCACACACTGTGAGAGCCCTCCTTGACTTTCTCTATGAAACGTTTTAAGATAGTGTCATTTCTCTCAAGATTGTAGACATTGATGTGGATAATGACACTGCCCCCCCCCCAAGACTTTAATCATGGCCCCCAGATTAAATTCCTTCCACAAAGTCTCATTGAGCTGAGGGTGAAGGTTGTGGGATCAGTGAGGACTCGTGTCGCAGAGTAGAGAACAATGCGAAGGTACCTTCAAGGTTGAAATGGGAAGTTACCTGGATGCATTGGAGATGGAGGGGTGTGAGGATATTGGCAGGACTTGTTGTGGATGGGTGATGGGTTCTGGCGTTGGTGTAGTGCAATCATGATGGATCGAATGGCTTCTTCCTGTGTCAAAGTTCCTTGTGTGCGCGTGCTTGTGTATCAGTTGGAGGAAGTGCAAAGACATTGACCAAGTTAACGACAAATGAATCTTCAAAGAATATTGTTTACGATGATGATGATGTTTGTTTTAGTAACTTAAACTTTTCAATTGCAACGAAATTGTGTCATTTCACGGGACACCCTATTTAGACACAATGTAAAATTATCATTGACAACATCAATTGGTCTTATAGCGAGTTAAATAAATATAAATTAAAGTGATTGGTCATATTTCGTAAAGTTGAATGTAGTTATTGGGAACTTTTAATGTAAATTAATTCACAAGGGACCCAAGGGACCATTGATAGGAGTGAGATGAAATGCTGAGGGTCTGCCTTCATATCAGACCCTTCAATTGGTGGATTGCTTAGAAACACAAAAAGCCCTTCCATGTCCCTCACAGCTGTTCTCATGGCCATGGGTTTGACCAATTAACGAGTAATCTTGAGCGATAGGGCAACTGTGGGAAGTTAAGAATTTAACCCTGGCGATGCTGCGGCGAGGGGGCACGGAACCGTGTGATGCAGGCAGGTGCATCCAACCACTGGCGTTCAACGCCGATTTCATTGTTGAACGAGACGGTACTGACGTAACATCTTTTTCGTTCAGATTTCTTCGACTCATAAATAGATTAATGCATGTAGATCAAATATTAATGACAACACTATGAAGAGAAAGGAGTCCTTTAAGATTTGCTACAATTGAGCAGCGCTGCATATTGTGATGTCACAATGCCTCAACCGATCAATTTTTCGGCATTCCGATTTTTCGGTGGGCAGCAATTTCTTTATTAATCACCTTTGCACCAGATGTTTTGTTAGTCCAAAAAAAACCAAAAGTAATGCAATAAATCAGCATTCCTGTGAAGATTTATATTAAAAGTCACGAGAAGCTTTAAATTTATTTTATTTATTCATGTGCAGCCAGTGGCTGCTGGCTGCATCATTTTCAAGGGGCATGGCTGTGCTGCTGATGCAATGCCCCTGTTACCAGCAAGCTGATACTCCTTTGCCAACCTTGGAATGATGATAGGCTGAATCAACCATACCAGGTGTTAATTCAACAACCCAGCAGGGGATTGAACTCAAGAACCCCTTCAAGAACCCTAGGATCTTAAGCAAAGCACCTTAACCATTAAGCCAACACCATGATAAGCTTTAAATGATGACATCAAATCAAATGAAACCACATTGTGATGTCACACAGGCAAAATTTTACATCACAAGCCATGAGATTGGGAGAGTATGGCTGCAGTGCATAAATTGGTTAAATATTTCACATATTGCTAAAGACGACGAGTCCGCGTTGCCTCCTCAAGCCGTGCTCTGGCTTTCAGATGCCAACTCGTGTAATGGAATACCCTGGGTCGAGACTTTTGATTCATAATTTTGCGAAGTTTGCAGAATGTGCACTATTTTGGGATTTAATTTACCGACCAAGTTAAAGCGCCACGTTCAGATTACGATTACAACTTGCAGCTGCAATATAATATTCATCCGCCCATCAATTAGTACCGCGTGTTATGTTGCAAAAAGTTAACCAACCACACACAGTCATCACACGACCTGTCACAGGACAGCTTAACCGGTGACAAGGGAGCTGAAGATTAAAAAAAAGAAAAGTGAAGCACGTGTGCCAGAGGGAAAAAAAAGAATAATTGCTTCAAAATGTAATGGGACAACATTGATATAGACCAAATGGTGCAGAGATGGTGTCCTCTGTGCTCATCAGTTGATCCTGAAGCCAGGAATTTTGAGGTCTAACAACACCCTCCAACTAGGACACCACAGGCAGGATGCAGTTCGCACACCGCTCCACACATCCGCTCTATCCCCGAGGCCTGCGCGCTCACTTGTCTCGCCATGCAGAATTTGTTAGGGTTTGGGTTACTTTTTGCGGCGGATGGATGGGCAGATGGCTTTGCTGTTCTCCTGTCGGCTCGGGTCAGAGTTCAAACCTGGCTCCTGTTTTTCATTAAACCTTGACTATCGTCTGGGGTTGTCATTTTTTAAAAGCAAGATGTGATGGCAAAACTTAGCTTCTCTTTTGATCAAAAAACATTTCCTTACATGACGCAATGAACGTACTTTGCCTTTTTTAGGCCCTTGTTTGCTTTTGGTGTTCATCGATATTGTTCCTTAATCTCACAAAGTACACGAAAGGACCAGTCATTCATCTCACCTGAATATAATGTTGGAATTGCATGGGGCTTCTTTTTCCGGCTCTGAAGAGTTATGGAAATTACTCAAAGGTGGAACGAAACATCTCAGGTCATGAAACTTAGAACTAACCCTGATGGTGAAGGTACATCTTTCATGGAAACTAATGGGCCCACTGTGACGGTTATTGAGCAGAAAGCACACTAATGAGGTAAGTTTGTCAACTCGGCACTTGTCTCAAACAGGGAATTTGCCCCAAAGGCCTACTCGATGTGAAAGATGGTGTGGAATGGTCGACCTAACCTTCTCCCAGACACGTTACGGCAGAGTCAGGTTCAAATATGCAGTGTCTCACTGTAAGCCATACATTTAATGCCGTCATTATTTCTCCATTGAAATTTTGATAATTTCAACATTGACATCCGAGACTGAAAAAGAAGATGGAATATATTTAACTTATTTTCTTCAAAAGTGAAAATAATACCATTTTTTTTTCCTCCAACTTTCCTCGACTTGTGGAGGAGCCTGTACATAAAGAACATGCAGGACAAAGACATTTGGAGACAAGAAAAAGAACAATCAGAGATTGTAGACTCTCGCCAGGACTTGTTTTGTGTGCTGTTTGTGTAGTTTTAAGTAGTGTATTTTGTGTGGTGTTTGTGTACTGGTGTGTTTCATAATTAATCATAGACATAACTAGAACTGCCACTTTATAACTGCTGGCAGTGATGACCGGACACCACGATGCCCGTTTTGATGCAACCCCGCTTTGAACAGACACCTGACCCTGACCCATGACATTTATTATTATTCAATTGAATTCAGAATGGGATTAAATGGGAATGGGAATTCAGAAAGTATCATCCGAAGCCGTCCACAACTTTTTGAGATATCATCCAATATCGCTTTTAGCCCGATCTCTCAATGGTGAAGAATCACCTGAAAAATTGTCAGATCCAGATCCGGAATCGGATCTTCACCAACATTAAGTGTTGCTCTTCTTGACTGGTCACGTACACACGTAAAAAAATTTCAGAACGATTGCTTTAAAACCATGGCCAGAAATTGTGTGACAAACAAACAGACAGACAGACAAACACGACAAACCAACATGCTTGACAAAAAAAAATTTCGCCAAATAAAAATCACTCATAAAGTGACACTTGGTGAAACAGAATGACACTCGGTGGAGAACATTCCTCCACCAGGCTGAATAGTTTATATTTTCTATCCCACTGATAGGTAGGATCTGAATCTGGACCTTAACCAAAATCGAATTGGCTTGCTCTTGTCACCTAAACAACTCTTCCACCGAGTTTTGTCATAACTCGTCCACAACTTTTTGAGATATCATGCTACACATAGTTTATGGCCGCATATCTAAATGGTGAAGAATCACTTAACAATTCTCGTATCCGGATCCGGATCCGGATCCGGATCTTCACAAAAATCGAATCAATTAGTCCTCGTCACACACCCAATCTGTCCACAAAGTTTCGTCAAAATCCGTCCACAACTTTTTGAGATACCGTGCAATATCGTTTTTTGCTCATCTCTCAATGGTGAAGAATCAGTTAAATAATTCTCGTATCTGAATCCGGATTCGGATCTTCACCGAAATTAAGCCTTGCTCTCCTTGGCCAGTCACCGACACACACAAGAATTTCAGAACGATTGCTTGAAAACTTTGGCCAGAAATCTCGTGACAAGACAGACAGACAGACAAGCTGGTAGGCGGCCATGGGTCGCCGAGCATCCGATCACCTTTGACCCCTGATCTGAGTTAATCTAGTACTAAGTACATACGAAATTGCAATCGAATCGGTTAACCAGTGTATGAGCAAGGGGGCTTTGAATGGTCATTTTGCCTGAACAATGCACTCATTGACCTTTGACCCTGACCTAAGCGAAATCGGTCAATATGTCCTGAGGCAAAGTTGTAGTACTCATTGAGTACCATGAACCTGCAAAGTTTCATTCGTATCGATGCACTCACCTGGTCGCTCGGTGTGAACGGTACCGATTTTGAAGGTTTTTCGGTTGTTGCTAGGGAACCAAAGCGTCCCTAGCAACCATCGATTTCCAAAGCACTAGGTCATAAGATGTACCTACCACCCGAGTTTGGTCAAAATCCGCCCACATTTACTACCAATTATGTTGATGACAAACAAACATCCAAACAAACATCCAAACAAACAGACAGAATTACTGACAATAAGTGTCACCTATTTCGGCGACCCAACAAACAGAGCAGACACAACTCTGCAGACCAGCATACTTGATGAAAAAATTTTTCGCCAAGTAACAAACAAACAAGCAAACAGGCAGACAGATATACAGACAGACGGACACAAATGAAATACCCTCTTCTCTGGCAAGGGTAAAAATAATGTACCATGACACGATTTAGAAGGATGTTCATAAACAAATAAACAAATAAAATAGATGAAGTTTTTCTTTTTTTTTTACCAGAAGTCCACACATTTTAAGGTAAAGTGTGACACATACACGGAAGGAACACACAAACAACAACCACAACCACCACAACAGCAGCAAGAACAACTAGATATCAATCCTTTCCAACCATTCCATCCATGGCCATGGGGACCATACTCTGGGCAGAGCGTTGGTGCTGCCTCAGCAGTCTCCTTGGCTACTGGGCACAATCCCGGACGGGTCGCCACTCCGACACAGGATACCAGCAAGCTGGCACTCATTTTGCTGACCTCAGAAGGATGACAGGCAGAGTCAACCCCACCTGGTATTAATTCAACAGCAAAGGGGGATTTGAACTCAGGATCCTAGATTCCCTGAAGGATCCCAAGCCCACCACCATCTCAAGCCCACCACCCTAACCATTAAGCCAACACCAGGCATAACTAGATATCTGCGATTACAAAGCAATCGCAAAAGTAAGCCTGCCCCAACCGGGGAGGCTTATCCTTGGCAATCGCCTGCGACCTGCCTTTGGCACGCAATCCAATGACGGCCATATGTTGTTCAGACCACAATATAACCTTGACCTTCAACATTTAGGGATAGAGTGTAGATTAAGAGAACATGTTCCCATCTACAATCAATCTATAAAACTAACACCATGAAAGAAAATCGGAGGAAAAATATTCAGGTTATGATCTAAACGGTGTTTTATGTGAATTCGGTCACAATCTGAAAAAAGTAGGTCAAGGATACAAATCAAATATCAATGCACAACTTCAGCGCAGATCCACGATTATGATGCAAAAACATCTTGGAAGGCCAAGCGGTATTTGAGATTCCGCATTGGCAAAACTGAGCGATGACAAAAAATGTGCTTGTTTTTTTTCAGACCGCCATTTGACCTTGACCTTTCACTCGAAGGGGTATGATGTAGATTAACCGTAAATGTGACTTGTTCTAGGCTATCTGGAGAGGGCAATTTAGTTCTTACCAGACAAACATGAGTAGAGTGGTGGTGAAAAATGTTTAAATATCTATGATTGGGTCATGACCTTACGAATTAGGTCAAGGTCAAAAAAATACTTTATTTTCACATTATTGATGCAAAATTTAATTCCAAAAGTCCCAGCCAGCCCCGAGATACAGCTCGGAAATTGATACAGTTTGGAAATTAGGAGTACTGAGAGTGCAGGAAGAAGAAAAAAAAAATCCTCAGTGGTGGTTTAGTACTCTGAGGGGGTCTAAGAAACTCTGTAGTACCATTAAAAATTGGGGGGTGCCAATTGTAGAAACAAACCCTACAACAACAATCAGCCTTCCCCAATTGCTATAGGGGAGCCTTAATATAATAACTATGTGTTCTAAAAGATAGTTTTCACTTCATTTTACATCCTCTTTCAGATTCACATGCGATATGTTTGTGAAGTACAACATGTTGACTTTTGGTTAAATCTGTCAGCGAAGAGATGGCTCGGCAAGGCTGGTATTGCAAAAATATTGCAAGAGGTCAAGGCCAGTGGTGTTACATGTATGATTAATTGTATATTATTATTCGTATGTTTTGGTGTTCCACACGGAGGCAGGTTCAGCACTGCCGAATAAGTTTCTTTGCAAGGTTATACTGGGTGGTTTGCCATTGCCTTCCCAGCAGTAGATAGGGCAGGAATTTGGAACTTGGCCATTGTGCCGGCGATAGCACGCCTACTCTTCATGAAGGACACCAAGCAATTGGTGATTGTTAACATCCACCAACTAATTCCCATTTAACATCCATCCGAGGGACGGCACACACATTGATGAATCATCCTGTCTGTGAAACACCAGGATGACAGTTTATAGCTGCGTCAAGATTCGAACCCAGGCTAGACGGCTTCGAGACGAGTGTGCATACCTATAGGCTGCCCTTTCAGCTATTTGACTGAAAGGTTGTCATTCTCCATAAGTATTTGACTCCGTAACGCAGAACTGTGTTGTTCTCAGGCCAGACGACTGTGACACATGTGTTTTTTTTGCTGATGTTCCCCGTATGGTGACAACCGCAAGAGTCAACGTTGGACAGGCAGTGGAGGTGATTCTGGGAGTGACATCTTAGGGAGGGATTGATAGTGATTTTACCAAAGACCAAACTGATGGTGAATGGGGATGGTTGGGATTGGCTGGTGTGGCACTTATTCACATGGGTAAAAGAACATCGAGGTGGTCACTGAGTTTAAGAACATCAGAGAAATGATAACCTCGAGTGGGGGTGTGAAGATCTCTGGTTTACCAGAGCATGGATCATATTTCAAGAGTTTTCGGGGGTACCACATAAGCCTCTCTGTATGGATTGGGGCCTTACCGTGAGTACCAAACAGTGACTCTATCTATGTCTCTGTAGTCTTAAGGGGTGCTTCTCTATCATTCAGAGACATGGACGAATAAGAGCAAGACCAGCAAGAAGATGGAGGCCTTCCATAATTATAGGTGCATGTGATGCATCATCAATATCACCAGAGTAGGGCAGACAAAGGAGCAGATATAATGTAGCATGAGAGGGAAAATTTGGACTTCACTCTTCTTTGGAGGGAATCGTTTTGAAATGCAGGGTCAGATGGTTAGTTCATGTGGCGAGGATGAGTGATGACAGGATTACCAAACAGCTTCTTTTGAACGACTACCTCAAACACAACCCTCCCACAAGCCATTGTTAAGGTGGAGAGACAAGATCTGAAGAGTTTACAGTTTGATGAGAGGATATCGTACTCAAGAGTGAGAGCAGCGGTGAAGTGTGTCGGCATGGCATGGAAATCTTCATTACCATCAGAAGGAGAGAGGCTCGAATAAATGTTCCCTTTGACAGCAAGCATGCATTTCACAAGCTGTACCTGGTCACCCCAATGCCAGTGGTGTGGCTAAAGATTCCTCCCCATTGTTGGGTAGAAAAATCATCGGTGTGTAAAATGTGCTCGCCCAACTTCGGCGGAGAAAGCAGAATTCCAGCACTGTTGTGAAAAATGTCAGAGATTATTCAGTCGCCCCCAAAGATATGAGCAGCTACATAACAAATGACTTCCTTTGACTGTTTTGTACTTAGCAGTGTCTGTCATACTGTGGCAGAATGGTATCTTTGGCTATGCTGACAATCTGTCAAGGTCAATGTATGTGTGATTGTGTGTGTCATAGTCACAAGTCCAACCCCCTACTCATAGTGATGACTGGGTGTAACAGAAAGTACTTGGCACTGACCGGCTAACAGGGCTATGGCATTGCAGGCAGGATCAATATTGTCGCAAGCGTTGGGTGCCACAAGATTGTAGCACTTGGCTCATCGCTTAAATGCTCACCCACAGAGAGTTTGCAAGTCTCCCGGGTACAAAGCTAGCCACTTACACATATAACACGGTGAAGTTTTCCTGTTTGGCTTACGGGTTCACAGACCCAATCTTGCAGGAGCTGAACTTTGTGACTCAATTTTGGGGCTTGCGTGACCATGAAGACGGCAATAAAATAACAAGACCTGACAGGTGTGTGTGTGCATGCACGCACGCACGCGTGTCTTTGCGAGGGTCGCAAGAAATCAGTGTTAACTGCCCAAAACAAATGCATACTCTCATATCATCGCACGACGTCGTGTGTTCGATGACTGATAACCGATGAAGGTCGAAGATGATGTATGCACAACATTCTGCTGAACTCCAGATTAGATGAATCATGATGAAGTAGCCACGTCATAGTAGCCGACTGCCATTCTGCTACTCTGTCATAATGAGCATGGTCGGGTTTAAATTAGCAAACCTTGCTAAATGGAGGATGGTGTGATTCCTGTAATCCACAACGATTTCTCACATTTAAAAATTTCCGATCAGACGCACCTTTTCCTGGCCGTGTAAAGTTGAAAATGTCAGCAAGTTTGACCCCTTCCGGAGATACACAATGCTAGTATTACAAAGCGTCGGAGCGGTGCAGAACAGCATCAAAAGGAACTCGCAGACGGTTGCATGCACAAGGTGTGTTTTTAAAAGTGGTTTGCATCCGATACGGCAATCATGGAGGCAAATTGTTTTCAGGAGTTTGGAAGTTTTGAAGGTGAGACAGGAGGAAAAGACTTTCTCCATCAGGTATTGATTGAACTTTACAACCTCTCTGCTTGGAGAGGAAGACCTCTTTGGTGGACGTTTTAGGAAACACGTGGGAGAAAGAAAAAGAATGATCAAGTTTCTTATATAGTATGAACAGAGAAAGCAAGAGATGATTGTGGATTTTCATATTAGTTACACACAAACAATGCAGAAAGTGGATCTTCTTTGCTGTGCATGACAACCTGGAAGGCGTTCGTATTGCATCCGCTCCTCCCGGGGAGTAGAACAAAGCTGCTGAGCCGACAAGGCCGATGGGGCTGGCCCTCCTCACTGAGGTTTATACATGTCATGGCTTAATGTGATCATTCAAAGAAATGATGTCACAATATACTGGAGAATGACCTCATACGATGACGGATGAAATGGGATTTTTTTTTATTTCTTTGTTGACCTAAGGTTCAGGCAGGAGCTTGTAGATAAATCACATGCAGGACAAAGTCATTAATATATCTCCATGTACTTTGATGTGATGTTATTAGACAATGACCAAACACATATAATATACTGCATGAGATTTGAACATGGTGTCCCTGCATCATTAGCCATCGGTACACATGAGAACACGAAACAGGCCGAGTCGAATGTGCTCCTTCCTGCATGCAAAACAAGCACGGCTTGAATTTCCTTCTTTAAAACCTTTTTCTCTTGCGCTGCTACAACATTCGAATTTCTTACTCACTATTTCAAGGCGAAAAAAAGTTTCACAAACTGAACTGTATTGCATTTGCTGGTTTGTATTTTAAAAAAAGCTGCATTGGGTCTATTGTATAACCACAAATGGACCAGTGATCAAACCTCTAAAACTTTCCATTATTGAAAGTTCCCTTTGGTAGAGGTTCAAGCCCCCTTTTTAAAGCATATGATATGGATGTCTTTCGAAATTGAGAAATCTATGTATATATATATATATGTTCTGATTCAGATGTACCATACTCTCTTAGAGAGCGTCGATGATGCCAAAGAAGTTTATTGGCAAGAAGTACACTGGGTGATTTGCCATGAGGGAAGGAATTTGTAACAATGTGTTCATGGTGCCGGGCGATAGCTCGCCTACTTTTCGTAAAGAACACCGTGGGGTATTCAACATCCACCAACTAATGCCGGCAGACAGGCCGCCAGTTTAACGTCCATCTGAGGGACATCACACAGGCACACACACACACATTGATGAATCACACTGCCGGTGAAAAATAAAAATGACAGTTTATATCTGGGCCTACCTTGAAACCCATGTGAGACAGCTGAGAGGTGAAGGTGATAGCTCGAGGCCATCCTCTGCCAGAATATTTATATATTATATATATATTATTATATAATTAATATATATATTGTTACGGGTTTCAGAATCCGGTCTGATGAAGCATCACACATCCAGGTCCTCAGACAGTTGTTTCCTTAAATGCATGTTCAGATTAGCCCCATCCCCATGTCTATGGATTTAAATGTGATGCGTTGAGAAGGTAAAGGAAGATCCCTCTCTTATGGGAAGCTTTTATCTTTACGACGGACACGTTACACACATTTCTTTCGCGAGCTCCGACGCCCGCCTTTTTTGAGAGCGCACGGGTCGTCATGGTACCGTGCACGGTGGGGCGGGGTGAGCTTGGGGCGGATGGCACCCCGTGGAGACGGCCAGGGATATAAAAAGAGTGAGAGAAAGCGTGAGGTGCGTTTGAGAGGAGAGAGACGTTCTGAAGAGAAAGCGACGAAAGAGGGACGTTCTCTGAGGAGAAAAAGTAGAGAGGAAAAGCAAAGGGTGAGAGAAGCGACAAGAAGGGGTTTGAAAGCGCGACGAGGCAATTCGCCCTTCCCAGTGCTTCAGCAAGCGAGCGTGTGGTGCGCGTGTGGGTGTGAGCAGCGCCGCCAACAAGCAAGGCTCGGGTCGATCACCAACAACATCAGGGTCTAAACTCGCAACTGATGATCTCGGTGCCCTCCAGGTGTCGACTGGCATTCAAGGCTGCCCCACGAGAGGGTGCACGGCAAAGCTGGGTGCTGGTGACGGACGTGACACGCACGCACGCATTCTCAGGACATTGTCGCT
>CM068954.1:154456308-154480563 GCA_035128595.1 Eptatretus atami
ACATATTCCTTGTACATAAATGCCATTTTATGATCAATCTGAGGCACATAAACCTTAGACGGAAGATCAAAGTGCACAATCATACAAAGCTTGTCAAATTCATCACATTTAACAATGTCATTTGAACAGACTTCTCAGCAATTCTATCAAACTTCAAAACATGAAATTAGATAATATTCACCATAAAATAAACTTTTAAAACAAGCTAGACATGTGTGATTCGAACAAAGTGCTGATCGATGTGAAAATGTTTACGATAACAGTAAGAATCTACCGCAGTGAAAAAGCGTTAAAGGTTTTTTTTCCATCATATTTGCATGTTAGTGTGAAATAAAGTAAATGTGGTACAGTGGTTTAATGAGTGGATGAGGCACCAAGGGTCCGCCTGTGTTTGAGCCTAACCTTGTTGTTTCTGGCGGAACTTTGTTTCCTTCCCTCGATTCGGTGGGCACTGTAAGATCCCTTCCTGGAAATAAAGTTTATTATGAATTCACACTCATTGTATATGCAATTAATGTTTGAAAATGCACAATTAAACACTTCTTGATGGCAAAGAACGATTTTGTTTACCGGCCAGAATATCGAATTGCCTGGACTCTCTTCTACATACATACATATATACATATTTTTATATTACACATATACTGTATAAAAGGATCGAGCACAGACAAACAATGTTGGAAATGCAATGGCAAACATCACAGTATAACTCTTGCCAATAAATAATGAAAATATATATAATGTGTGTATATATATATATATATACATATGTATAAATATATATATATATATATATATACATTTATATATCAGCAGTTGACTGTACAGTGTATGAATATTGGTATCAAAGGTGTGGTTTCTCCCTTAGGGGTACAAGAATATCCTTTGTCCTCCCACCCACACCTTCTCTAATGTCTTCGCCACAGTGTGCACCCTACCCCTCCACCTTTCCTCCACGGCTATGTTAATTGATGGACAGGAATGCATGTGCCTGTGCAAAAGGCTTAGATTCAGTTTTGTGCACTTTTGAGCACACAAATGTCCCTGGGCATCCTTGTTGTTCCAGTTTCAAACCAGTGGTCATAATTGGAGATTCTGTCAAGTCACACAGGCCATCAACCCCCTTTTGCAGCTGAAAGTTTGGTCGGCCATATAGTTGCAACTAATTTCAGGTTTATTGGCAGACGTTCATGCATAAGGTCGAGTGGGAGATTATACAAGTCTCCGTCAGAAAGCAAGGTCGAATTATCATTACAGCTGGTCTGATAACTCCAGTGAAAATGAATAGTGATCGATGGAAGCTCCTTGTACGCATTTTACTTCTCTCTGATGCATCCATACGTGTCGAGCTAGATGCCGCCATTTTGGAAAATGTGGAAGATTGCAAATCGTGGCCACTTGTTGGGATGCAAAAGGACTTAATGCTCTGCTTCGGAATTGCATAAATCAATTTCGTGACGAGGAATGCGTTCTGACAAATGTGTGGCGTTGCTTGAGTTGGGCACGCAGCAAGCTTGCAGATCTGGAGGCCGGACCCGGGTTCGGTAAAAGCAGCTCGGGGCAGGTGCGTGTTACGCCATCGTGCAAGTCTATGCAGACAGAGCCGAGGTTTGCCCAGAGCCTCCCTTTTACCATATACGTAGCCGGGCCTTCACCATCAAATTGTTTGTGTAATGCACTTTCCGGCTGCACTCTGCCTTTTAGGGCCTTTTAAGAGATTTTACCTCCCCTGCACCACACAGCATTAGAGCTTAGGCCTGAGCTCAGGTTAAATTGCTGCACACGTCACAAAAAACAACGCGCACAGCCGTTGGCGGCACCCCTAACTGCCACAATTAAAGCCATTTACTTCGGGGAAAATGACACAAGCCATGGTGAGCAAAGCTTTGAAGGATCAATTTGACACCCACGTTTTGTTCTGTGGGCAATGACGTCATTGACGTTGCTTTTTAAAAGCATTTCCTTTTTCGTGTTTGAAAGTTTGGTGAAGATCACTCCGTTGATGAAAAAAGATCCCCCTGAATATTGCGTGGTGGGTGATGACGTCATCAGTGGCGAAATCCGAATATAGTGACACAGGGAACTTGTTAGCTTTTAACACCTTTAAAAAAATACCTGTGGAACATTATTATGAGAATGTACATTTTTCTCTGGCTTAATATCACCTGCCTATGCCATGTATGTATATGTGTGTGTGTGTATATATGTATATATAGCAGGAGTATCCATCTGTCCATGCCCGAACTACTCCCTCAGTTTTGTGGCTAGCCCTGCCAAACCTTCGGTGGAATGTTTTGGGGTCCCAGCGGATGTCCTAAGGTGGGTGGAAGGTATTTATAAATACTTCAACAAATTATAATTTTGACTTTCATTCCATATTAAACTGCTCCTGATCCGGAAGTAAACACAATATTGGGTTTGGCAGAAACATTCGCTGGTTTGATAAATATCTCAATACAATTGTGATTTTGAGTTTCCACCTGAACGACCCCACTTTTATCCATTCCAAGGTGGGTGGGAGGTTTCATAAATTTCTCAACACAATAATGATTTTAATTTTCGATCCGTACAAAGTTTTTGTATCCACCCTTTCTTGCCCGCAGATTTGTCTGCATTGGTTGTCACATGAAAACGGCGTCTATATTTGTTAACCTCACGAGTGTTTGTATTTTATTATATTAATGGTATTGTATTAATTTGTGATTGGAATGAAAATATAGAGAGATTGAGTTTAAAGGAGAATCAGGAAATTATGTGAGGGTTTCCACCCATGACATTCGCACATTCGGCGTTTGTAGTTTCGCCATTGTGACATCAAATAAATATTATTCACCTTACTTTTGTTGGGGTCAGCTGCAGGAAGTTTTTTGCCCAAGCCTTTCATGAACTGGCTGTCCAGCCCCCTCCCGTGTATAGCATGGATACCTCGCGAGTATATCTAATATATAAAGCTCATTCTAACCACTCACTGACTGACTGACCGATATTAATGTTCGGTGTCTTCTGGGTGATGTAGAAAGCAGAAATTCCACGTGTCGATGGACATCGAAGCTGAGACAACAGGAAAAAAAAATCACAGAACTGTCGTAAAGCATCCATAAATGAAAATATAAATAAATGGAAAAAAAAAAATGAAAAAATAAATGCAGGTGAGCGACCCGAGACAATGGGGAAGCGTGGTAATTTAATGTGCTGATGGTCATCATAGTCGATACACCAAGAAAAATCACAGAACCATCGGAAAGCATCTGTAAATGAAAATATAAATAAATGAGAAAGAAATAAATGAAAAAAAAGAATAAATGCAGGTGAGCAACCTGAGACAATGGGGAAGAACGGTTCATTATAGTTTACAATGTGTAAACATACTCCACTAATACATATATATCTGTACAATCATTATTTTTGGTTTATTTACTTGCTTTCATACAGAGAAGTAGGGACACTGATTGACTATTTACGACTATTACTGACTATTTACGAGGACTACCTGTTTTCACTGCCTATTGTAGACGGGCACTTCAACTAGTAGTAATAATAACAATAAGTGCAACTTGGAATGACTTTTTGGCTGGAATTTTTTCCCAGGATTAGCATTATTGAAATATTATTCGAGCCATTTTATACCAAGGAACGAGGGAATGCAAGTTTGGAAAGGAGGTATGGTTGGTTTTGAATGAGATTAGAGGAGAACTTTCATTTTAAGCTTCCCCCTGCTCTCTTCCTCTTTTTTTTTTTTTCTGATACTCTGTGCTCTGCCATACCTCCCACTATTCTGACCTTTCCATCCTAGCCCGTCCTTCTCCCAGCTCAAACCGCCAGCCGTCCCGCAGGTGTCAAGTGTGTTGCAGTACGCCCTCGGAATGCCGCGGTCAAACCGAGAGCACGTTTCTCACGGTGAACTCCGCACAAACAACCCCCTCGCACCATCGCATCCCTTCTTTCATCCACCCCCCTCCCACCCCAACCAAGTCTTCAATAGACCGTGAGCTCTTCCCTTGCCACCTGTCACAGCTCTATGATTAGAAGCAGGCGAGGACAGGCATTCGTGAAGACAATATATAAGCCGGCGGGCCTGCAGTTCCAGGTGCGGTCACATTATCAAGCACTCCCTGGCACAGTTGTTGTGTTTCTCGTCTACCTGGGATGGGAGACCTCCAGTACATCATTCAAATTCATTTCTGGATACCATGAGGTTTACATTGTATTAACTTTTCGAGGTTAAAAACCCAATTGTCTAATGTCAAAGAAGAACATATCAATAGAAGCACTCACGGAATGCTTCAAGGTGGTGCACAGGTGGTGCACTCAACTTTGATCTGTCTAGTCTGGATTCGATTCCCAGACCAGGCTACAAACTATGGGATTGGTGTTTCGCAGGAAAGGTGTTCCATCACAAAGTGTGTCGTCCCTCTAACGGAAGTTAAGCTGGGTGTCCCACCTCCTAGCATTAGTTTGTGGGGATCAAATATCCTACGGTATTTAGTGAATTGGTGGATTTTCCAAAGAGTCGGCGAGTTGTCACCAGTACCCTGCACAAATCACAAATTCCTGCACAAGTCAGCACAGTGGGTCTAATATCAGTCGCTGTCACTGGTGGCGAGAAAGGCATGCTCTCAGTGCACCAAAGGACCAGCAATAACCTAAAGGATAGGGAGTCAGGTCATCGTCCTTTGATGTCCTCTGACTTTGCCACTCAACCGGCTGGGAAATTGCACACACACACACACACACACACACACACACACACACACACACACACACACACACACACACACACACACCTGGATGTGCTCACTTAGTATCTAGATTTTAATAAAGTCACGTTAACCAGCGAGGACCAATCACAGGGATCTCCTGATTTGATCCATTTCCCTGTAAATAAGCATCTGTGTTATTACGCTGAGTGTAAATGCTGAAGCTATATCCTCTACAGTGAAGCTATATCCTCTACAGTAAAGCTATATCCTCTACAGTGAAGATATATCCTCTACAGTGAAGATATATCACAATGCTGAAGCAATATCATAATGCTCAAACTATGTCCTCTCCAGTGAAGATATATCATAATCATTCCATCCCTTCATCCATTGGGACCATACTCTGTGCAGAGCATTGGTGCTGCCTAAGCAGTCTCCTTGGCTGTTGGGTACAACCCTGGATGGGTCACCACTCCGACACAGGGTACCAGCAAGCTGGCACTTATTTTGCCGACCTCAGAAGGATGACAGGCAGAATCAACCCCACCTGGTATTAATTCAACAGCCGAGTGGCATTTGAACTCAGAATCCTTGGATCCCAAGCCCACCATCGTAACCATTAAGCCAACACCAGGCAGATCATAATCAATGCTGAAGCTATATCCTCTCCAATCCTTATAATGGAATGCGTCCTCGAATATTCTCTCATTTAAGAGAGCCCGGATCTGTTGCAAAGTTGACATGCCATTCAAACTTGTGTCGGGCACTCCATGAATGGGCTGGAGCTCTGAAACCTGCACATGGTGGCCCTGTTTATTTTTTGGGCAAATCTTATCAGAGCAACGCCAAAAGCTTAGCAGCTGTTAATGAACTAGGCAACCCAGGAAGTGCCAATTGCTTTGGGCAGAAGAGCGCCTGGGTAGGGTTGTGGAACCCTTGATGGAGGAAATGCCATCAAAAGGTGGATGAGCTGGTATTAGCCAACGGCAACCACAACACTACACTCGTGGGGAAGAGGGTGGGAACGCTGTGTCGCAGAAGCCGTAGAAGGCATGTTCCTCATCCGGTGGATGACACTGCAGTCCGATTCTTCCAAAACCACTTCTGTACCATGATGAGTTCAAATAGTATGAAGTGTTTCAACAGCGCCGCTTGCGGCTACTTCTTGCTAATACTCGAGGTCTTAGGACAAATATTGGAGTGCTTGCCCATAGAGCTAAAATGAGGTAAAACTGACATTATTGTTGCCACTGGATCACTGTTAAATTCTACAGTGACTGACCCTCATGTGTCGTTCAGTGGATACCAGGTGCCACCTTTAAGATGAGATCGCAGTGATGGATGGGGTGGAATTGCTATTTGGTTTCGCAATATGCTCCAGGTTCAACGTCATCAGAACCTGGAACCTCCTGACCTGGAAGTTATCTGCTGCACAGTGAAAACACATGCTGGAAATCTACTGGTTGGTGCTGTGTTTCACCCTGGTTCCCTACCTGGAACTGATAGTCGTCTTATTGACTACTTGTCTGACAATCTGGATTCTGTTATCCAAACCACTGGTTCAGATCGTGTTATGATTCTAGGTGATTTCAATGTTCATCACCAGGAGTGGTTAGGTAGCAAGTCCAACTGACAGAGCTGGAATTGCATGCTCCAACTTTTGTCTGACTCATGGCTTGGACCAACTGGTGAAACAGTCTACCCATGGAGATAATCTACTGAACTTGGTCATCATTGACTCTGCTGCTTATTACACCACAAGCGTGAAGGCCAACATTGGAACTTCTGACCATAGCTCAGTGGAGATCATCTTCAAAAAGCCACCAGTCTTGGATAAACCATATCAACGGCTATTATGTGATTACAACAAAGCAAATTGGGAATCCCTCAGGCAGCATCTGCACAGTAGGGCATGGAATCAAGCCCTAAACAATGGAGATCCTCATGTAGTTTGCAACTACATTGAGACGATCATCAAGTTAGGCATGGAGAAATTTGTTCCCCATAGAGAGGTCACTGTTCTCCTGACCGATATTCCCTGGTTTACTGAGGCTTGCCGAATGGCTGATAAAGCTGTCTGTCTGGCATATACAAACTGGAGCAAGAGCCCATGTGCTGTTACCCATGATGGTCTGAGAAGCACAAGGCAGAACTATCAGAAAGTGAAGAAGGAGGCAAAAAGACAACACTTCCAGGGGACAAAAGCTCGACTGACCTCTGGAGCAACCAAACCCCATGAATGGTGGTGGGCAGTGAAGAGGATACAAGGGAAAGGACGACATTCTAGTATCCCAACCTTGCAGAAGGATGGTCAGACATTTGCCACCTCCCAGGAGAAAGTGGACATCTTCTGCGATCATTTTGCATCAAAGTGAACAATTGGTTTCCCTGAAAAGGACCCTCCTGATCTCACACCTCGCTCCAACATTCACTTGGATACTGTAGCATTCCGTCCTCGTGACATCAGATGGATCCTGTAGAAGCCAGACATAAATAAGGCATCTGGACCCGATGGAATTGGAAAGAGTTCTCAAAGGGTGTGCATCGGTCCTTGCCATACCTTTTGCCAAACTGTTTCGTTTCTGCTTTAACTGTGGCCACTTCCCTTTCTCCTGGAAGATAGCCAATGTAGTGACAGTGCATAAGAAGAACTCTTGCTCTGTTCCAGACAATATCGGCCCATTAGTGTACTAAGCTGCATCAGCAAGGTTTTGGAGAAAGTTGTCAACACCACACTGAGGAAACATCTCATTGGAAATGACCTCATCAGCGACAATCAGTTTGGCTTCTGTCCTGGTCACTCAGCCTCCAATTTACTCACATATCTGAGTCATGAGTGGATGTCTCGTCTCAACAGACGTCAGGAGGGTACAATTGTAGCACTTGACATCAAAGCTGCTTTTGATAGAGCATGGCACAAGGGTTTGCTGGTCAAGCTGGTTGCTAATGGAGTTGGAAGGTAGCTGTTGCAGTGGTTATCCAGCTACTTGATGGAGAGACATATCCAGGTATTAGTTAATGGCCAAACACCCAAACCAACTCCAATTAATGTATCAGTACCTCAAGGATCAATTATTGGACCGACCTTGTTTCTAGTCTACATTAATGATCTGTGCGACAACCTGCATAACCCTACCTGCCTCTGTGCTGACGGTGGTACCATCTACTGCCTGCTGGATGACGTGAATGCCACCATTTCTCTGAGAGAAGACCTACAGAAGATCTATGAGTGCGGATAGAAATGAAATGTCCTGTTTGCTACAGAGAAATGCAAGGTTATGCCTCTCAGTAAATGACTACCAAGTGAGCATTCTCCAGAGTTGTTCATGGGTGGCAAGCCCTTGCAGCATGTACATGAGCTTGACATACTTGGAGTCAGGTTCTCCCAGAGCTTGAGTTTCCAGTCTCATGTGAACTCCATCGTCGTTCGAGCTGGATAAAGAGTGAGTGCCTTTCGCAGTATTGCTCCATACTTGGATCCACTTGGCTGAGCCCAAGTGTACAAAGCCCATGTCCGGAGCACAAAGAAAGATGTTCCCCTCGTCTGGATGTCTGCAAGTGCCATGTACCTTAAAAATCTGGATGATGTGCAACCTTATGCTGTATGTATCATCAAGGCCCCTCCACAGGAATTTAATATCAATCCCCTACCACACAGGAGAACTGTAGCAGGTCTCTGTCTGATGGAGAGACTGCACACAGAAGAAGTTCCAGCACTTCTGAAGACCATGCTACCTCCATCATGGATTCCATCAAGGTTCACCAAAGCAAGTGCTTCATTTGCAAGCTATGCTGTGCAGTGTTTTACTAGCAAGATGGAGAGTGGTCACTGGTCACTTGTTCAGTATGACCGCTCCTATATGCCTGCAATAATACTAGTGTGGAGCAGTTTACCAGATGCCACTGGAGGTCACCCAACAACATCTGAGATCAAGGCTTTCTGCTTCAGAGCACACAAATATCTGAAAGTCTAATTAATACAGTACACTTATGATAATGTTGTTTTGTATGTGTGATTCAATCACCTTGTTTTTCTTTAACTATTATTATTCTCTCACCTGTATTTTTGATACTCTGTGCTTTCATGGTAAAAGTGGGCACTGTTTTTGTTTTTTGCAGTGCTTAT
Organism: Eptatretus atami; assembly: GCA_035128595.1. Taxonomy (NCBI): domain Eukaryota; kingdom Metazoa; phylum Chordata; class Myxini; order Myxiniformes; family Myxinidae; genus Eptatretus; species Eptatretus atami. Next base: position 154,465,135 of record CM068954.1, read on the forward strand.
CCGTTAAAAAAACAAAAAAATGATTGTCAGTATCTCGGGCACGAGGCGATGGCATTACCATTTTGCTCGGGCACTAGCTGTGCAAACCGTTGTGTTTTAAATTCTCCACTTTAGCCAGGGAGTCATGACTCAAAGTGAACCAAGCCCAGCTACCACAACAGCAAATCACAAAAACATTGCTCAAACCCACAGTGAATTTCACACAAAAACACACCTGCACAGACTTCAGTATGATGCAACACTGAACATTAACGGTTGCTTAATATAGTATTCAGAAATGCAAGTAAAGGTCACAAGACAGAAACAGGAATGCCAGCACGTGAGTCACAAGGGATACACAGCCCAGTAATTAGCACTAAGGGCCTAATCTTGGCACTGCTCTGTCCTGTACATTCCACTGGACAACAAAGATTTTGCTACTAGGGTGGAAACATATGATCTAGACGAAATCGAGTATGCTGATTCTGAATCTGAAGTCAGAATTTTCTCAGCACATCAAGATTTTGAGTTATACAGTCGTGGCCAAAAATATTGGCACCCTTGCACTTTTTTCAAATAATGCACAATTTCTTCAAGAAAATTGTTGAAATTAAAAAATCTTTTGATATCCACATATGTATTTCTTTGGTTTGCAGTGGAACAATACAAAAAAGCTGAAAAAATTACAAAATCTTAGCTTATTCCACACAGAAATCCTAAAATGGCCAGGAAAATATTATTGGCAACTTTTAGAAGTTGTTAGAAACAATTAGATTTCAAGCAGGTGATTCTCCTTTGCTTTTGAATTGAATGCACCTGTGGTGAGTTGCAGGTGCCTGTAACAAAAAAATCACTCATTCAACCAGTTTGAATAGAGAAAAGGAGTCATTCTGCTGTTCTGCGTCACTGTGTGTACCGCAATGAGCAGGGAGAAAAGAAAACAAACAAACAGGGAATTGTCTGAGGAGGTCAAACACAAGATTGTAACTCAGCATGGACAATCTCAAGGCTACAAGTCCATCTTCAGACCTTTATTCTTCCTGATAACGCAATGTTATCAGAAGTTTAAGTCCCATGGCAATGTGCCATCCTCTCTGAACGTGGCCGCAAGAGAAAACTTGATCGAAGATTGCAGTGAAGGATTGTTCGAATGGTGGAGAAAGCACCTCGATCAACTGCCAAACAGATCAACTTGACCTTCAGGCACAAGGTACGGCAGTTTCAACTCGCACCATCCGTCGCCAACTCAATGAAAGGAGGTTCTATGGTCGGAGACTCAGGAGGACCCCACTGCTGTGACACACACACACACACACACACACACACACACACACACACACACACACACACACACACACACACACACACACACATACACGAAAGGCTGGCTGGAGTTGCCAAAACACACCTGAACACACCACTATCTTTCTGGAGAATGTTCTGTGAGACCAAATTAGAGCTTTGGTGAGGCACATCATCTCTGTGTTTACAGAAAACAAAATGAACTTCAAAAAAATGAACACCTTCCCTTCAATCAAACATGGAGGAGGTTCAGTGATGTTTTGGGTTGTTGTGCTGCCTCTGGCACTGGATAGCCTTGAATGTGTGGATGGCATCATGAAATCAGGAGATTACCAAGGCATTTTGGAGCACAATGTTCAACCCATTGTCAGATAGCTGGGTCTCCATCGAAGGTCATGGGTCTTGCAGCAGGACAATTACTCCAAACACACTTCAAAAAGCTCCCAGGAATGGTTCAAGACAAAACGATGGACTGTTCTGAAGTGGCCAGCAATGAGTCCAGATCTAAATCTCATTGAACACCTGTGGGGAGATCTGAAAACAGCAGTTGGGAGAAGGCACCCTTCAAATCTGGGAGAACTGGAGCAGTTTGCACAAGAAAAGTGGACCAAACTGCCAGTAGAGAGGTGTAGGAAGCTCATTCATGGCTAGAGGAAGTGCTTGACTGCAGTTATTTTGTCCAACGGCTTTGCTACCAAATATTAAGTCGAGAGCGTCAATAATTTTGTTAATGCCATTTCTTTTTATTTTATGAATCAAAAATAAAGGTTCTGTAATATTAACAGTGAAATAAGGAATTGTGGAGACCAAATACTTTCGTCAATTTCAACTTATTTTTAGAGAAAATTGTGAGTCATTTGAAAAAAGTGCAAGGGTGCTAATATTTTTGGCTCCGATTGTATGTATGGTCCAATTACAGTAACGTGCCCTGGTGGGTGATTTTGAGTGATCATAAATCATTATTTTTTGTATTTTTAGTTTCAATTATAGCAATACAACTGTTGGATAATATTATGTCTCCTAAAAAGAGCTTAAGAATGCACTTTAAATGATTAAAAATGGATGAAAACTGACCAAGCTATGAATTTTTAAGTAAAAATTTCCACGCGGCATTCCAATTTTGCATGCCTCTTCCGTGCTAAGAGGAGTAAATAACTTGATCCCAAAATGTTTAAATGCAATGTATATATTTAAAGAATGTATGAAGTTTGGAATTCATATCATGCTAATAACATCTGTATATTTTCAGGTTATAATCTAATAGATTTTTCTATATATTTTCAGGTTAGGCATACGTTACTACAGGCATCATGAATGGGCGAGGCTGTGTGAATCACCCTGATAACTTTTGTTATATCTGTGGGAAATACACTCCACGTAGCCAGCACAAGAACCTAACCAAAAGGTTGAAAGCTGCTTACAAGTATTATTTTGAATGTAAAGTTGGAGACGAAGACGAGCTGGGCACCTCATGTTTGCTGCACTGTGTGTAACTCGGTGCTTACGCAGTGGCCGAGTGGCAAAAAGAAGGGAATGCCTTTTGCTGTGCCAATGATATGGTGAGAGCCAAGGAATCATCACTCTGACTGATACTTTTTTATGACAAATATTGCTGGTTTCTCAACGAAGAACAAGTCAAAAATTGTATATCCAGATTGTAAGTCTGCTCTGAAGCCGGTCCCCCATGACTTGGATTCTCCTGTGCCAGTTATATCAGAAGCTGCGGCAGATGAAAGCGATGACAACTCTGACGATGCTATTGGTGATATGGATGAACTGTACGAACCTGAGTCTAAAGAGAAGAAGCCACACTTGCTAAATCAAGAAGAATTAAACGATCTGGTGAGAGACCTGCCATTGTCAAAGGAGAAGGCTGAAGTGTTGGGCTCCAGACTACAGCAATGGAATCTCCTCGAGGAAGGAACCCAAAATTGAGTGATTACTGCCGGTTCCTACAACGGGAGACCAATTCCACACACAAGCGCAAGAGCAAGCGTCACACACACACACACTTATGAACACGTCTGAACACTGCCTACGCTGACTATATTAAAGGAAGGGTGTAAACTTGAAGTGTTGTTTCTGAATCACTCACAATGGGGCAGATTTCCCGATCAAGTTTACACCCTTCCTAACATTACCATGTTCTCATGTTTTATTAACTTCTTTTTCTGCAACTTGTTTATGTTCTTGCTTTGTATACGACACATTATACACGGACATCAATCATTGTTATCTAAATATGACGTGAAAGTAATTACTAAGCACCGATATTAGATGTACAATGTCACGATCCGCAAGAATAAAGTATCTAGCATAGCATGCTGGCTATCATGAATACATGTACATATTTCGAAAACCTGACGTGCTGGCTAAGTTCTAATTACATATTTGAAACTGGCGGCCCACGTTTAGCCAAGAACACCTGCATTTCCCTTAGTAGCAGACGAAAAGTTTTTTTTTGGTTGCTCAGTGTTATTATAGTCCCTGACCTCCCGTACGATATACAGAAAAACAAACAAATCAGTCAATAAAATCTCCGATAAATGCACTGATCACGTTTCATGGACTCTCAGGTGTCGTGGCCAGTCGTTTTGCTGATGTTGAATATACCAGTCAATGTTGGTTATATCGTTTATCAACACCACCAATTTAAATGGTGGTCACACTAGTCACGAATCCAGGTCAAAAGCGGAAATTAGGGTCCGGAACACTATTCACCTGTTCGTGTGATGAAGCTTGTGATTGGTGTAAAAATAGGCTGAGGGGAGGGGTGAGCTGAGAGGGTGGTTACCTGCTTGTTGTTCAGGTTAAATTGCGCTGTCTGTACCCGCTGTGTGGGCTACCTGTGCACCTGCATGTCAGCGTGTGTCCACCAAAGATGGTGTTAAACGTGAATGGGTGAACCCGACTGGGTGAAGCTCAAGGTGTGAGCAGTGAGTGTGAAATTTCTGGAAGAGTCTTACAGATGGAGCCGCTCGATTATGTTGTGATCTTTTACAATCCGAGAGGTTGTGCTGACGAACAATGCAACACCAAACGATTTTTCATTCATACGGGAGAAGGTGGTTGAGGAAGTGTTCGGACTAACCCGTGCATGATGTGTAACGGTTGTGGAGGAACGATAAAAAAAAGATCCTCGATGACCGAGTTATGGTGAGTGCATTTTTTCCGATGAAATAATGTACTTGTTTCATGAACAAACACCACGCACTATAATACTGCACTGCAAAGATGGACTGATTAAACTCCACATACAAAGACCAAAATAACCACAACAAGCCACTCACCGCCTTCGGAGTCGCTCCTCACTCGGCATGGAGAGACACGGGCAGGATCCAATGGGATACATCACCCCCTAGTGTTGCCAACGCACATCACGTGGGAACAAATTATCAGGTGTCCATGCATGGAGAGTTGCTGGCAGGATAGCTAACCTACAGGTGTGCACACTCACTTCGAAACTGTCTAACCTGGGTTCGAATCTGGACCCAGCTATAAAATGTCATCTTGGTGTTTCACAGGCACAGTTATTCATCAATGTGTGTGCCGTGCCTCGGATGGACATTAAACTGGGTGTCTCGTCTGCCGGCATTCGTCAGTGGATGTTAAAGATCCCATGGTGTCTTCCATGAAGAGTAGACGAGTTAATGTTGGCACGCAAGACAAATTCTCAATTTTGCCAGCACTGACAGCTGGGAAAGCAGTGGCAACCGCCCAATATATATATATATATAATATACGTTATATAATTAAAATGTTGTGTTGTTTGTTCGTCTTTCGGCTGCTCCCGTTAGGGGTCGCACAGCGGATCATCCGTTATGATTCGCATAGTGATTTGGCACAGGTTTTACGCCGGATGTCCTTCCTGACGCAACCCTGGTCGCCTCTTACGACACAGGGATAAGGATTGGGTTTCGCCATGATTCCGGGATGCCCTACACCCTCTCATAGCGTGGCCCAGCGCATAGCTCCCGTCCTATATATATAAAAAAATATATATATATAATATACATAATATACGGTATATATATAAAATATATATATATATATTATATATATATATATATATATATATATATATATGATGGGCTGCAAAAGTAGGTATACAGTAATGAAAAACAAAACGTGTGCACAAAACTTATTTCATTGATTATAAGCATATCAATAATAACATACCAATAATAACATATCAATAATAAACATATTAATCCATCAAATGTTCAAATTAAATGAATTCTAGTATTAAATGAATCCTAGCACCACTATTACAATACTGGTAATACTGTATAATCCTTACTGTATACCTACTTTTGCAGCCCCCTGTATATATGTATATATAATATATATATATATATTATATATATATATATATATATATATATATATAATATATATATATTATGAGGTGTGTTCAAAAAGTATCCAACCTTAATTTTTCGTGCGTAAACAAATGAAGCTAGGGAGGCCTGGTTTGGTGCACGTATGTAGGCGATCCTAATCCGTATGCTGAATATTTTCCCGCCTGCAGAAGCTGTCAGTCGCCGACAGACCGCCGATGAGTGAGGAAGTGTAAGTGAGCGCCGTCGGATTTTCGTTTTTGACAAAATGACGGATCACTGTGGTCTCATCGCCGGTGATCACTGTGTTGAAGAAGTTGGGATCGCTGTTCACAGTCTCCAGCATGTCCTGTGCGATCTCCAAACGGAGTTGCTTCTGCTCGATCGTTAGCAGCTTTGGCACGAACTTCGCTGAGATTCTCCTTAAGCCCAAATTCTCAGTCACAATGGAATGAACGGATCCAATGCTGACGCGCCGCCTCGTCTGCAAGTTCTCTGATCGTGATTCGACGATCCTGCATCAGCAGGGTCCTCACTTGGTCAATGACGATCTCATTTCGGGATGTTGAGGGCCTACCAGAACTGCTTCACTTTCCACTGATTTGTGACCATCTTTGAAGCGGTTGTACCACTCTTTTATCTTGTGGTGCCCATTGCTTCTTCCCGAAGGCCTGTTGAATCTTGCGGATCGTTTCCACTTGGGAATCGCCAAGCTTTACACAAAATTTGATGCAGTAGCGTTGTTCAAGTTTTTCCGTCATATTGTCAAAAACGAAAATCCGACGGCGCTCACTTACACTTCCTCATCATCGGGGGTCTGTCGGCGACTGACAGCTTCTGCAGGGGGAAAATATTCACGCATACGAATTAGGATGCCTACATACGTGCACCAAACCACCCTCCCTAGCTTCATTTGTTTAAGCACGAAAAATTAAGGTTGGATACTTTTTGAACACACCTCGTATATATAAGTATATATATATATATATATATATATATATATATATATATATATATATATATATATATATATATATATATATATATATATATATATACATATATAAAATCCTTGCAAAGAAAATGCTTCGCACTCTGGACAGAGCATGCATGGTACAGGTACAGCTCGCATGCAAAGAGGATGGTTTTATTCGGATCTTCAAGAGTCGAATGCCCCGCTGACCATCATGTAAGCGATTATTATTTATTTATTTCACACAACTTAAAAAAAAAAAAACATCACTGCGATTAGCATGAAATTTGAATTGAGATTTATTTGACCTTATCGCTGTCCAGTTGTTCGAGATAAGCACCATAACGTCATGAATGAGCTCGTCAATGCACAACCAAAGGCGATCGGATATACAGTGCAGTGCATCATTGAATCCTATGCAGTTGATGGGGATTTAAACCCAATAGCCAGCTGGAAAACCCCATGGGCCAGCACATTGTATTCAAGTCATTCTTCTGGTTTCTAAAACATGACTCATTCCCAATGTTGTTTTGATTAATCCGAGCGAATGAGAAACCTTTCCGATGATCAGGCCCCTTCGGGTGGGTCCAAGACTGCGAACCCACCGTGAACTTTGTACGGAAGCAATTCTTGTTATTTCTTACTCATTTGGTTTACTCGGTTTGAGAACGTGAGTTTACAGGGAATTCGCCATTCAAGGTCTCGTAAAACGGTTGTGCTGGTAAAATGTCCCACTGTGACCCGGGTCAACATCACCGCACAATACTGAACGTGATGCAACCCACGTACACATGCACACATGCTGTAATGGAAAGTCCTCCAACGTACGGGATTTTTGAGACTTCAACTCTCCATTGATGTTTGAGTTCAGCCGGCATACAACCACCATGGTAAATGGCGTGTGGTTTCCTGCCAAGCTCGTTTTCATACCACACACACATTATGGGAATTAATGTACGATATAACTACTCCAAATTTAACAGCTCCAATGATTCCCATCTTCTTGTGGGTATAGTTGGGGGAAAGTTTGGTCAATAAGCACTTAATGAACAGGCCGGTCAGGCCTGACATTCGCCTGAAAGCGATTTGAGCAGAATTTTGTAATTTATTACGGCACGGACGATAGCTCGCCTACTCTTTTTGAAATGCACTGTAGGATCTATAAAATCCACCAACTAATGCTAGCAGATGGAACATCGAGCATAATGTCCATCAGAGGGATGGCGCATATTGTGAGGCAACACCCTGCCTGTGAAGCACAATTCTGACAGTTTATAATCGGGTCGGGAATTGCACCCAGACCGGACATCTGAAAGGCACGTGCGGTACTGTGATATACAAGTTGCAACCAGTCTGCCTATTTAATTGGAGGAACATGTTCGGTGTGCCCACTCAGTCCAATGATGTGCACCAGAAATGGATCCAAAACACAGGGGCAAACGGATTAAGGAGAGGGTGGATAATGGGTGCACAAAGGATGAGAAACTGGAAGTGGACATGAAAAACAAATTTTGTACTTCGTCTTTCTGCAACGGTGGACGCCCGGTGTCCAGGTCGTGGCCCCTCGGTTCAGCCTTATCTCGGCGGTATCTCTGAACCACATAGCTTGAAACCGCAGGTTCCGTTCCCACGCAGCTTCGCACCGTGCTCCACGTGCGAGATCATTGCACACTCCACGGCCTATTCGCACACCTCGTGGACATCCAGTACAGCCTGTTCACACACCATGGAGGGACACTGTGCGGCCTATTTGCACAACTTGGTGACGCACCGTGCGACACGTTCACACACCTTAACGACACACCATATGCCAGCTCATCCACCTGGAGTGCACACCACGCAGCACGTTCACACCTCTCAGGAACATACTGTGAGGCTCATTCTCACAAACCAGGAACACACTGTATGGCCAGTTTGCACTCCTCAGGGACACACCATGTGGCCCGTTCACACACCTAGGGAGCACGTCACGCAACATGTTCACACCTCTCAGGAATGCACCTCAAGGCTCATTCTCACAAACCAGGGGCACACCGTATGGCCTGTTTGCAACCTCCGGGACACTACACACAGCCCGTTTGCACATCTCGGGGACACAACACACAGCCCATTTGCACACTCTGGGGACACATCATGCAACACATTTACACACTTCTGGGACACTACACCACCCGTTTCCACACCAACGGGACACCGCGTGATCCATTCACACACCTAGTGGACAGACCACACAGCCAATTCACACACCTTTGGTACAAACCGCCACCATGGTTCAGAACCGCAAAGGACGTGCTTGGATGGGATCATGGGGTGAATAACTGACGGATTAAATACACGTACGGAATGTAAAGTTGGGAGTAAATTCAGTCAAAATAACAAAATACGAACATCTCATTTCAGGAAAACAAATACAGTTGCTATAATGGGATATAGAGTGAGCAAGGATTTAATTTTCAGAAAATCATATTTTTGGATAAGTAAATATGCTCAAGCTCAAAGTGTTTGACATTTATAAATACTTTTATAGAGAGCTGAAGAGTTTAAACATCAAAAGGACTCATTTATGATTCAGACTAAAAACAAATGACAGTATAATATATGAGGGAGAGTAAATATGGTATTGCAGCTATACTCACGTGTGGTTATTAAAGTTTCATAAGGATAAAATCTATGATTGATTGTACACTCGTTTCAGCTACAATACAAACATGGTATACATTAACAACAAATTGTGTGATAAATGAATACTCGTGTTGTCACCGTGACCCCACAGGTCAGTTCAGCCTTACGAGAAACTGGGAGGGAGCACGGAAAAAAGGTTATTTTATTGTGGGCTTACAAGGAATTCGCTATCAGATATGAATAACAAGATGTAAGTACATGAGGGACAAATAATATACACTGCAATACACACATATATATGTATATATATATATTGTATACATATATATATATGCTTCGTTACACCAACACTCTGTAAGAGTATCTTTTTCTCTACATACATACATACATACATAATATATATATAATATAAATATATATACACTATTTACGCTTTCGTGAGCATGCGAAATATATATATATATATATATATATATATATAATATATATATATATATATATATTATATATATAAATCAGACATATAAATCTATATTGTAAATAATAATATATTCAGGGTTGCGCAGATAGGTTGAGCCAGGTAGGGATTTGGGGAGTTCGGCTACACTAATTATTTTCTTTTACATAAAAAAAAAATGTATACAGCATTTAATAAAATGAATTACCTCTTCTTTTTTCCAGATAAGCGATGGCAGCAAAATTAACATAAGATGAAAGAGTGGAGCTTGTTTTGGTGAGGCGAAGGCCAGGTTCTTCAAACCAATGAATTGCTGCCAAATTCAATGAAAGATACTCGGGAAGAGGTCCAATTACTCAGAGAGCTGCTGGAAAAAATTATTAAGCAATTCACAGAAATGGAGGGGGCGAGGGTTCAAGACCATCCTCATGCATCATGTATCATGTTGAAATATGAAGTGTACGTAGAATCGAAAATAAGTGCCTGTAAGTTAATGGCAAACAATTCAAACATTTCCTGTAATTTACTCCATCATTGATAATCTCGCAAATCTACAGTACATCAATGAAAATATAAGTTTTCTTAACTATCAGGAAGCATTATTTTTGTTCTTACACGTTTTACTTTAAACAATATTAACCTTGCGGCTCCTGAGTTTTGGGCCACCCTGTATAATAAATAAATTATAAATAAATAAATGATGTATTATGAATAAAAGCACACATACACACATGCACAAACATGTGTTCAAACTTGGGACAAGGCTACAATGATGCAGATAATAAATATATACACATACATTGAGCCTGTGTGGCAAAAGTTGATGAACGTGCTCATTTACAGCAGCTCTTTGGTGAGAGTTGGACAATTTTTATTTCAAGTTGGACAACTAGCAGAGCCTACCCGCCACTTCACTGACGGCTTTAATCAAAAGACAGCATGTTGTACTTATTATAAACATACAGATTGCATGTGTATCTGTCAGTGTCAATGAGGATGTAAAATTAAGTAAAACGTGTGGGAAAGGGTTTCTTATACCAAGTAATTGTTGTTGTATTTGTGCTCCTCCTGTGTCCTTGTAAAGGGTTCCTGCTGTGGTAGAATTATAAATGTTACCATTGGAACCACGACATTAAAGCTTGAGGTCCCACTTCTTCTTCCTCAATTCCTGAAATGCAGGCCATTAAAAGAGGCAAGTTTGTGATTAAACAAACAAATTTTTTATTCCAGTGAATGAGATTATTAGCTTCCCAACCAAGTAAATAGATTAATAGCTTTCCGACCAGGTCAAAGGGTTATACCTTTCCAACGGTACCATTTGTATTATTGTACGACAGCAGAAACTCTTTAGAACAAGTGGTGCCAGCACAACAAATCCACCCATTTAAGGCATAAAGTTATTTTGGGATCAAAAATTAAATTTGATACATCTTAACCTGAATGTTGATTATAAGGAATAGAATAAGGAATATTTTAGTCTTAGTTTGAAGTCAATTAATCCATTTTTGACAAGTTATGAGGGAAAAAAACGATTTTGACCTTTTTCGTGACCTGACCTGACCTTTGACCTAATTGGACCAAAAGTTAATGGGTCGTCGAGGTCATTACCCACCTGTGGATACAATTTGACAGTGTTTGAGCCAGCCGTTTTCCCGTAAAGTTGTATTTTCGTAACCATGTTTTAGTTTTAATGGAGAATTTGTAATTTGACCGATGACCATGACCCCAAACTTCGGACCTACCGATCTCACAAATATGCATTTTTACTATGAAGGGTAGATTATAAGTGACAAATAGAATAAGGTTCACTATAAGCTTAGTTTGAAGTAAATCAGATCATTTTTGACGAGTTATGAGCGAAAAAACGATTTTATCTTTCTGACCTTGACCTTGACCTTGATCCAATTGGACCAAAAGTTAAGGGGTTGTCAAGGTTCATTGCCCACCTGTGGATTAAATTTGATAGTGTTTGCTAAAGCCGTTTTGCCATTAAGTTGCTAACAGACAGACAGACAAACAAACAAACAGACAAACAAAACCGGACGATTACATATCCCGCTCCCTCCCTCCGGGGGGGGGGATAATAAAGTGTTACGGAGGAGAAAACTGGGCTCCCTTTATATTACAGACCAGTTTATAAAAGCCCGTCAAAAATGACGGGTTGGAGTGATTCTATTCAAAATATTCTAGGAGACTGGAAGATATGATGTTTCATAGCAAGAAAAAGCGTTGTTTTAAAACACTCCATGTACAAATGTCATCTTATTTTCGTTATCTTCTGGGATGTTTCATTTTGACGGTACAGCCTCGTGAGCACGCGAAAGTCTGAAGCCTCGGCCTAGCGTCAGGTGTGCTTCTATCTTCTATACTGATTAGACATCACACGTATGCAAATGAACACTCGCTGTAGTCTGCACACGTTACACATCAGGTGCAGCGAATTTCACCTTCCTGCACCTTGTATTTCTTGCTATTTTAAAAAAAAAAAAACGTTTCTGTGCACTGCCCTTGAGGGCAACGACCAGTGCTCAGAGAGGGATACCCAGTTTAACGTCCTTCTGTGGATGGAACACACATTGATATCTCGCCCTATCTCTCAAATACCGGCATAACAGTTCATAGTTGGGTCAGAGTTCAAATGCAGGCAAGACAGCTCAACTGCGAGTGTGAATACCCCTCAGCTATCTTGTCAACTAGGTGTGTATGTTTATGTGTCCTATAAAAAACATGGGAGGATGCACAGATTGGCAGAACGAGAGAGATAAATAAGTATTTCATCCAATGCATAATAAACAAATCCATAGAGAGACAAGACCAAGGCGACATCTTCTGCCCTGGGCGTTTGACAAATTAAACATCATCTCCAGACCACTGGAGCGAAACGTTTTGTAAAGAGTTCACGAGAAACTAAAAGGTTGGCCCTAACCTCGCAGTTGACAAGTCATGGTAAATAGGTGACATCTTTGTTTCACTTGATCACCACCACGCAGTTTCACATCATCGATCATCGGCTTCAGGATCAACACCAGCAAGTCTTCATCTGTGTTAATTAAACGGATATCATGCACAGACACCAACATGTCAAACATGGTAAAAATAAGATAGTACGAGGAATTCATTGATGCACATATGTAGTTGAATGCTGTAATTGACTTACTCAGGACATGACCTTCAGAAGGTTTGTTGCAAGTGCACCGTTATGCAAATCAGTCACGTGGTAAAAGTTCAGCGCTGAACCCCAAACCCTGTGAAAATTCCCACAAGGAGTCATCGAGATTAAATCTTTTTGGGGAGGGGTAAAAATAAACCAGATTTAGGCCTCAGGCTTTCAGTGGAATATATACAACTGTGAACCTGACATTATCTGCACATCACCATGTTGACAATTCATGAGCAAAAGGTCCGATGACACACACACAACACACACACACACCCACACGCACACACACACACACACACACACACACACACACACACACACACACACGGTCGAACTTAGGCAGAGCCATGATGACGCAAAGAAGAAATAAATGTGCAGAGCACATGGTGTTCAAATCGTCGGCCGCATGTTCCTCGAAACAATGCCACACAGATATAGAGACGATCCTGTTTGCCAATTTGAGATCTTGAATGACATGCAAAATGAAAGAATCAACATTCAAAGAGTTCCTTTTCCAAACCACCGTTTGTTCCATGTTCCTCAACTCTACCGTCTCCAGCCATCGATGGTTCCTCTGGCTGATTTATCTTTGGCAAGTGCTTATGCAACCGCATTGCTCGACAATGTTGGGACTTCCTCACAAAAAATTGTTTTTTTTTTTGCTTGATGAGGTCAAAGTTTACGTTCGGAGCCCAAAGTGTTTGGTACAAAAAACAAAGGCGCACTTTTCTCTGCATCATCATCCCAGAAAATGGTTTATTTTGTCTGCGATTGTGGCCAGGTGCCATGGAGTCGGGGGGTCATCTGGGAGTTTATGAGGTACCACACGTAGCACTTCGAGCAAAGAGTCCAACTGAAGCTAACATCATCCGATATTGGCCATCTGAGCACTCAGCGAGAGGTAAGGCAAACATACCCACTGATCAACAGAATGTTCTTCTTTACGTTGCAGTATTTTTCAATCCAAATGTTCCTTCAGGCTGATTATTTCTGCACACATTTTGTGACCACCTCGCTCCTTGTCTGAAGTATGTGGAACAATGTCAGGATGTGCATCCCTGACCCAGGCCTGTGTTTCCACAACTCTCCCACGGCCTCTCATACGACATTGCAAATCAAGGCGATAAGAGACCACAGATGTAATGACCGGGGCAGTCACGGCATGCTATCTGAGTAGCATCTTCCCTCTAATTTGTAGGCTTCCATGGTTGCTCCCGCCTTAGCCCTATTCATCGTCCTCCTTATCAGATCGGGAGCCTCTGGCCACTCTGCTCGACACACACTCGTCCAGCTCAATTGTCCCTATAATCAGTCACAGGCCTCATTACTGGATTCTTATGCAAGGCTTTGTGGGGTTAGAATCTGCTTCCCTTTCATAGCGCTTACATTGCTGTTTATGTCTCAGAGGTTCCCTCGAGCTCTTTTATAGGGGGCAAATCAGTGTCTCAATAACAGGAGAGTAACCAGAATAACTTCCCTGTCCCTCTCCAACCTCGACAACTAGAGCAGAGATTGTTCAGGTCATGAGATAGTCCTATTAGGCCTATGCCGCGAGCATGGTAACCCTGTCCGCAACAGCTGCTTTCTCCGCAGGCACTTCAGCTCTTGCTGTGTGGTCCGTCCGAGCATGCATGAAGTTCTGGCAGAGAGACAAGTGTTTCTCATGTTGCATGAAGTCAGATTTTCTGCACATGCTTTCTTGCCGCCGTTGTTGGTTACAGATCTTATGATGATATCAAAGGTTGCTGACAGGTGACAGATTCTTGGAAGATAATATCTCTTGGACATTCCCCATGCTGTAGGAAATGATCATTGTCCATTCATTTACCTCGGAATCAAAGCTTCTGAATCCCATGAGTTCCAAAATGCCTTTGCATTTCAGGGACATCAGCCTGCAGGTTTGGAAAATTGAAAACAGATGGAGATTTTTTTTGTGTGGGGGGAGGGGGGGAGTGATGGGGAAAGCTGGGGGAGTTGAACTTCAAGTTAAGTAAAGTACAGCATTGTCATCCAGCAGGTGGATAAACCGCAGCACGATGACAAAACAAGCTGAGGTGTTTTACCTTTTATTTGGGGCAAAATGAAACTCTGTGCTTCAAAACATCATGTCGGAAAATAAGCTTTGAGGCCCTAACCACAACTTGTAGTCTCTTTCATCGGAAAGCATAACGGCGGCAACACGTGCACAGGTGGAATGCCATATAATGAAACTCTAAACCCTTGTTTATGTAGCAACGTGCTCAATTGGACACGAACCTTACCAAGCAGTTGCACCTACGGCCAAACACCTCCAAATGTGATCCCACTGACCCGAGGTTCATGAGGAGACAATACGATTCCTCAGGTTCCTTTGTTTGTCATACACTCGAGGCAAGGCTTAAAGAGCTGTCGAAACACCTTGAAATGATAGAGGTAAGGTTAGCCTGGAGCTGTACACTCCGGCACTCACCTGCAGCTCCTATAACACAGTTTATAGCTGGGTCAGGATTCGAACCCAGGCTAGACAGCTAGAGCGAGTGTGCGTAACTCTCGGCGATCCTCGTCTTGCCTTTCTTTCCACTCATGTCATAGGGAATGTAAAGTAGCCAAATGGGAC
>CM068954.1:154493076-154503939 GCA_035128595.1 Eptatretus atami
TTTCTTTCTCCATTTCCACAAATTGAGTCTCAAATTTCATCTTAAATTCTCCCAGTCTGTCCTTCATTTGGTGTTCCATTTTTTTTGGTGTTCCTGTGTTATTCCCTCCTTAATTTCGTTCATTTGATCAGTGGTGTCTTTTATTTTCCCTTCAATTTCGTCTTTCAACTGTTCATTGATTTCCCTCATTTCCTTCCTTGGTTCAATCAATTTGTTTTTCCATTCCCTCAGTTATCCTTTATTATATATATATATATATATATATATATATAATATTGTATATATATGTATTGCTATATATTTTCATTTCCCTCTTGTTATTCCTTTATTCATCAATTTTGTTTGTCATTATATAAATTCTTGCTTTCAATGCACTATCCGTTAGTTCCATTCGTTTGTTCCTGTGTTCATTTTGTCTCATCATTTCAAAGGCTTGGAGTGGGGAGAGGACCGAGGCGCTTAGGGTTGGGAGGGGGAAGTTGAGATTGGGGTTCGGGAGGAGAGGTAGGTTGATAATTTTGGATATGTGAGGAGGTGGGGGGGGGGAGATTTGAGGACTTGAAGTCACGTTTTACACTGCAGGACCCGCTGATATTGTTGTGTAATGTAATGTGACAAAGTCTTTGACCCCAACCCCAGGTCCTCAACACTCCACACCCAACTCAAAGTCATCAACTTCCCACAGATGTTTGGTACTACAGAACTTTAATATGGATACAAACAAACACGACATAATAGTGACCGAAGCTTTCGTGCTTGCAGCTCTTCCTCAGGGAAAAATCGCAGCAAGTGAAGGAGTAAGTGAAGGCATGTGCTTTATACGCAGGTCTCAATAAGGTAGACGCTGATTGATTCAACCGTAATGACGTCACGGTTAATCCTAACGCCCATTGGTCGACTCATCATCTTCACCTCGAGCTCCTATTGGCTGGAGCAGAGTTCGTCGATGATTACGTTTTTCAACCACATCCTGGAGAGAGGGGGGATGGGTTTCCCAAAGGTCCATTCACCATTTGTATACCGTACTTCCTTGATCTTTCCACGCTGAAAGAGACACAGAGATCGTACAAATTCCTTTTAACGACATATATTGGATCGGTGGTAAGGATGAAGGTTGCTTCCAACATACGTAAATGAAAGAGCTCCGACCTCGGTTCAATATCCTGAACATATCTGCATTGTACTGGTCTGCACAGATAGGGTTGGCAACCAGGTGCTGTGCAATGGCAGATGAAGCAGGTACAGTGGCTGTGGTTTGCTGGATATTTCTAACTGCTCGCACTGGTTGTGTTCGAACCCTCACAATCTTTCTTCGAATCGCCAAGGGGACGTGTTGTTTGATCCGATCAGCCAATGTTAGTGCTGTGCGGCCCACATACCGAGCTTCACATCGGCACTTAAACTCATAAATAACATTACTGGTTTGTGAGGTGGATAGCACATCCTTGTTGACTGACGACAGCAAACGGCGAGAGGTAAAGATTACTCGGGGTTGCACAGCCAGAAACGTGTTGGACACAATATGTTTGATTTGTACTTCAAACCTTCGTGATGATTGCCCTTTCCAGGGCATCCTGATATCGACTGGAATTTGTCCGGAGCAATCTTCCGATCTTTTGTCGTGTTTAGAAACTTGTGTATGTATCTCTTAACTATATGCTCAGGATAACCATTCTCACTGAGTATATTCATGATTTTGTCAATTTCAGCAGGAAGATTACAATGTGAACAAATCTCTGTGCTCTGTTAATCAGGATATTGATCAAGGCGATTTTGTTTCTCGTGGAGCTGTAGGAGTCCCACCGAGTATACTGCCCTGTGAAATCGGCTTCTGGAGACGGATGTTGTGAAACCAAGGTTGGATCTATCAACCAACACGTCCAAAACGGTAACGTGTTTGACGATTCCAGCTCTGTGGGTAAACTTCAGAGCTGGATGGAGAGTGTTGAGCCATGCCTGAAATTGTCACATGCGGCCGAGCCTTAAACAAGCAAAGATGTCATCAACATACCGAGAGTATACGATGGGGAAATCGACCCCTTGCCGACCAGTCAGTTTCTGCATTTCATGATAGCCTACAAAGATATTTGCAAGAGCTGGGCCTCATGGAGAACCCATGGCCACACGTTCCGTTTGAACATACATCATGTTGTTAAAACTGAATTCCACCTCCCTTGTTGCTGTGTTCATTAATTCAACAAAAACATGTTCCGAGATCATCGGTTGTTCAGATCAGTGTGATACAGCAATTGTGCGCATATCTCATCGTCTCCATAAATGGACATTCGTAACAAGCTTTAATATCAAAGGATGACATGATGTTGTCTCACTTGTCGGTGTTTTAGCTCCAATTGATTCTGCAAATGTGAAGGAATCCTTAACCACGAAATGAGAAAGTGAATCCAATACTGGTTGCAGTACCTCTCCAACCACATTGGCAAGTTCATGTTGTGCTGATTGCACATGGACAGTATGGGTCTTGGAGGGATATCTCCTTGTGAATCTCCGGCAGGCCGTACATTCTTGGACGTTGGGCTCCAACAGGTTTAATTCTGTCGTACACCTCCTTTGATAGTTCTCCACATTTGAGAAGCTGTAACAGTCGTTTGACGATCTGACCTTCCACCTGAGGCGTGCGATCATATTCCATTACACCGCCAGATATTTAAATTTGGAGCAACCTTCATCAACCTTCATCCTTACCACCGATGTTGGAAACAACCTTCAACCTTACCACCAATCAATATTATGTCGTCAAAAGGAATTTGTACGATCTCTGTGTCTCTTTCAGCATGGAAAGATCAAGGGAAGTACGGTAACAAATGGTGAATGGACCTTTGGGGAAACCCATCCCCCTCTCTCTAGGATGTGGTTGCAAAACGTCATCATCGACGAACTCTGCTCCAACCAATAGGAGCTCGAGGTGAAGATGATGAGCCGAGCAATGGGCGTTGCGATTAACCGTGAGGTCATTACGGTTGAACCAATCAGCGTCTACCTTATTGAGACCTGCGTATAAAGCACACGCCTTCACTTCCTTCTTCACTTGCTGCGATTTTTACCCTGAAGAGTGCAGCACAGAAAGCTTCGGTCACTATTATTGTCGTGTTTGTTTGTATCCATATTAAACTTCCCCACACCCAACTGAAAGTCCTCAATCCCACATCCACCCAAGTCCTCAACCCCCCACCAAATCACATGTCCTCAATCCCCCCACCAACCCCAAGTACTCAACCCCCTCCAACCTACCAAAGTACTCAAGCCTGCCCTCTCCAATGATAATTATTTTATTAAAATGAGTGGGGATAGTTTACATCTAGATGATAAATATATTATTATTATAATTAAAATGAGTGAGTCGCTTACAATTCAATGATAATTATACTATTATTTTTAAAATGAGTGAGGATGGTTTACAATCCAAGGATAATTATATTATTATTAAAATAAAATGAGTGAGGATGGTTTACAATCTAAGGATAATAATATTATTATTAAAATGAGTGAGGATAGTTTACATCGAGACGATAATTATGTTATTATTATTAAAATGAGTGAGGATGGTTTACAATCCAAGGATAATTATTATATTATTATTAAAATGAGTGAGGATGGTTTACAATCCAAGAATAATTATATTATTATTAAAATGAGTGAGGGATGGGTCACATCCAAGAATAATTATATTATTATTAAAATGAGTGAGGATAGTTTACATCGAGATGATAATTCTATTATTATTGATAAAATGAGTGAGAATAGTTTACAAATCCCATGATAATTATATTATTATTATTAAAATGAGTGAGAATAGTTTACAATCTGATGATAATTACATTATTATTATTAAAATGAGTGAGAATAGTTTACAATCCCATGATAATTATATTATTATCATTATTATTATTAAAATGAGTGAGAATAGTTTACAATCCAAAATAGTAGTTATACCTTGTTAAAATTAGAACAAAGATTGATAAGTCAGGGATTAAATGGACCAAAGTACAGATGCTAAGCCGTTATATAACTTGTTTTCATACCTGTCTGTGTATATTTTACCTTCAGGATGCATTCATTAAAATCCGAATTGCTACTTTAACTGATACTGTACTCACGTTCGTCAAGCCTGAATACTATCCATTACTAATCAACCTACGCAAGACATGTATGATTCAACATTTGTTTTATCCGACCTCTACTGACTATAAGCAGGAAATTACAGTCCATCTTCGGTAATGGTGTTTCGCATATGAAATGCATCGTCCGGGAAGCCACCGGAGCGGAATCACCAGTGTCTATACGAACAAGTTCTACGGTAGATGATTAAATTATGTGTAAAATGATATGTAATGTATGTATAATGTATGTATAAATGTATGTATAAATGTATATATGTATGTATAAAGTATGTATAAATGTATGTATAATGTATGTATAATGTATGTATAAATGTATGTATGTATGTATAAATGTATGCATAAATGTATGAATGTATGTATGTATAAATGTATGTATAAATGTATGTATGTATAAATGTATGTATAAATGTATGGATGTAGTAATAATGTATGTATAAAATGTATGTATAAATGTATGTATAAATGTATGTTAAAATGTATGTATAAATGTATGTAATGTATGTTATTAAATGTATGTATATGTATATATAATGTATGTATAAATGTATGTATGTATGTATGTATAAAATGTATGTATGATTATAAATGTATGTATAAATGTATGTATAAATGTATGTATAATGTATGTATAATGTATGTGTGTATAAATGTATTGTATGTATGTAATTATAAATGTATGTATAAATGTATGTATAAATGTATGTATAAATAGTATGTATGTATGTATAAATGTATGTATGTATGTATAAATGTATGTATAAATGTATTGTATGTATAAATGTATGTATGTATGTATAAATGTATGTATGTATAATGTATAAATGTATGTATAAATGTATGTATAAAATTATGTATGTATGTAAGATAGTATGTATGAAATGTATGTATAAATGTATGTATAATGTATGTATAATGATGTATAATGTATGATAAATGTATTATGTATAAATGTGTAGTATAAATTATATGTATGTAGTATAAATGTAGTATGTATGTATGTAAATGTATGTATAAATGTATGTATGTATGATATAAATGTATGTATAAATGTATGTATAAATGTATGTATAAATGTATGTATGTATGTTATAAATGTATGTATGTATGTATGTATAAATGTATGTATGTATAAATGTATGTATGTATAAATGTATGTATGTATGTATGTATGTATTAAATGTATGTATAAATGTATGTATAAATGTAATGTATGTAGTATAAATGTATAAATGTATGTATGTATGTATAAATGTATGTATAAATGGATGTATAAATGTATGTATGATATGTACATAAATGGATGGATAAATGTATGTATAAATGTATGTATGTATAAATGTATGTATAAATGTATGATTTGTATGTATAATATGTTGTATAAATGTATGTATAAATGTATGTATGTATAAAATGTATTATGTATAAATGTATGTATAAATGTATGTATAAATGTATGTATAAATATATGATATAAATGTATGTATAAATGTATGTATGTATAAATGTATGTATAAATGTATGTATAAATGTATGTATAAATGTATGTATGTATGTTATAAATGTATATTATGTATGTATGATAATGTATTAAATGTATGTTATAAATGTTGTATTATGGCTTTTTATGTATGTATGAATGAATGCACAGTTTTGATTTTCTACCAATGGAATGAACCTCCCAATTGATGTTCTTATTTTGTGAAGGGTGTTGGAAGAGGCATACGAACGATCGATCAACAATCGTCGAGGACATGATCACGCTTTTACATTTCAATACAAGAAGCACTTTCCTCACCAACGATATGAACTTACAGATGGAACACAATCAAAATGAGCCTCGATTGTTGAAATATTTCACCTCGTCCGGACATATTTTTCGATGCCACAAAATACATAATCACGACATATCAATAGCAATGCATTTTCTTTTCTTCCGATTCACCGAAAGATTCAATATTTATTGAAATAAAAATGATTTTCATTGCCAGAGTTTTGGAGAACCTCAGCATTGCGGTTTCAAAAGAGAACTCTCCTGTGGGCCGTGCGAAGGAACCATGTGAAGGTTTCCTCATCACACGTGAAGATTTCTAGTTGATTCGTGATGTTTGCCTCGGTTTATGAACCCCAGCACGGCACATTGGGTGACGGGAACACAAAGCATTTGTTTAACGCTTAACGCAGCACGCACGGAAATCTGCGCCTCTGAGGGCTCCTTTATGCATCCGCAAAGCCAGGGATGCCCGGAGGAGGCAGATCCTAAACCTATAATGGTATCTGGACGGGCAATCACCGCGGCCCAGCTGCGCGCAAGCCCTTCACATGGCGAGCCTTTGAAGGTGCGCAGTGCCAAAGCGTCCGGCCGTGTTCCAACAAACGCGGGGTCAAAAATATTCGACCCTGGATTCCGGGCAGGAAAACGTCTCGGCTCTCCTGCACACCGAGCTGCGATGCCGACGCCGAGCAAGGCGATCCAATAATGGTCGTGCCCTCGGGGTGAGCCATCTGCACGCAGCACGCGCCCAGCCTGCTCCCCACGCCGTTTTGAGTATCGCTCGTGGCTCGGCTCGCGCTCTGGAGCACGTGGATTGCGGAGGGGAGGTGTGCGGGTTGTGGAGTTGAGAATGGATGGAGGTTGGAGAGGTGTGGTGTGCACGGGTTGGAGGGAGGGAGGTACGGAGGAGGTGCAGTTTGCTTAGGAGGAGGAATTGCAGCTGGAAGGGGAGGGTTACGCTTGTGGTGATGGTGATGGTGAGAGTGGTGGTGGACTGGTGGTGGTGGGGGTGTCGGTTTGTAGGGGTGTGGTGGGGTGAGTGATGGTGGTGGTGGTGATGGTGGGAAAGGTGGTGGTGGTGATGGTGGGGAAAGGGTGGTGGTGAGATGTTCAGCTTTGTCAAATTTTGAGCTTGGGTATCTTAACAACTTTGGAAGCATTTAGTGGAGAAATGTTTGTGAGGGTCACAGACGTTGAGAAACTTCCATTTTTGAATTGAAACCACAAACTCACCCTCATCTTCCAAAACCACAATTCCACCAACACACAAATATATATATATTTTTTTCTCTTTCATGAGACGTGTCCATCTCCTTTCTTCTTTACATCAACCTCAAGTCTATTTGTATTATCATTGGGCAGAGGCATTTCAAAAAGTAATGAGACAACAGTTCTTGGCATGTAGATTTTCAGCAATGGTGAGTGAAACGGTTATTCGCTTATACACCGCACAAGACCAACAACAACAACAAAAACAACAACAAAACTAAATCATTATTCGCCTACGTGGATAATGAAAAAAACAAACAAACAAAAAAAACCCAATAATAATTGAGCAATGAACATCAGGACGAGATGAAGAACCAAAACATCTGTTGTTAATCGTCTCGACACCGACGAACTAAGCAATGAGCAACGAGGCCGCACAAAAACTCGCAAACAACCAAGACAGTCAATCCAAAACAACAAACGTCCATCTATCAAAGCAAGCTTACATTTCTACCAACATGAAATAATTACATTGAAAACAAATAATTCGCCTTTATTACAATAATCGACTAACTAACCGATTAAACATCCCACCGGCTCATTAAGCTGTTCACGAGAACACGATACACCGGACAGTCAGATATTCATGAACGCACTAGAGTACGTATTATATAGACATAGTATAAAGGGTTTGAACAATGGGGATCCCAGCATTAAAAGCTACATATTCTCAGATAGGAACACCAACCAGGTCAATCCGAAACTCTTCCACGAGAGTGAACTTGTAAACTACAAGACAACCAACAATCGGGGAACATATCCACATCACATGAAACTTCCTCAATCAATGGCGATGTCTATTAACTGATCCCATCAGGCTCCATGAAGGTTTTAAAATCAACTTCAGCATCCCGTTTACCTTCGAGCCAGGAATTTAGTCGAGCCAGCGTACCGGCACACATCGACCTGCCGTTTTTTTTGAGTTATCGTGGGATCTTTAACGTTCCATATCCAAATGCAGATAGCACAAGCGAGCCGGCTTAACCTCACACCAGAAGTCGGCATGCTCTGAGATGCAGCGCCTCCTGCCGGCGGTGCACCATGATGGCAGCTTTTATGTTTTTATGGATTCGATATTCCACAAGGGAAAAATATATCCATGGAGCAGCGCCAAGTGCGAGGTGAGCATGCCACCAAGCAAGCTGTGATGCCATCCATTGACCCCACAACACCCATTCTTCAATAACGGGGGGTTTATCTGCTTAACTGAACCCACGTCCCTGAAATTCCCTGCTTTCCTTCCTGAAAATCCCTGTCGTGTCCATATTGTTGTTTCCCCTGTGTACTGTGCCACATACCTCTCCAACACATCTCCTAATGTCTCTGTTCGCTACTGTTTCGTGCTTCCTTATATGAGCCTCGACAATGTATACAAAAAAACAAAACTTACATCATTTGATTTTGGGGGTGTGGAGGGGAGGATCTAGGGGGAGGGGGACACACCTCTCCCAAAGCGACATCCTTTGCCGCAGCGTTTCAGACTTTTATGGAGCAATGAGGTCATGCATCCTCCAATCAAGCGAGTCGACGATCCTCGTCCACTGTCATTTGCTGTCATCTCACAAATGATGACATTTACTCGTCTGCAGTAATATGATGATTAAATGGAAAAAATAGGTGTGAGTAAAATTTTACGACAAATATTTGATTCTGCAAACGAGTAATATATACTACTTTATGATGGAATGAAGAGGTGAATGCTGAATGGATAAAAGGGAGCCATCCATCCATACTTTGGGACCAGACTCTGTGCAGATCATTGGAGCTGCTTCAGCAGACTTCTTGGCTATTGGACACAATCCTGGACGGGTCGCCACTCCGACACAGGACACCAGCAAGCTGGCACTCATTTTGCCGACCTCGGAAGAATGACAGGCCGAGTCAATCCCACCTGGTATTAATTCAACAACCGATTGGGGTTTAGAACTCAGGATCATAGGATCTCAAGACCACTACCCTAACCATTAAGCCAACACCAGGGATAAAAAGGATCAATTACAATAACTATCAAATGATTGGTACATCGCATGCGGGAGAACTACAAGAGGACGAAGGGGACAAACCGTGGCTCGCGGGGAGGCTCTGTTGGGAGCTCGCTCGACGTCCGGTGGTCTCGTCCTGGGATCTCCAACAGTATCAAGATCAAACTAAAATCAATCCTTCTGATGCATTGGCGGCAGGGGGTGCTGTGCTGTAAGTTGGAACACGCCGGCCATGTTCCAGGTCAGGACGGACGAGGACGCTTGGTTAAAATATATGAAAACTAGAGTAATTCGACTGCGCGCAGTCGACGGGTATGCCTCCGCTCTCCCGCACAAACACTTGAGTATTGACATATTTGACCCTTGACCTTTATCATATCTGGCCAAAAATCGAATCAGTTAATTGCCCTGTCTAACTTTACCTTTGTACCAAGTTTGATGAAATTCTGTCCAATATTTCTTGAGTTAGGGTGTAAACAGTGAAATTTCAGAGTTTGACCTTGACCTATGACCCTTGACTTTTACCACATCTGGCCCAAAATCTAATCACTTAATTGCCCTGTCTTACCTTGCCTTTTTACCAAGTTTGATGAAATTCTACAATTTGCTTCTTGAGTTATCGCGTAAACGAAAATCCGGAGGGACGGAGGGACGGACGGACAGACAACCCGGAAACATAATGCCTCTGGCACCCTTGATGCGGAGGCATAACTATACAAAATCTGACCTCGACTGATATGCCTCCTCCCACATTAAGTGTTTCCCGACTCTGACTTTCACCTAAAACCTCAAGACCATTTGACCTCCATATTTAATATGAACATATGTATCATGGTACATATACCTAGTTTAGTTCGAATCCCTACCTCGAGAACATTTTTACCTGAAATTACCTCTGACCTTTGACCTCCAGATGCTAAAATCGAATCAGTTCATCTTTACATCATAATATATACTTACAGCAAGTTTGGTCAAAATCCTATCACCAGTTCGCAAGTTCGCGTGGAAACAGGATTTTACCGAACATAACCTCTGACCTTTGACCTCTTGACCCCAAAATCTAATCAGTTCATCTTTGCATCACAACATATACTTGTAGCAATTTTGGCTGAAATCCCATCACTGGCTCACAAGTTAGCGCAGTAACAGAATTTTTACCTAACGGGAACTCTGACCTTTGACGTCTTGACCCCATATAATCTAATCAGTTCATCTTTGCGTCACAACATATTATACTTGTAGCAAGTTTGGTTGAAATCCCATCACTGGCTCGGCTCACAAGTTAGCGCAGTAACAGAATTTTTACCTAATGGGAACTCTGACCTTTGACCTCTTGACCCCATATAATTTAATCAGTTTATCTTTACATCATTATACATACTTGTACCAAGTTTAACTTTAATTCCTTCAGCCGTTCTGAATTATTGCGGTAACGATAACCTATCATGGAAGCACGGACGGACGGACAACCCGAAAACATAATCCCTCCAGTGACTTCGTCAGCGGAGGAATAAATATTTATTGTTCACTCTCGTTGAACAAACAAACCCCAACTTGATAATTTTCTTGTTCAATATAAGGTAGATATAACCAGGTGGGCTCGTCAGGCAGCCGAGAGATATGTACACTCACCTGAGCTGTCCAGCGTGGATTTGAATCTCAGCCCAGCCATAAACTGTCACCATGGTGTTTCTCAGGCAGG
>CM068954.1:154517294-154538377 GCA_035128595.1 Eptatretus atami
TGCTAACGTTGGGCCCAAAGGAGAGCCCATGGCCACCCCATCAATTTGGACAAACATAATGTTATTAAAACTAAACTCGACATCTCTTGAAGCCATGTTCATCAATTCCACCCTTTCTGAATCTGTCTTCATAGAAGTGATGGAGGTTGTGCCGGTTCCCAGGGTGTTCGGAGCGGACCCTGTCGGGGTCGACTCAGTGCCCGGGGTGTGTTTTGGCTGCCACAGGGCAGCAGGTAAGAAGGAAAAATGCAACGGGAGAGAACTTAGAAAGAGACAGGACAATGTGGGCCTGTGTCAGTTGGAGCCCTGATTGGAATGCAAATGTTTTTGTGCTGCAAATGCAGAGAGGTAGGAGCTGTGAGTCATGAGCAGCTCGCCACTCATGGCAATGGAGAAAGATGGGAATAGCGGGAGGTTCAATGCCACCAGCAACTGCAGGAGGGGGGCAGAGAAGCCCCATAACAGGGTTATAGTGTGAATCCACGTTTGGAAAGGCGAGGCCAGATATTTTAAATTGAAATGGCAAATTGTTGTGGAGCAGCCTCGGTCGGGGCCGGTCCCCGGGCTGCAGAATTCTAATCTGGTGGGATTAAGGCGGTCAGCCTCGTGTGAGGTTGCCCTCCTGGGAGATTGGGTTGAGCCAGGCAGCTGGGGAGCTGCAATGGCAGAATTTGGATGTGGGGTTTGACCACGGGTGCTGTGGCACGATCCGGGCCCCACGGGGAGTCTGGTGGAGTGTGGTATCCCCCGTCCATTGGGGCACCGTCCGAATGAGTGTCTCGGGCCAGTGGGGTCGCCGGACATTGGAGGGGGTTGAGACCTCTGGGGATCCAAGGTGGTTCCCCCTGGGCACCGGTCATGGTGCACCATGAGGACCACTTAGAGGGAGGTGTTGCGGGCCACGCTTTGGTGGCAGCACCACTGAGGACCAGCAAGGGCCTGATGAGGTGACAGCCTGGGCATGCAGCTTGGCAGCCTCTCCCTTAGGCTCTGAGACAGCCAGCATGTGGTGACATGCCATGCTCTGCTGATCTATGGACATGGGTCGATCCACATGGACCGGGTATATGTACAGCCCACTGGACAACGATTGGAGCATCTGTGGAACGTTATGGAGTTTTGGGGTAGGCCCGGAGAAGATTGTATAACCTTCCACAGATGGTCCATCATGATTTATGGACTTTCAATTTGGGAAGAGAGCCCTGGGTGCACTTTGGAATGGGTTACATGGGAAGAATGGCTGCAGCAGGCACTGATGGTATTGAACGTGCTCCCCAGTGGTGATTGGATTTGTACTAAATTTACCTCCCCCCATTGTCAGGACTCGCCATGCTTTACTATTGGGGGTATGCAGGTGAAGCCTGGTGTTGGCTCAGTGGTTAGGGTGGCGGCTTGGGATCCAAGGGTCCTGAGTTCAAGCCTCGTTGCCCACTGAATTACTTCACCAGGGGGTTGACTCAGCCTGCCATCCTTACGAGGTCGGCAAAATGAGTACCGCTTGCTGGGGGGATGATCGAGTCATTCGAATATCCTGCGTCGGAGTGGCGACCCCATCCAGGATTGTGCCCAATAGCCAAGGAAACTGCTTCGCGAGCACGCGACGCCTCTGCACAGAGTATGGCTCCAATGATGGATGGTATGCAGGTGAGTTGGGGGAATTAGATTGGTGATGGGCAAGAGTCGCCAAAGAGAGCCAAGCATGATGGATCGGGTGGAAAGGGTTTTTAAAGTAGTGTGATGTAAATTAAATTGTGGTTTTTTTGAGTGTTGGTATTAGTTGTGAGCGCGCCATGGCATTGTAGGTGCCCCAAGCTTGTATTACAGTGTGGTGAAATATTGGTATATTGCAGCGGGGAGGGAATGACATTGGGGTTTTGTGGAGGGGCAAGGTGTGTGTGTGTGTCCGCAGAGTACAGACTTGAGGCCGGTGAGGCGTGACATTCAGCCTCTCCTGAGGTAATTCCACCCCTGCAGCCGGAGGCATGTAGAGTTTTGGGCTTGTCGGAGGAGGGTCTGGTTTGGGTGACCAATGGGTAGGAGACTCTGGCGACCCGGGTGGCGGGGGGCCGGAGGCTAAGAGTGCTGGAGGCCAGGAGTGCCTGTGTGTGGAGGCACTCCCCGGAAGGACGTACAGCAAAGGAGCTGTTTGGCTGCTAGGGGCCAAGAAGTTGAAAGGGGGGAGTTGGGGGTTAAATAAGTCCTGAAGTTGGCAACTTGTTTTGGACTGTGGGCACCACGGCCTGAAGTGCCCCCCACCATCTTGTTTGTGCAGGACCTCCCCACTGCCGAGTTGAGGGCCATGCCTGTGATGTTAAAAGATGAAGCCATGGCCTTGAAGGAAATTTGGTGGTTGTTCTTGTTGTACAACAACTACACGATCGCTTCAAGGAAAGAAGTTGTTCGAAGCCTGAGGGCCATACGTGATCTGCTCGGCCTTCTCAAGGCCCATGACCGCTATCTTTCGACATGTATTTGATAATCTTTGTTTTACACTGAAGGGAAAACTGAAATGGAAGGCATAACGATTGTGAATAGTGTATACCGCTTCTACAGATGGCTTGGGCCTACACGGCCTGACTTAATCCTGGGCACGTGTTGGGTGGTGGAGGTCCCGGGGCACGTGACCCGGTTGTCCTTTGGTAAATCCGGCCCCGCACACCAACCACCTAGAGAATGATTAAAATAAGGAAATTAAAAGGCAAACACAGCCTGAAACGGATGTTTTGTGCAAGCTGTACACATGCTACGACGTCAAAATACACAAAGGAGGAAACCCGAGGGGGGTGGATAAGGTCTGGCACCACTCTTAGCACGCTCAGTCGTTTTAAGTAACTTCGTACAGGATTAAGTAAATAATCTGAGATACTCGAAATAACTTGCCTGTGATTGTGCGGCAGAGACCATCAAACTTGATCAATAATGTAGCGAGAATGATCTGAAAAAGCTGAAGTCAAATGACTCCACATGACGTGAAACCATTGAAATCAGGACAGGTGGGTTGTTGAGCCGGTGGGGGAGTGGAGTCAATAATTCCACAAAGTTAGCAGAATTAATTAATTATATATATATATATATATATATATATATATATATATATATATATATATATATATATATATATAATTAAATGGTCCCCTAAACAAGTTACAAATTCATTGAAACATTTCCTGTTGTGAAACTTAAGATAAGCACCCCGTCTGTGTTGCACACCGTCGTGCAGAGGCCCCGAGCTGACATTCTTGAGTTTGTTGCAAGAAATAAAATGGTTGTAAAACCTTCATGATGGACTGACGGGATACTTCGGAGGAAGCATACTTGCGTTTAACTCGTTTCATCTGGGTTTGATTATGGTGTGTGTTTATGTGTGTGCGTGCGTGCGTCGTAATGGTCAAGAGCGGTCGCTCTGAGTCTGGGAGGTTGGTCGTTCAAACAACAACAATGGGAAGGCAATGGCAAACCACCAAGTGTAACCCTTGCCAATAAAGTGCTGCGGCAGCACCAACAGTAAATATTACGGTACATCAAATCAAATATCCAGTGCTATCCAAAAGTTTGGGTTATTTTCCCCTTTTGTGGTGCTATATTCCACATTCAACATTTGTGGGAAGTTAGAAGTGTGCGATACAGGTAGAAAATAATTCAAATTTCTGTTAAAGTCAATTTAATATCACAGTTACCTATAAGTGCAGGGTGTTCCAAAAAAGACCTGGATAACTTTGGTTGTTAATATATTTAGTACCACTAATGATACAACAATACCCTTTGTTTTATATGTTACAGAAACTCACAAAGTTTTCTAGATGTTCAGGTCTGGTGGTTTAATGTAAAAGAAAATGGTGACTCCACAGGAGAAAGCTCAGTGCATCGAATGGTTCATCAAGAGGAAATCCAACAAGCAAGTTGAGCATAATATCTGTTCAAGGTATGGAAGGAATCTGCCATCAAGGACGAGTATCACAGAGTGGTGCACGAAGTTGAATGAGACTGGAAGTTGTCAGAAACAGGAAAGTACCGGTCGACCAAGCACAGGTGCAACAGACGTTGAACGAGTTTGTGAATCATTTCAACAAACTTCCAGAAAATCAATCCGACATGCATCCAGAGAACTGGGACTACCAACTACCCCTGTACACAGGATTTAGCATAAAACACTGAACCTTTATGCCTATAAGGTGCAGATTCTGTAGGAACTCAAACCAAATGACGGACTCAAACGCAAGGCGTTTGCCTTGGAAATGTTCAGCAGTCGCATAGAGGATGATGAAGATTACCCGAAAAAGGTCATGTTCACAGACGAAGCTTACTTTCATGTATCGGGGAAGGTCAACCGGCACAATGTGAGGATCTGGGGCTCTGAAAAACCCCACGTGATCATTGGACACATTCGTGACCCACAGATTGAAGACCTGCAACTCAATATCATTTTTTTTCAATAGGACAGCGCTCCCCCTCATTGTCCCTTTGTGGTTCGAGTCATTCTGGATGAAAAATTTCCAGGTCGCTGGATTGGCCACGAACGACCAACCACCTGGCCTCCACAATCACCAGACATAACTCCCCCCCCCACTTGATATTTTTTTGTGGGAGTTTGGCAATGATGTCCTGTGTGGAAGCTCACATTGAAGTGTATTGATAGTGTGCCCAAAACTTAACGACTTCCTGTATCCTATATACCAAAGGGTATTGTTGTATCATTTGTGGTTATAAATATTGTTACGAATTTCGGCCCGTCCAGCGTGCGATCGGCCACGTAACTCGAATCGCGACGCGTCGCCCACCGGAACGGACCAATTCAGTCGTGACCTCCGGGAACTACCGCCAGGAGCCAGTCACGGGTGGGGGTTTAACCTCACCACGATCGTGCCATTTGCCCACCGCGCAGGATAGGGTTGCTCACCAAATTCGACCTACCTAAGTACCTGCGCGAGTGGTGACCGGGCGATCGTACCTCGCCGCAGGTCGACTTCGGACACGAACCGCGTAAGCGGCTCGTTCCGTGCTGCAGGATAACCGAGCGGAGTTATCGTCGACCTCGACGGTTCAGATTACTTATCGGTGTTTCAACCACTATCAATCCCTTACGTGATGCAAGATGGAACTTTCAAACAGAGGAAAGGACGCAAGAAACGGGATACAGTCAACACGCACATTTATTACACTACACACTATTTACAACAATCATGCACGTATGTACAGGCAATAATGCAATGTGCAGCAAAAGCAAAATGCAACAAAAGCAAAAGCACTACTACCGACTATAATTATTTACAACACTTAAACAATTATACTTGTCGGGACTCGGCGCCACATCATCATTCAAAAATAAACAGGAAAGACCTCCCCATAGGCAGGGAGGAAGACGGGGTCCGTGGACCAAATGTGCGCGGAACCTGGAGGAGCGGCCAGGTCCACGAGACCGAAAAGGTCTTACCCGCGTCCTCGTGACGCGATGGCGGGCAAGCTGCAATATCAGCGCAGCTGCGCCCCGACTCCGTGCCCCTGGCGTGGTCGGTGAGCCCTCTCCGGCGTGCTCGCGCAAGCACGGTTTGGTCGGCACCACGGTTAGGGTGGGGAATGAACGGGGCCACCGGCACTATCTCAGCGCGGATGGGGGGGGGGAATTGTTGATGCTCAGGGTCGAGCGAGGGGAATGGCTGGCTGGCTTGTTCGCTTGTGAAAGCGAAGGTGGCTCGATTCAGCGACGAGACGACACCAACGACTAGCGACGAGACGACACCAACGACGAGAAAAGCGACCCCCACACTACAACAACCAGTTCCACACAGACTCGCGTCTTTTATAGACCGGAGGAGGAGCCTGTATGCAGATTTTAGGATCAAAACGCGATTGGAGGCGGGGCCACGCCACCCTCTGTTCAGCCATTGGTGTGGCAAAAAGGGCGTGAGCCTCTTTTGATCCGAATTCCTTCCTGAGAGGAATTCGCATTCATCGCGCTTGGAGGCGGGGCCACACCGCCCGACGCTCGCCCATTGGACGGAGGAAAAGGGGCGTGAACCTCCCCTGATCCGAATTTCTCTCCTGAAAAGGCACCCATTTGTACCCGCGCTCGACGCGTTCGGCATCAATTACCGAACGGGCCCTGGACAGTACGACGTTTGGCGTTGACTGGTGGTGGGGTCGATGGTTGTGGAAGGAGAAAGGCGGGTGGTGGGGTTGCTGTGGTGGTTTGGTGGTTGGCGGGCATCTTTGGGAATGGCGGTGAGCGATGTTTGCGGGATGGAGTTGTGGAGGTAAAGAGGCAAAGGTGGTGGTGTTTGAGTTGTTGGCGGCTTAATGGTCCAAAATAACGATAGGGAAAAAAAATGGCTAACTCAAAGCGTCGCAGCCCGGATGAATCACACATATTCCTCTAAACAACAGGTGTGGGCTAACTACACATGAACTTATGATATATCTCACCTGAGGACCCTTTATGGTGTATTGCGAATTTCCACAGCCGAAACAATATATTAACAACCAAAGTTATCCAGGTCTTTTTGCAACACTTGTATCTATAATAATAGTCAGTGTGTGTGTGGTGTGTGTGTGTGTGTGTGTGTGTGTGTCTCCTCCATAATTCCAAAACCATGAAACCTAGCGGCCACAAACTTTGCCTGCATACAAAAGGAACTCTTCTCTCTTCTCTCTTCTCTCTTCCTTAATATTCCAGGCAGCAAAGCAACAGGTGGTATTTGCTCGTATAAAATAAATTAGGAAATCGAAAAAGTTTTATTCTTGTAATACGTACGGTATATTGTTATAGTTGTCGGACCCAGGCCAGTTTCCTGGTTGTCGGACCTGAATCACTGTTAAAGTAGACATGCTGGTCCACTGGTAGACGTGCTCTGAGCAAGGTCAAGGGCCTGTTTGCTGCTCTAACTCACTCCATTGGAACGTCTGGGTCAGTTGAGCGATGTGCTGGCTTTTCCCCTCACCCCAGGCACCAAAATGGAGGCGCGAGTGGTTTTGCCGCACCCGGATTGGGAAACATCTCATGCAGGACGCTAATTACCACAAAACCCAATCTGTCCATTAATGGATAATTAAAAACCAATGCGGCTCACGATCAGGGCAATTCAAAATACTCCACAGAGACCAAGTTTGTTGCAAAGTGTATTCAAGCAAAAGGGAGGGATACAAACAAAAGAAATGGTCATACAACACTACTTACAAGGATTCCGCACCCCTTGGTATCGTACAGATGGAAGAACCTTAACCTAAGCCACATTTCCAAACCTCCAAAGCCAGTCGCCGACTGGGCATCCTCCATTGTGCAAAGTCCTTCCTTGGCACACCTGAGCTCCGAACCACATACAAAGCTTTAGTCTGGAGCCTGATGGAGTACTGCTCTCCCCTCTGGGCTGGTGCTCCTGCCTCGCACCTTTCTCAGCTTCATGCTGTGGAAACCAAGGCTTTTAGGATCACTGGTATTTCCCACGATGAAGCTGGGTCTTTGGGTCTCTCACTGCAGGCAGGTCGGTGGTGTTTCTGTCTTCTACCATCTCCTCAACAGCCTCTCCCCCCACCCCCCAGCTCTGTCTGTGATCTGTCTCCCATACTTCCGCAGGGTGTTCAAGGTCTGCCAGTAACCCCCTCGAGGTGAAACTATCAAAATCAAGAATTACTGCTCACCTTCACTCTTCCATTGCATTTTTTTCCCCACCTCTGTAAAAAAAACTCCCACTCTCTATTCAATCCCACTCTTCCCTCCAGGTCTTCAAAACAGCTGCTCACCACCATCTCCTATCTTCCCCCATCCAAAACCATGATCTTTTCTACTCCTGTTAATCCACTCCATCCCACCTCTTTTACATTCCCTGCTTTCCTTCCTGAAAGTCCCTGTCGTATCAACTTGTTTACCCCATTTACCCCACCCCATTCCTCTCCCTTCCACAGATCTCCTAATGTCTCTGTTCACTCTCCTGCCCCTCTTGTCTCCTGCTCCCTTTGTTGTATACTCTGTGTTAGCTCTTATACGAGCCTCAACAATGTCTCCAAAAAAAAGTCTCATCAGGCCCTCAATCGCACCACAGAAAGAAAGGACCAGGTATGACGACAAGGCAGAAATACCGTATTTGGGCTTGGTCGGGGGGAACCAGTCCCAATGGGAAACCCCACCTGGCACAACAGGGAACCAGGGTCATTCTCGCACCGAGGCATGACGCGAGCGAGGAGGCACATCAGGCAGGCTGAAGGAACGGCCACTGGCATTTTGGCCTGAACACCGGAACGGTCGTTGATGGGTTCTTAGAGGCCCTGGTTGAGGGAAGGACCGATGCTGCAGGAGACATTGCTAACATGGGAAAAGGAAGCAGCAGCCACCCCCTGCCCCCCTGCCCCCCTACCCGATCGCACCCTCCTTTATTGCTTTGACTCATGCCCCATCCCATGATTATGCTTGGCTATGCCCATGCTGCGCCTATTGGTCAAGCAGGCATGAATCATGGACGAGCCCCTCCCCTTGCCTCCAACCCTGCCAGAATGTTCATTCCTTACCGCTTTGCACCAAAACTCCTGCTTGTGGCCTTATTATTCCCAAAAGGCACAGAAGACAGATTACAAAGGGATAAATCACAAAAAGCTTTAAGGGAGAAGCAGTTTTAAACACCAACATTTCGGGAAGGGAGATGACAGTTTGCAAAACACATAATGACACATTTCCTAATTTGGGCATTTTTCCCTCACACTTACGCTAAACATGCATTTTCAAAGATAACTATCTTTACATTATATAATCTTAACCCCGAGAAGGTATTCCCACAACAATATTATCAAGTGATGGTAATGTCCACTTTCCACAAATAAAATATTCAGGAAATAGTTTGTCGATTTTTGCACAGTAAATAATAAATTATTGAAGTAATCAAGACTAGTTGTATTAATGAGAACTAGCCGAGTACCCACCTGTCACGGAAAATCTAGATGTGGTAAATTTAAGCATGAGTAAATGAACGATTAAAATTGACAGTTATATGTTGTAAGTTTCGTTTAGCATGGATTGGTAAATTGTAATGTACACTGCTTGATGTAATGAGATAATTTTGACTGTCGATTGCAGTAATGCATTGTAAACTGCCTGGTGAGATTTGTGAAGATGCTGGAACGTTCTCAGACGAAAATTCCAGGATGGGTGAGAATCGCATTTTCTGGAACGCACAGGATTGTTCTGCGATACTATATAAACCCGCGAGAGGGAAGTGTCGAGAGACCGGTGACGTGTGACGAGATGTGTGTTTGGATCGTCCTGTGCTCGATTGGACTCTGATGAGTGAACAAGGTGTTAATGTCCAGAGCGGTTGTTAACGCGTGGAGCTGTTTATAATCAGGTTGATTAAAACTCATTAAGAATGTGTATCTGGAAAGAATTCCTTTGAGCTCTTGAAATCATCCTTGTGAACGGGCCAGCGTATGAGAGAGAATACCACAATGAGACAATCGTTCAACAGCCAGGTTGGATGAGGTGAACATGCATGAGTTGGGCTGGCAGAACGGAGACACTGGGTGGAAACAACTCAATGTGGAAATTGGAGTTGGACATTGTATGTAATGGTGAACTTCCTCATTTGACTTTGTATCAGTTTATTTGAAATAGAAGTTTTTAAAACGTTATGCTGTTGATGTGATCACTGTAACACCACTCAGAATTCACAGACACCAACTGACAAAGATCCATTCGAGCGGTCGCTGACCTGTACGTTCGTTCAGACTTGTGAATCTCAAAGCTTGGATTATAGTCGTTGGAGAATGTACTGAGTTCAGCACCACGAACAACATACATATGCCCGAAAGGGAAGAAACCCCCAAAGTGTGTTGTACCACCCCACCCTCGACACTGCCCTGCAGGCGATCTTGAATAGCTCTGTATGCAAAAAAAGACAAAACAAAAAAAACCCCGGGTTACATGCATGAAGCAAAAACATACCTACAGCTTATAATTCAAAATACATGACTGCACTGGAAAACATGGGGACAGGAATACAGGACTGTAAGTGGGTGGGTCAGTAATACCTCTTCTCCACCTGAAGGTGGTGCTACACGACACACATTTACATCGAAAATTTTGTCTTCGTCTCCGTCTCCTCCTTCATCTGCTTCCTCTCTCCTACAAAAATAAAAACACACTATGCACGAAATAGGGTCATGTTGATCCTATGTAGCAAGTCTGGATGTAATCAGCCCAGAAAAGAAATGTAGGAGGAGCACGACAAACAAATACCAGTCCAAGAATTAGAGTAAGGCTGAGCAAGTAACACCCGTCACTTCACCGACGGGTATATTAAGGGGGGGAGTAAGAAGGAGGGGAGGGAGAGGAGGGAGAGAGACCGAGGCGGGCGGGAAGTGAGGAAGGAGGGGGAGTGAGAGGATGGGGGGGGGATGAGGAAGGAGAAGGAGGAGGAGGGGTTGGGGAGTGAGGAAGGAGGAGGAGCGAGGAGGGGTTGGGGAGTGAGGTGGGGTGGGGGCAAGGGAAGGCAGCGTGAAGGGAAGAGGGCAAGGTAAGGAGTGTGGGGGAAGGTCTGTCCGGACATAACCACCGTCTGGAAACGTTTGGGATAACCACCGTCCGGACACGTGCGGAGACGGCCACCGTCCGGACACGTGCGGAGACGGCCACCCTCCGGACACTGCAAAGACGGTCACCGTCCGGACACGTGCGGAGACGGCCACCGTCCGGACACGTGCAGATGGCCACCGTCCGGACATGTGCGAGACGGCCACCGTTCGGACACGTGTGGAGAGGCCATCGTCCGGACGTGCGGAGACGGCCACCCCGGACACGTGCGGAGACGGTCCACGCCCCGGAACACGTGCGGAGACGGCCACCGTCCGGACACGTGCGAGATGGCCACCGTCTGGGCATATCCACTGTACAAGAACTTCAACCAAAGGTAGCATGAGGGGAGGAAGGTAAGGCAGTGTGAGGGAGGGTCCGTCCGACATAACCACTATCCAGACGACAGGTATACTAATGGAGGGGGGGGGGAGGGAGAAATGAGTAGGGGGAGAGGAGGAGTGGAAGAGCGAGGAGGAAGGGAGATTAAGGAGGGTTTAGGGGAGAGAGTAGTGGTGGGGAAGGGAAGGCAGCATGAAGGGAGGGGAAGAAGTATGAGGGAGGGGAGAGAAAGGCAGCATGAGGGAAGGTTCCATCTGGAAATAACCACCGTCCAGACACATATGGAGATAAACACTGTCTGGTACATACTGAGATGACCACCATCCAGAAACGTGTGGAAATAATCACCATCCGGCATAACCAATGTCCTGATACATTCGGAGACAGGAAGAGGGAGAGAGAGAGAGGGAGAGGGGTGGGGAGAAATAGCGATGGGGTGGGGGGAGAGACAGAGGGAGAGATGTGGGAAGAGAGGAGGAGAGAGAGAGAGAGAGAGAGAGAGAGAGGTGGGGGGGGGGGTGGGAGGGGAAGGGAGGAGAAAGGGGATTCCAGCAGATGTGATGTTCAGTATAACGGCACACAGATTGATGAATCACCCTGCCTGTGGAACACCGGGATGACAGTTTATAGCTTGGACCTGATTCAAACCTGGGCGAGACAGCTTTGAGCGAGTGTGCGTACCTCTCAGGTATTTTGACATGATTTTTTTTTACAAGGAAATTTTGCCCAGGAGAAGGCCATTCGGCCCATCATGCCTGCACCACACCAATACCAGATTTTTAATAAATCCATCAATACCCCTTCCTTTCATGTGCAGCCTTTTGGCTGCTACACTGGTCCTCATTTTGTCGACTTTGGAAGGATGACAGGCTGAGTCAACCCCCTGGTGTTAATTCAGGGGTTAACGGGGCTTGAACTCAGAACCCACGGATCCCAACACCAGGTAAACCACATGATGTTAACGAAACGTTTCATTTATTTAATTTGTATTTAATTATGCCGAAATGACCGTGGAACAACGCGGGGCCATCGCAGGAGAGTGACCTCTGAACATTGTTCAAATTGATCGATATACAGTATTGATTGAGTGACAGTGCAAAAACTGTAGAGCGCTCGCCAAGTGGCTTAAGCACTCCAACGAAATATTTGATAAGAAATGGCTGGCTTGGCATGTGATTAGCAATCACCGAACCGTCATATTAAACACACACCTCCTGGAGACGCCTGCCTGAAATATCAAATATGTCCGAACTGGACAAATTAACACTTTTTCAACAGTTGGAACTGCTGCTAAGTTCAATTCTGGAGCTTAAATTTTGTAATTTGGCTTAGTTTAAGAGATTATCGAGGTTATGGCATGTGTGGAAATGAAATAAAGCCACGAATGCTGGCGTCTCATGGCGTTTATAAGCATTGCAATGTTCCCAGCAATTCGTAGCTATGATGAACATGCATTCAAAAAAAAAAACTTTATCGTTAAGAAATCACTGTGGCCTGTTCCAAGTCACAAGGCAAGGTTGAGCAGGCCAAAAAATATGGTGGCTTCAGACCCCAGCAAGGTAACCCAGAATACACCTTAAGATCCTTGAGAGCGAGGTGGCTGAGGATGTGCCAGATAAAAGATATCATTAAATAAGGCCATTAATCATCTTCAAAAGGGGTTTTAATGATCCCAAACACCCAATTTTCACTCATGCACTTCCTTGGATTTCCCTTCGTATGCATGCAAAGTTTCAGGCTGCTAGGTTTCATGGTTTTGGAGTTATGGAGGAGACACACACACACACTGACACAAACACTCTGACATGTATTGGTATAGATTATACGAAACGGCAATAAAAGCTGCAAATTAGTGAATATGTGAAATTAGTTTTCATAAGCATTTCCCTTGCTTGAATGTCAATGAGTGGATTCAGAATGGCACCAAGGAAGCAACTTTCAATCGAACAGTGGATGAAGATCCAAACTTTGTGATAAGAAGGGCATACAATGAAGAAAATAGCAGGAAAGCTTAAGATTTCCAACAAATTGTTAGATCAACCTGGGAATTTTTCCACAGAAACCTACTCTCTCTCACACACAAATTCATCCCATCTAGTCTTCAATTATCTTACCCTTCTTCCCACCCACTGAATCCTGTGGTGAAGCAGTTGTGGTGAAACAAATTTCCTTCTCTTCCTGGAAAGCAAATCCGACTGAAGACAATCTCATTGCATTCCAAAAAGTCCACAAGTGTGAGTCCATTCTCAGGAGAGCCAGAAAACATCTGTCCAACATCAGGAATGAGCTTTCAAATTTGTGTCCATCCTCTAAAAGCTGATAATGCCTTGTTAAGTCTGTCTCTGCAATATGCTCCCCTTCCATCACTTCCCTCTCTTCAAATGGCAGCAGAGCCGACTCCGCTTGAGAGAAGGCTAAATGCCTCAATTCTGTGTTTGCTTCCAAATCTCATGTCCCCAACCCCTCACTCTCAGTATCCATCCTCCCCTGTCATATCCAACTGCTCCTGAACTCTGTCTTTTTCACCTTAGAAGGTGGATTAGATCTGTGACTTTCTGCGACTTTTTTGCACAGATTAAGATCTGTGACTTTCCGCAGGTACCATGTAAATCTGTACTAACATGTTTTAGGGTCGGGTTGTCGGCGACTAAACCATCTCTCCCACCAGGTTTCCTGGTGAGGAGGGTGTATTGATATGGACACCCGGCAGGATTAAAAACAAAACCTGTCAAAGGGCAGAGGAGCTCCGAGTGAGCCAACAGCCATCCATATCTAGTGCCCAACTGTGTCTGTGGACGTCCTCCTGCAGTTGGGAAAATTATAAATATTTTTTTAGGAGGTTGGTGGCAGGATTTGCACTCCGGCCAGGGTAAAACCTTTCATTCCGCAAGACGTACCACAAAGAAATCTGAAAACCCACTCCGTTGGAATACATCCTATGCAGCTGCTCTCCACAGGGCAGCTCACCAGATGACAGGATTGGGACAAAGCCTTCAGGATCCCCACTCTTTGATGAAAGGAGGGAAACCACGGGGTAACATTCCCGGGTCAGATTACAGGAGAGTGTGTCAGAGTGGTGCTGAGGTGTCGTCCACCAGACGGCGGTCTCCTTGGGTTAACCTGAGGCGGTCCCTTCGGGTGGGTGCCTGGAATGTCCTATCCCTAAGAGAGGATGATCACCTGTCTCTGTTATCATCTGATCTCAAGCGTTTGGTCATCGGTATGGCAGCACTCTCTGAGGTTCGGAGATCGGACAGTGGCGAAATCATGGCGGGTGGTTAGACCTACTATTGGTCTGGTTGCTTTGATGGTTACCTCACCCAAGTAGCTGTGTCCAATAAGCTGACACCAATGATAATTGGGTAACGCTGGTCAACAAGCTTATTATGAGACAAAAGATTCGGCACTCCTTGGGTGTCATTTCCCTGGTCTCTGGTATGCTCTGACTGACGCGAGTGATCTCACCGTGAAGGACGCATTCCATGCCACGCTCGAGTCTGTGGTTGATCACTGATCAGTGCCCGAGAAGAGATACTAGTCTTGGGAGATTTCAATGCATCAACTAGAACTGATCGGGATGGTTATGAGACATGTGCTTGTCCCCATGGGTCTGGAACTGTGAACCAGAATAGCACCAAGTTCCTTGACTTTGCAAGAAGTCATGGACTTAGGGTGGTTGGTTCATGGTTTCAGCACCCACAGGCTCATTCTTGGTATACCAACGCTGGTGGTGTGGCAAAAGAGATTGACCATGTGCTCGTTGATGGTCACTGGAGGATGATCCAGAAGCGCAGGGTCAACTGGAGTGCGCAGTTCCTCAATACTGACCACAAGCTTGTTGCAGCAACTCTGAAGTTGCAGCTTAAATCTGGAAGAATGCGACTATTCCACCCTAGGCTGGATGTTGGCGAGCTCAAGGATGAGAGGGCAGCTGAGGAGTTTGCGAACAGGCAGAGTTGAGGTTTGGCGGTCTGGGTGGTTGGGGGAACCCTGAAGAGTTGTGGAGTGCCTTCAAGACCACCGTCTTTGATGTTGCTGGTGGATGTCTTGGAACTCACTGAAGGGGGAAGAAGAATTTTGGCTCTCAAGGGACACTGGATACCATTGAACAGAGTCACAGGGCCAGGCTGAATGGCAGAGTTGAGCTGTTCAGGGAGCTGAGGCGTAAAACTGTACGTGCGCTGAGGGCGGACAAAGAGTCCGATGTGCAAGGCATCTGTGAGGGGGAAACCTTGTGATCAAGTGATTCTCGTCCTGCTTGCAGGAAACTTGCGCATTGCGTTCCTCCAAGCCCATCCCTCGGTGTGCTGCAGTTAGAGCGGAGGGTGGTAGGCTCTTGACAGAGGAGTCCGAAGGAAGGCCCGCTGGGCTGGTTACTTTGATCGGTTGTACCAGGCTGATCACCAGCTGTGGAGTTGGATGTCTGTGGTGTTACTATCTATTTTGCTGGCACCCCAATCAACTGTGGTCCACCTTCATTTGTGGAAACACAGGCTGCGGTGAACCGGTTGAAATGGCATAAAGATCCTGGGATTTGTGGCATTCATGCTGAACTTCTCAAAGCTGGTGGAAATGCTGTACTCGTGTCGTTGCATGCAGTTCTGTGCTGTCTGGAATACAGGCATCATCCCAACTGACTGGAAGAGGTGCCTTGTTGTCCCTCTCAGGAAAGGGAAGTGATCACCAGGACTGCAACAACTACCGAGGGGTGACGCTGCTCTCAATGCTGGGCAAGGTCTTTGTGGTTGCAGCAGGTTGATCAGCATCTCAAAGAGATGGGGATGGGCCAGGTATCTGCCTGGGGCATGGCCAGACGAAGGCCCCTGGAGTACCGGCGGAAAGTGGACGCAGCGATGCGCTGCTCTGGCGCGTGCTCCCATACCTGACCTAACCTGAAGGTGGAGAAGGTTATTTCAACCCTCGACTCTGACTGCTACTGGACCGGAAGGCATCAGCTTACATGTCCTAAAAACTTGCTCTGCTGCTCTTGCACATCCTCTCTCTGTCTTTTTCACCCTTTCATTTGTACTCGGTTATCTTCCATCTCCTTGGAAAATTGCCAAATCAGGAAAAAATCTGATGAAGTATGAACTTTTGGATCTAAGAGACACCAGGATACATGCCGAAGACCCAGAGAACATTACAACATGCAATGTTTGCAGCCTACTATTAAACAATGGGGGAGGCTATGAGTGGCTGGTGTTGTATCTCAGCTTTTATTTGGACGCGAACACGCTAACAATAGAACCATGTTAACAGATACTGCAGCACAATGCAGTCCCGAGTGAAAATCGGTTAAACAGCAGAGGATTCGTTTTCCAACAAGATAATGATCCAAAAACTTCCAATATTCTAAAACAATATTTGGAGAACAATGTTACAGTTGGTGTGCTTTAAGTGTTAGAAAGGCCACCCTAGAGTCCATACACGAGTCCCATTGAGGCCATATGGGATTACCTGGAAAGAGAGAAGACGACAAGGAACCCAACCTTACAAAACGATGGAATGTACTACAGGTTATTTGGCACAATATTCCTGTAAGAGCGTTTCAGACGTATACAGGAAGCATGTGTAAGGGTGATGGCACTCAAGAAGGCAAAAGGCAGACACACAAAGTATTGACCGATACTAAAAAAATGACATTGTTCTTGTTATTTACATCAGCAGTTTGTTTCACACTCATTTTTAAATCCATCCATCCATCCATTGGGCCCATACTCTGTGCAGAGCGTCGGTGCTGCCGAAGCAGTCTCCTTGGCTATTGCACACAATCCTGGACAGGTCACCACTCCAACATAGTATACCAGCATGCTGGCACTCATTTTTGCCGACCTCAGAAGGATGACAGGCAGATTCAACCCCACCTGGTATTAATTCAATAGCCAAGTGGGATTTGAACTCAGGATCCTTGGATTCAAAGCCCACCCCCATAACCATAAAGCCAACCACAGGCATATATTTTTAAATGCTGTTATTTTACAATAATAAACACATACGACTTATCACTGATAATTTGATGAATCTACCCGAAAGTATGAATATAATTGGAATAACCCAAATCTTTGCACTCCACTATATACAGCATCCATATATGTAGTGGACAAAAAAAAAATGGAAACACCAACAAAATGCCAATTTAGTAAGATGTTTGGCCACTATCATATCCATCCCATCCAGGATGGGATGGATATGATGTGGCATGGAGTCAACAAGGATCTGGAACTGTTCTGCAGGAATGTGGTACCATTCTTCCACAAAGAAGTCCTCCAATTCACGTTGGTTTGATGGAGGTAGAAACCTTTGTGTTAAGTTCCTCTCCAGACAGTCCCACAAATGTTCTATGGGATTAAGGTTTGACGATTGAGAGGGTGAAGGAAGATTGGTAACTTTGTCCTCGTGCTTCTTAAACCACCCGGTGACAACATGCGTCTTGGAGCATTGTCCTGAAAAACACCCCTCCCAATAAGGAAGAAATGCTGCATCATGGGATGCAAATGATCGCCCAGGACAGTGACGTAGCATGCTGCATTAACCCTGCGTTCTAATGGAATGAGTGGACCCAGGCCATGCCAGTAAAACGTGCCATACCATTATGGAACCGCCAAAACCTTTTACTGTTAAAACCAGGCCCTCGGGGCTGCAGAGCTCCCTGGGCTGTCGCCACATGTGGACACATCCATTCATTGAGAACATGGTGAAAGACGACTCGTCACACCACAGCACATTCCTCCACTGCTCAGCAATATATTGCCTTTGCTTCTTGCACCAATGCACCCGCAAACGGGCATTGCCAGGTATTATGAGCGGTTTGTTCATAGTAACTAGGCAATGGTATCCCACCCTATGAAGTTCCCTTCTGAACGTTTTCGATGATGCAGCATGCTTACGATCAACAGTGAACTCCGCACACAGTTTGTCTGCCATTTCGCCAAGCAGTCCAGCCTAATAGCCATTCATCATGCTTGTCGAGTATGCGCTTCCGCCCACCATT
Organism: Eptatretus atami; assembly: GCA_035128595.1. Lineage (NCBI taxonomy): Eukaryota > Metazoa > Chordata > Myxini > Myxiniformes > Myxinidae > Eptatretus > Eptatretus atami. The sequence goes on from CM068954.1 coordinate 154,535,177, forward strand.
GCCCTTCAATGATGATGTCTTTCATTCTTTTTTCTCGGCTGACATCACCTTCAAGACAGTTCCAAGTGACTCATCAGCAATTTCCACAGGCTTTGTCACTGAAGCTCGTGCCAAACGCACACCAACAATTGCACCCCATTTAATGTCACTGAGGTTTCCTCTTGCGGCCATGTTGGATCTCAAGAGCAGACACGAGCCACAGCCCGCTTATGCACTAGCAAAGGTACAGCACATCACCCAAAGAACACCATCCCTACTGGAAAGTATGGTGGTGGAAACACCATGGTAATGGGGATGTTTCTCATCAGGAGGGACTGCGGCACTTGTCAGGATAGAAGGGAAAATGAATGGAGCAAAATACAGAAAATCCGAGAGGAAAACCTGCTGCCCTCTGCAAGAAAGCTGAAATTGGGACGGAAGTTCACCTTTCAGCATGACCACGACCCAAAGCACACAGACAAAGCTACACTGGAGTGGCTAAGGAACAAAAAGATAAATGCCATTGAGTGGCCCTGTAAGAGCCCCAACCTAAATCCAATCGAAAATCTGTGGCATGACTTGAAGATTGCTGTCCATCAATGCTCCCCATGTAACTTGACTGAGCTTGAACAGTTTTGTACAGAAGAATGGGCAAATATTGCCCAATCAACGTGTGCAAAGTTGGTAGAGCCCTCTCCCAACAGACTAACAGCTGTAATTGCTGTCAAAGGTGCTTCCACCAAATATTTACTCAGGGGGGTGGACACTTATCCAACAAAGATATTCTAGTTTTGTATTTTTAATGAATTTTCTGAAATTTGTAGAATTTGTTTTTTTACTTGGAAGTTGTGGGATATGATGTGTAAATAAAGGTGGAAAAAGTCTGATTTAATGAAATTTAATTCCAGGCTATAAGGCAACAAAAGGTGAAAATTTTGAAAATGTGTAGACTTTCTATAAGCACACGACTGCCGGGAAATGATGTGCATATAGTATTTGACGTGCCGGCCACGTACGTGTAGCTGACCCATACTTTGCATATATGTTGTACGGCCCATGTACGCTGGTGTTTCCTTTTTTTTGTCCACTTGCTGTATAAAAAAACAAAATTTCACCATCCACAGCTTCACCAGTCACAGATTTGTGTGTCCACGGTGTATGACTATACTTATTCACTGTTCACTGTATAAATGCTTCGTGTGTCAGCAGTTTTTTTCACACCGTTCGTTGATCCCTGATGGGATGGAGCGACACCCTTCACTCACGGTCACCGATTGTTGGAAGCAGTTCAACACAGCTGACTCGATCCCAGTTATCATGGACAACCTGGAGGAATTAAAGCAAACTACAATCAATGATGAATGCATGTTGTTTGAAGTTGTGAAGGGAGCTAGTTCATAATGCAGAGACGAAGATTTTGGAGACGAAGATGTGCAGAGGATAGTGAATGTGGCACAGGAAGTGGGAGGGGAGAGGTTTAGAGATTTCCCTTCCCTCTTGTCCTGGTCATTCATTCCCCTGCTTTTTGGCACTGTGATGCCCTTTTCCCCTCTCACCTCAATCTTCCTTGAGCCTCAATTTCATGGAAAAAATTGCAAATAAATTCAAGTGTGATGGTAAAATTACTTTTCGTGAATTAAAATAACAAAAGGAATTTTTAAATACCTCTCAAAAATTGAAACCACAAACAAAATGTGAAACCAAAAGAACAGGCCAGGGCAAGAGATGCAAGTTTAGAATCCATCCATCCATCGGGACCATACTCTGTGCAGAGCGTTGGTGCTGCCTAAGCAGTCTCCTTGGCTATTGGGCACAATCCTGGATGGGTCGCCACTCCGACACAGGATACCAGCATGCTGGCACTCATTTTGCCGACCTCGGAAGGATGACAGGTTGAGTTAACCTCACCTGGTTTTAATTCAACAGCTGAGCAGGATTTGAAATCAGGACCCTAAGATCCAAAGCACACCACCCTCACCATTAAGCTAACACCAGGCTATCCCATGAGCTCCCTGGAACTATGTTCCAGGTGAGGTAAAAAGCAATAGGATACCAGTCTTTAAGGCTTTGGTATCCCAATAATATGCATTCTCTTTGAAGGAACTTTTGAGGCAGCAGGAGGACTTTAGGCCCATCAAAGCCTATGCTCATATTCCCAACATGTGGTTGCTCATCTGTGCTCTATCCCCTTAAATGCTGAGCAGCAAGCAAGGAAGCATTACGTTCCATTTTTAGTCTTTTGTATGACTCAACCGGGGTTCGAACCACCGACCTCCCAAACTCAGAGCAGACGCTACAACCATTACACCACCAAGGCTGGTAAAGTGAAGTAAGTTTCAAATCTCACCTTCAGCACCAGATTTCTTGGCCCTCCTACTCACTTCACAGACATCACAGAGGTGCTTGTAAGTCGTAATGATAGCGATCATTTCATTTGTCGGTTGAGTATTGATGCGCAATTGCGTATCTTCAAAATATTAACTGAGATTGGCTCCAGATATTTTTTTCATTTTTAAAGTTAAAAAAAATGTTATTCAAAGGTTTTTTTGTTGTTTTTTTTTTCATTTTAAAGATTTTTTTTTTAAAAGGCTCCGTTTTCTGCGACAACTTTACTTTCTTTACACTCGTACTTCTTCCAATCGGTCACAAACCTGACAAATCAAAGTCAGGATTTGTTGGTAAATGGAATTAGATTACTATTTGTTGAAGAAACAACGTGCATAACGCAGAATTTTGTCGAAGACTCTGCAGTCTTCTTATCCGAGCCAACAGACGTGGGCACGGCTATATTGCCTTCATCAGTAGTCATGCCGGATAGAACGTCACTTGTGATTGATCAATCGTGTTAATTAACTGCAATCAGCTTTTTCCGATTCGCCAAATTTGTCACGTGAGTTCACAAACATTTGAATGTTCTTCGCCGCTATTCCATCCATTTTTCAGATTTATTTGCAATACTTCGCCGTGGGGATAAAGATATTTGAAAAAAAAACACAAGTGTAATATTTTACAATTACAATGAACCAATGAAGTTATCCTCAGCTCTGTCGAACCGATGAAGACATGAGGTCCAGATGTATTGTAGCCTAATAATAAAGACCTCGTATCCACAAGCAGAAATCTGGTGATTGGTTAGGGATGTATATTCATGGGAACGCATGCCGAATGGTGCCACATCCAACCGACAAGATCGAGCCCTGAAAGCCCTCAGAAAAAAACACC
>CM068954.1:154538387-154548387 GCA_035128595.1 Eptatretus atami
CCAAAAAAAAACATACCTCTCACAAACCCCAAGACAATTGCATTGGTGTTTGTTTGTTTATCATTCATCCTATGGGAGTCAGTTGAAGATACCAGAAGGCGTAAAGAGCGAGTACAAGGTTGTGGGTATGTGAAGCATAGTTTTCGCTGTGTGCGCCATCCAATCGATGTAGAAATGTAGATTACATTTACGTATTCCACACTGCACTGAAATCATTGCCTCAAATATGACTGCACCAACTTCATTGCTCATTTGTCTGTCTGTGCCGGCGATAACTGACGACAAAGTAAAACACAGGTAACCACCCTCCTTCGAGGACATAATGTCATTTCTGGAATTCATCCTTATTTTCACTCATAAAAATCAGCAAAATAACTTACAGCCGTAAATTTAATATCAAGAGAAGGTTTTTGTTCATGAGCAGAGGTGCACATTGGTTTTTAAAATAGAAATAAATAGAACGGCACTCGTTGACGCCATTGACCGATATTCCTCCACCCACATGATAACATAATTATCATACTTGTACCAAATTCGACTAAGATCCCTTCAGCCGTTCTTAAGTTGTAGTGGTAACAAAAACCTATCAAGGACCGTGACCTTTGACCTCTTGATGCCGAAATCTAATCAGTTCATCTTTGCATCATAATATATATTGTTATGGTTGTGGGGGGTAGATGGAAGAATTTCATAGGAAAGTTAGGATTGTACAGAGTTGCTTTGTCCGTGGATATGTAGGAGACATCTTGATGCAAATGAAATGGTGAGCTTAAGTTACTTGTCACCACATTGGGTGGGGGGGGGGGGGGGGTGCTGTGTTAATTGATAGGGATTAAGGCCAATTTCCCGAGTATGTAGATTCGCCCTGTGACTTTTCCCAACGTTTTTGCATTTACAAGCCAGCAAAAAGAATTACGTTTTTTTTTTTGTATATTGTCGAGGCTCGTATGAGAGCTAACACAACGCACATCAAGGGAGGCATGAGACAAGAGGGGCGGAGTGGGAAGGACAAAACAGTGGGGGAACAGAGACATAAGTAGATCAGTGGAAGGGACAGGGATGGGGCAGAGAACACAGGGTATACAAGATGGACATTACAGGGACTTTCAGGAAGGAAAGCAGGGGATTTGAAGGAGGTGGGTTTGGGGTGGATAACGGGGGTAGAAAAGATCGAGGACTTGGATGGGGGACGATAAAAGGTGTGCTGTGAACAGCTGTTTTGAAGGCCTGGAGGGAAGAATGGGATTGAACAGAGTGAGGGAATTTATTCCATATACGTTCTTATATACAACAAGAAATCCAGAGCCGCACGTTCAAGCAGGCAGAAAGCCCTGCCTCCAGGGGTGACGGCTGGCGGAGCCATGACCCCGGAGTGGATGATTAATGGGCATGACGTCAGAGAGCCGGTGGAGGGAAAGTGCGGTTCGGAGCAGGAGAACGGGGAGGACAGTTGGCGAAGAGCATAGAGTTGGTGGAGGAACCTGGCTGAGACAGAGGATCTCGTTTTTGTTCTCCTCTCAGCACGACAAAATGGCTGCGCGATTCTCGTGTTCGTGCTGGTGAATTTGCAGTGTGCTGGGCAAAACGCTCGCCATTCCTGTTCGGCTGAGCCACGAAGTTGTACGATTATGAGAAAGAGAGGAAGAGGAGCGCACCTCTCAGCGAACTCATCGTTGTCCCATTGTGTGTTCAAGGAGGAAGGCGTGCGATCGTTGTGAGCAGACCTCGTGTAAGAGAGGAACATTCGACATATTCGTTCATGAGAAGCCGCCGCACGGCGGTTGGTGAGCCCTGGCGTTGAATACCACCTCACAATTTACCTCAAGTGCATTTCCCGCCCAGAGAGCGGCTTGGTGGCATTTTGGGCACATTTTCCCACGCAGGACACCACAGCTCGATCGCCAAGTTCATAAAAGACCATCTCTGGACAAAGCTAAGTGCCGGGAGAAAGGGCAGATTTTGCTTTTATATATTCTGTCCCCTTGTCTGTATTATAGTCTGTGTGTCGAGGCGCCTCGACTTTCGGCTTTAATTTACGTCATGTTTTATAATTACACTGAATTATTGCCATTGTAAATATTTCATTTATTTTCATTAAACCCCCCGTGTATATTTTAAGTTTCTTGTGTTGTCTTATTTGTCATGGGTTCGAGTATAAACCCCTTGTGCTGTGCTTCCTTCGTGTACGCGCATTGCCGCCCATTCCCCTCCTGCGCGTGGCATAAATTCCAAGGATCACGTGTTTGCATCTCAGGAAAACCAATCGGTGATCCGGCCTGGTCAGTGTTAACTGCCCGTCCACGACAATTGGGTCAAGAGAATTAACCTAACCGCTCAGGGAGCAGCAATACTTATACCGAGTTTGGTCAAAATCCCATCACTCGTTCGAAACTTGAAACCTGTTCTTCATAAGAGATGGTACAATTATTATTATTATTTCATATGCAGCCTGTGGCTGCATCATTGCTGGTAGCGCGGCTGGGCCGCTGATGCAGTGCCCCGTGTTTCCAGTAATCTGTTACTCGTTTTGCTGATCTCCGAAGGATGACAGGCTGAGTCAACCCACCTGGTGTTATTTAATGGTATGACAGAGGCTCAAACTTTAGATACTTCGATCTTAAGCCAGCCACCTTAACCATTAAATCAACACCAGGCTTGATGGCACAATGCAATGTGAGGTTTATCAATATGGTCTTGCGTGTTGACGTCATTTTTCTGACATGACAATACACCGGCAATTCAGTGGTTCTCCAATGCTTCCATAAAGGAGGCTATCAAAGGTGTACATTATATTTTACAAAAGTCATCACTGACTGCGGCATTTCTCAAATAGCATTCGACAAATTAAATGCCATCAAAGGCATCGATAAAGGATGAATTGAGTCAGACTTACAAACAGATACCGTTCGAACAACACAGCCCTCCGATGCCGATATGTAGGATGGAAAGAAACGTGTGAGGCATGTACAAAGTTTTATTCTTGAGGAACATGTGCCAAACATTTTGATCGAACAGCAGGCACCCCTCAAAGCCTTACACCAATGTCAAGGCCACATACTTACATGGTCTCATGACCACAATACAGTAAACTGACCGACAAAGATTGACGATTCAAGCGAGCTTGTAATATATTATTTTTACATCATTACCAAGGTGTACATAGGAACGAGAAGAGTGCAGAGACAACTTCAACAGGAGGACATCAGTCAAACATTCTTATAATCCATACCTGCAAAAGAGGACCAGGTGTGGTGTTACGATCAGAATGCATTGTAGTTTGAATAAGAGGATTGAATGTAGGTGTGGGAAGTCAGGAAAGATGAGGAAAAAAAACAACCCCCAAAAATGGCTAAATGTCAAATTATGTACTTCATCATCATTTTGTTGCATTTTGACAGATCAACAAGTCCAATGAAGACTAAAGGACCACTGCACACCACTCACCAGGATGTGCAAAAGTTATTTTTCGTTCCGCAGCTCCTCAATGAAAGCCTCAAGCTTATCCTGGATTTCTCTCACTCTCTCTGCAAAGTTGGACAACAAAATGGAAAGTAAAACCAAATAAATGCCTTCAAATTGAACAAGTAACTCGCATTGATCCCCTAACCTTGAATTGGGTCCCCATTTACAAATCACATCTTGAATAAACATGCATGCCAGAGATGACTGTTGCTTACTCAAATCCTCAGCAAGCTGAACCCTGCGACCCGTCAGGAGGTGCTCCTTCGTGATCTCACTCTCGCCAAAGTCCTCAAGAACTTCCTTCACGTTTTTCTCCAGGCGGCGGGCTGTGAAGACATATGCAACAGAGCACTTTTTTGTACACAAAGTCAAGGCTTGTGGAAGAGCTAGAAAACTGAACAGATCAGGACACAACAGAACACTAGAACGGCACTTGGTATGAGCGCATACCTCTGCCAGGCTGAACAGTTGATGTTTTGTATCCCACAGATAGGCTGGATCTGGAGCCAGACCTGTTCCAAAATCTAAATCAGCTTGTTCTTGTCACCAAACCAACTCATCCACCTAGTCCACAACTTTATGAAATAAAATGCTACATATCGTTTTTAGCCATATCTCTCAATGGTGAAGAATCACTTATAAAAATCTCGTATCCGGATACGGATTCTAATCTTCACCAAAATCTAATCAATTCGCCCTTGTCACACACCCAACCTGTCCACCAAGTTTCATCCGAATGTGTCCACAGCTTTTTGAGACATCGTGCTACATGTAGTGTTTAGCCGTCTCACTCAGTGGTGAAGAATCGCTTTAAAAATTCTCCGATCCGATTCCGGATCTTCACCAAAATCTAATCAATTCGTCTTTGTCACACACCCAGCCTGTCCACCAAAATTTCGTCTGAATCCTTCCACAACTTTTTGAGATATCCTGCTTACAGACAGACAAACAAACAGATAGACACATAAACAGAGAGGGACGAAAACATAACATCCACCCACCTTTGGTGGCAGATGTAAAAGAGAACAGTAGAAAGAGGGGGGGGGGACACCAACAGCAGAGTTTAACGATAAAATAGAGGGAGACTTGGACAAATAAGGGATGTGGGGAGGAAAGAGGGGTTGGGGAGGACCCATGGGGCAGATACAGAAGCTGCAAATTTGGAAGGAGGTGGGCTTGGGGTGAGGGGTTAATGGAGGTAGAAAAGATCATGGCTTTGGAGGGGGATGATCTGAGATGGTGGTGAGCAGTTGTCTTGAGGACCTTGTGGGAAGAATAAGATTGAAGAGAATGTGGAGGTTGCTTCAACAAGCAGGAAAAAAAAGAGGAACAAACAAGGGGAGGTGACCAGTGATCCTGGATTTTGGGAGTTCCACCAGGAGGAGGGTGATGGTGGACTACATGCGTCTTGTATAAACCTGGGAGGGCTGGGGGAACAAACCATGGAAAGAGCAGAGGGTGCAAGACCAGAAAAGAGGTGTTGGCACAACCCTGAGATCCAAAAGCATTTGGTTAATGAGCTCAGGGAGGAATGGAAGGTCGCGCCGCACGAGCAGCATCACTCGCTAAGAAACGTCACCCAGTCAAAAATTGCAAGGATTGTTGGTTCATGAGGAAAATAAAGAGAAAAATTAAATTAAAAAGCCATTTAAATTTGAAAGCCATGTTAAAATTTAGATAATGAGCGCTGAGAACATACAATGAGAAGCAAAGGACGCAATGTCAACATGAGACATTGGAAGTTGATGATCATCATGTATATTTGGAAACGTTGTAACCAAGGGGACTACATCCTTGCTTGCAAATATTCTGCATATTTATGAAAGGCAAAAAAAGGAAACCCTATATTTTGCATTCTTAAATGATCCCCAATGAAAGCCCTCTTTTGCACACACACACTCGATCACAACATGTACGAGTGTTGCAGTGCTTGTCCAGTGGGATAACAACCCATTCGGTTACAGCAGGACAGGTTCCCTTTTATAGCTTCACAACTGAGCCAGTTCTAAATCTGCCCATTTTGTTTCGCAAGCTGAAACAATTATGTTGGGATTTGCTGCCTTTGTGAGAAATTCTGCTCATGACATGTGATTTCAGCTTGACAATCCTCCATCTGACAGGTCATACTACTCTAACAAGCAAAGTTTTGAAAACGTTTTTGGCAACCACCTTGTGGTGGCAAAACTGCAACTCTGAAAAGTTCAGTATTCAACTTGGCAGGAAGCCAAAGGGGCCTAAGTGCATAAACAGCAGACACAGATGATGGCTAAAATTAAATAAATACAAAGGTGGTACAAGAGAATCGTCTCTGTTTACCCTCTGTGTTTATAAGTTGCTGCCGTAATGTGTTGGCAGTGATAGTCAGCATCCTCTGGATCCTCCAAAACAATACTACGTTGCTGCAATCCACCTGCAGGGCCATGGTAGAGACAAAAACGACTGATTAATAATACATTTAATAACATGCTCGCAGACAACGTTGAGTTGTCGAGTTACAAGACCCTCACCTCCGTGTCGACGATGTTCTTCTGGTAGTAGTAGAAACCCTTTTTACAAAAGTTGCTTTGGACTAGCGCTTTCTTGAGAAAATGTTGTCTGTACAACTGATGCCAAGTATCCTTTATCTGCAAGGAATTCACAAGGGTGGGCAGTCTGACAAAGTCTCGAACACATCCAGACCGGGAAGAATGCAAACCCAAATCTCGTCGCCAAAACACACAGCGTTAAGCTTTAAAAGGACACGCTGTCGCTTTACAAGGAAAATGAATTCCTTCGTGCATACATCGATGGTGGATGGAATCGACTGGGATCAGGAAAACATCAAGTCCACAATGCGTGCCAGGGACAATAAATCAGCATGTGCACAGCCAGTTACCACGTACCGTCACGCCGTCTGCCTCGATGCTTCGTGCCTCCAAGTTCTTCCGCACTGTGGTGACCTCGTCCGGGGCCAGGAACGCTGGATGATCCTCTGACAACAGGAGCAGTTTCTCAAGCTCGTTCTTCATTTCACAGCATACCACCTAGCCACGGGGGTTTAGCGCTCAGCTCGGTGGTTATCCGACAAAAATACCGCACTTACCTCCGAGGTTGGAATAATCCACTTCCATTGGACCTTCACTCCAAAAAAGCATCAATCTGATCTACATGCTACCTCACTGAAAGAATACCCCAAACTTTTTGCAATGTAATGCTCATGAGATCATGCTTATCGAGTAAGTTGAATGTCAGGGATCTGATAGCAACTCTGCATTTTCTCTTAGCAGTGCAGTACAGTCGATGAAAGATCCACATTGAAGGTTGATTGGAGAACTTAAATAAGCAGCCCACTCAAACAAGTCACTTCAGCATTTAATGTGAATAGTAGGCTTATCAAAAAAAATCATAACCAAAAACAAATATTTTATAACATTTTCAGAAGTAAAGTTTCACTGTCACAACGAGCGAGCAAGGTAATTTTCATCGAATACCAACAAGACATGGAATCTCAACTGCAACAGTGTACATGGGTTGTGATAGCAATTTGATGTGCCGACTGCTGATTGCTGATTGCTGCAACAAGTGGCGAGTCATGTGATGGAACAAACATCACACAATTTTATTGTTGTGTTTTTTTTTTTACAATTAGCACAGAATAACGAAAACAAAAATCGACTTCTTGTTCTTGCCATGTGTACCTACATTAGGGGGTTACAGTCCAGTATTATAAAATATTCACACTGCTATGAAATGCAATATTGTGATGAAATTGAATACCTGTTCTTTCGTCCGACTCTTCCAGTATAACCAACGCTCCTGCCAGTTTGGCCCAACCATGTTCTTAATCACAGATTCAGCTGCAGAATGTGAGAGATAAACATTCATTTGCAGGACTTAAAACAAGGTTTAAACACTTGTGCATCTCAGGGATCATGCTGCTGTAAATAGAGCACTGTTGAGGTAACTTGCCTAGCAGTTCAAAGAAATACTGATGTATGTTGATGTGCAGGTGGCAGAAGGGGAGGAGGGTATCCAGACAAAACCAAATATAAAAACATCCGGCACATGCAGGACAGTGGTACTAAAAGAGTGAAGACGTGCAAAACATACTTTCATGAAGTCGAGCTTGCAAAGCCTCTTCCATGAATTGAATGGCAGTGTCCCACTGCTGTTTCTCTGATATGGACCGGTCTTCCAGTGCATTGTGCTGGATTACTCGCTGCAGCAAACAGTTTGGAGGCAATGCATGGTACATGGCCAACTTACAGGAAGTTCTATTTTGTAGTGTGGGGCTTGAAAATGGGTCAGGGAGGGTGCAAGTTGGACAAAGAAATGAAAGGAGGGAGGGTTTTCAGTTGGCTTACAAGGCTATCATTGGCCTCAAGATTCCACTGGTGTCTCTTGATGCTCTCGTCTTTGACGGCCTCCTTCAGCTTGTCGAATATCGTGTCGGCCTCCTTTCCCTGCTGTTCGGTCATGAAGCGGGAAAACTCCTCCTGAAGAACCTCCCAGGCAACCTATTAAAATAAGATCATTGAAAATTCAGTAATAAGAGGCAGCATCCAAAATTAAATAAATAAAAACAAATTCAGTGGCTTCATGGTTGGAGTCTCCTCTCTGAGTCGTGGGAGGTCGGCGGTTTGAACCCCGGCTGAGTCATACCAAAGACTTTTAGAATGGTACATGAAGCTTCCTTGCTTGAAACTCAACATTAAAAAAATAAAAAGGATAGAGCATGGACAAAACCATACGTTGACATGCATAGGATAGGCTTTGAAGGGCTGAATGGTCTCCTCCTGCAATGAAGTTTCTTGTAAGGGAACATATATTATGTTATATTTTATTATATAATATTACATGACATTATATCTCTTTGCTTTACTATCTCCACTAAAAATGCATTGTATGGTGAGGAAGTGCCAAGCAAGTGTACTTCGACGGCACGCCGGGGAAGTTGCTTGTCGGCCCACTGCCTGAGCCTGATGTCCACAGTTGTGTTGAATGTCCCTGCATTTCCAGATTGGGCTGCAGGTAAGTAGATGTTCTCAATGACGTGTGTAGCGACTCGGTCCCAGAGCTTCCGTTGCAATATCTCCTCCCTGTGAGCAAAGCAGTTATCAACAAGACCAGGCCACGACAGTGCTCGCATAAAACCATGCCACAGCAACCAGGGTTCGGTGTGCGCGCGCACACGCACACGCACACGCACACACACTTTTGAAAAACATTGCAGCTGTTTAAAAATCAAGGCCATCACACTCCGCATAATTAACTTTACATTTAGAAAACTCAAAAACAAAAGATAGCAAATGAAACGTGAAGGCCCTGAGCAAAGAGGTGCCCAACCCAAGGATATCAGAGAAATTGTAACGCGACAAAACCACAAAAGTACTCATCACCAAAGGAGATAAGTACACAGTCGTGGGTCGCTTCCCCCCCCCCCTTTTTCTTTTTGCACCGAAATCAGAAACAAAAATCTACCCCAAGCCTTTTAACGAGACGCAATATTTGGACCTGGCCCTAAAGCTGGCATTTGCAAATTTGTCTTTTGATAAAAGGATGAATCTCGCGTCGAGAAAGATTAACCAGCTGTCAGCGTGAGATAACTCGGCATTCCATCATGTGGAGAATCATGGGCAGCAGTTTTACGGGTTATAGGGAAATCTGGAACCTTTATTTGCAGCGAATGTTATGGAGAACACATTCCAAACTCAAAATGGCTTTTTAACCGCTCGCTCTCACACCAAATAAAATCAAAATAGCTGCAGCAGCATACATGACATAAATGGTACCTCAATCCTCAAAATAAAAGGAAGACCAAATTGAAACCTGAAAACCTCCTGCTGTCTCAGAAATTTGTGCCACGTGTCTCACTTAAAAGTTTAAAGAAAAAGGCACCATGATGACATCAACACATTCCTTGGTCACAAATCAAGTCATTACTACCAACAAATGCGATCTTTTCGAGGGGGATTTCCGACTAACCGAGTGGAGCTTTGTTCAGATGTATCCTGAAGTCGTACAAAACTCTTTCATTCATTAAAATAGCAGTCGATAAATAGTCACTTTAAAGGTCGGGCCACAGAGATTCCAGAAATGGATGCAGGTGAGCATTTTGACGCTGCCCGGGGAACATAACGTACGATATCAAAGGTTTGCTCCAAACACGTACCAGTGTCTGGGGGTAACATTTGAAAGGCTGATTACTTCATCGAGAATCTCGTTTTTGGCTTTTTCGTACAACTCATTCTGAAAGGAAAAAAAAAAAAGCAAAAAAGAAAGGAAGGCTGTAGTTTTCAAGATGCAGGAAAAAAAATAAAAAACACAACCACAAATGTCCTGAGATAACAGATACAAATTGAAAGCAACCATGACAAACATGGCTTCAAGGTTTTGAAATAAAGCAATGATTGCCAAAAGCTGCTGACCCCAGTAAGGTCTGCGTTTGTGCTCACAATCACCTAATGATGGCTGAGATAATAAACAAACAAAGAAGTCTTCAAAATAAAGTTCACCTGGAGATTAGTTAGGAGACAACAAGCATCACCACTCAATGACT
>CM068954.1:154561135-154583937 GCA_035128595.1 Eptatretus atami
GCCATGATAAAAAATAATTAAATAAGGCTGTTAATTTTATTCAAAAGGAGGGTTTACATTAACCCAAACACCCAATTTGCATTCATGCACCACCTTTGAGTTCCCTTAGTATGCATGCAAAGTTTGGGGCCGTTAGGCTTCATGGTGTTGGCGTTATGGAGGAGACAGACTGAAGGACGGACGGACTGACTGACAGCCATTTATTCGTATAGATAATAATCTCAACTTGTGTTTAAATGTATGGAATCCCGAAATTGACAAGATTCCAATTTAATGAATTCCAAAATTGGGGTCCAGTAAAAATTGTAGTTTTCCAGGCAGAATTTGTTCTTACTTGTGGAAGGTGGAACATCGAGATTTGTCTTGTATTAAAGCCAGGTTTGTTCAGTGGGGTTAAGTATATACTTTCAATATAAATTCTTTTTTCCTATTTATTGCTTTCCATGAGGATTTGGTGATCCATGGAGATCTTGGAATCTTCTTATAATCGAGTATTTCAATGTCTGCAAAGGCATGATTTCATCATAAATATGAATTAATATTTCCATAAACTTATCAAAAGATTTATTACTATCTTCCATAACTAAGACTTCACACCAATCAATTACACTTAAATTTTCTTTTAATCTACAAATATTTCCGGAAGTTAACTAATGAGTTAGTTTTCTCGAAGTAGGTTTCGGGCGATAGATCAAATCAGCTATTTGGGTAAAGATTAGAAAGTGGTGCATACTGTCTGATAAGACAATTCCTGCTTCAGGAAATGAATAAACATTGGTCAAAAATATTATCAATCAATGTGGCTGATTGGTCAGCTATTCCTGTTGATCTGACTATAATAGGAATAAACGAGGTAGTCAATATTATATTATATCCAATAATTCATGAAAAAAGGATTTTTGGCTAAACTTGGATCATCAACATTAAAATCACCCATCAAAAAGCAATGTTTTTTGATGAATATAGGACTTGAAATTATTGTCAGAATTCATTTTGGTTATACCCTGACCAATATAATATATACAGTCGTAGCCAAAAATATTGGCACCCTTGCACTTTTTCCAAATAACTCAATTTTCTCTAAAAAGAAGTTGAAATTGACAAAAACATTTGGTCTCCACAATTCTCTATTTCACTGTTAATATTACAGAACCTTTGTTTTTGATTTAGAACTTAATATATCCTTTTAAATCAAAAAATAAAAAGAAATGGCATTGACAAAATTATTGACACCCGAGACTTAATATTTGTTAGCACAGCCTTTGGACAAAATACCTGCAGTCAAGCACTTCCTATAGCCATGAATGAGCTTCCTACACCTCTCTACTGGCAGTTTGACCCACTCTTCTTGTGCAAACTGCTCCAGTTCTCCCAGATTTGAAGGGTGCCTTCTCCCAACTGCTGTTTTCAGATCTCCCAACAGGTGTTCAATGGGATTTAGATTTGGACTCATTGCTGGCCACTTCAGAACAGTCCAGCGTTTTGTGTTGAACCATTCCTGGGTGCTTTTTGAAGTGTGTTTGGGGTCATTGTCCTGCTGCAAGACTCATGACCTTCGATGGAGACCCAGCTTTCTGACAATGGGTTGAACATTGCATTCCAAAATGCCTTGGTAATCTGATTTCATGATGCCATGCAAACATTCATGGCACCCAGTGCCAGAAGCAACACAGCAACCCCAAAACATCCTCCATGTTTGACTGTAGGGAAGGTTTTCTTTTCTTTGAAGGCTTCATTTTTTTTTTATAAACAAAAAAACAAGGCACTGGGTGCCATAGAGATGATGTAGTCAGGTCAATAACAGTTTAACCCCCCAAAAAATTGCTACAAAAGGTTTCTCAACTGATTCTGGTAGGTTTTAGTGTACTTTATAACATACTAAAAGTTTACCAAAGTATGACCCCCGGAAAAGTGTTTTTTTCAAGATGGCGTCCAAGATGGCTGCCGAAACTTTTAATGATCATAACTCTGTAACTATCAACTCAAATTTGATGATCTTGGTGTCTATCCCTAGGTTTTTGGGGCAAAGAACACATTAAGATCATAAAAAATGATGTTGGCCCCTTATGTAACACAAAAATCCAACTTTGTCCATAGAATAAGTTTCAGAGCGTTCAGTTTTGAGTGTCATCCTCCTCCTCAGTATCGATCTCTTGAGTGTTGTTTGGATTGTCACAGTTTTCAGTTTGGCAAGGCCACATGCAGCAGTGCAGGGGAGTCCATAGCGTCTGCAGCTGCATCGAGAGGATTTGCACCCCCTCGAACAGTTGCAATGGATAATTTTCAAGAGTTCGTGAGGCGCAGCATTGTTTTGGGTCATAATTGGAATTAACTGATCATATTTCCTGTTTCCATCCCCATTCAGTTGGGTTCATTTCATTGCCATCCCCATCCATACCATAATTTGAAAGTACACACGTTGGCTATGGAATCTTGTTGCAGGTGATGTTGGTGGAAGCCGTTCAGGAGTGACAAATGCTTGAGCAGTTGCCACTTTCTTGTGGAAAATGATATGCGCCAGTGATGATAGCGTATCATTAGACTTGCCACCAAAGAGATCAACCATCAGGTCTTTTCCAAGATCTGATATGTCCTCTTGAGATTTGTTTTGAAGGATGAATGCACTAGCACAGGACTTCATGACAGGATCAGATTTCACTAATTTTCGGAAGGCTGACTTTTTTCTGATGCCAAAAATCCTTGAAGTTGAATCACAGCCTGTGTAGGCATGTACAAAGAGCAACTCATTGCACACATCGTCTCCTAAAGTGTCTTTCAACAGGTTAATGTTATACACTTTGTGTTCTTTGACTGGATGTTTGCGTCAGAACGGAAGTAGATGATCTCATTGTCTGTTCTAGAATAATGAAGGAGCAAGATCAGCAAATCTGTATCCTCACGACCAACGTTGTGGTGCAATGACGGGATCGTTCAACAGTTGCCTTAACGATATCAACGTCGGCATCCCCTGGTGACTGAATGACATGGCATCCCCTTTTAGTTAGTGCTGTGCTGATGAGAGCAATCATGTCTGCCTTGTTTTTGTCACGAGACAAAAAGTCCTCCTTTTTGCCTGAAAATTCTGTTTCTGCAGTGAAACTAACAATAGGGTGCAGGTTTTGTCCTCGTCTCTGATGTGTGTTGTCTTTTATGGAGGGACCTTCACCATAGCCATCGAACACCACTGTCGCTAGTCCGTAATGTCTCACAGTGAAGTCTGCATAAAGACTCAGCTATTGCATTATATGAGTCGCCTTTCTTCCACGGTAAACGATGGAGCAAAGCGCCACCATCGAGCACGTAACAATCTGTTTTAGGAATAGAGTGCATCACAGCCTCACTTGATAAGTCCGCAGCATGGTCTCGAATTGCCTGAGCAAGCTGAGGTTTGTCTGCTTTTCGAAGAATGTTCCTGACCTCAAAAGGGCTGGAGGGTAGGGGCTTAGGTCATACGTCAAAACATCTTCAAGGGAAAGATATCCTGACCATGACACCACAAGAAACGCTGGAACAGAAGGGCAGGATCAATGGTACGATCAGGAGCAATCTTCACAGCAGAGATATTCCCAAGGGTTTGGGCTCTGTCTTTCCGCTTGAATTTGTAAGTAAATGCCGACTTTCCGATTATTTCTTCAATGATCTTGTTCCCAACCGATTCAAAGGCATGTACATCTGGCCCAGCCACTATCCCGTTTACAATGTTTCTCAGAGTAGAATCAGATGTGAAGGGTGAGCAGGCGCTGCAAGCTTTATCCGAATTTCTCGAGATCAGATGCATCTCTTTTGATGCACGCCTCAGTTGAGGCTTTGTGTTGCGGACTTGTAGTATAGGTCAGGTCTGTGAAATCCTGCATCGCACTGTTGTACTCGGATGTTACAGGTGCAGATAAGGTCCAAAGGTTTCGCATGTCCTCGGTCATCCCACTGCCGCGAGTTAGACCACCAGTGCTCTTTAGAGACCTCATCAACGTTTGTTCAATGACAAGATCACTACTAAGCCCTGCCCAGCACTGATTGCTCCTACGAACAACATGAAAACCATCAAGGAACTTTCGATAAACGTCTGGTGCTTTTCCTCCAGGTTGCTCATTTGCTGCAGGTAGTAATGAGCAGATCGCAGGTAATTGAAGTGCCCAGCTGCAGCAAAGATAGTTAGGCAATTGGACACTGCCGGCAAATGCATCAACCAAGACCCAGTACGATCCGCCTTGATCAACATTCTTGCCATGCCAACCATACGCTGATAATTATGCCACAACTGGCTGGTCTTTGAGGTCTGAGCAAGTTCAGATTTCTTCTTCTCCGTTACTGTCTCGAGTTGGATCAAAACCTCAGAACAAGCAGCATCTCCTAGCGTCGTCTCTCCGCTAAGAAGGGAGGAGTACAATTCCTCGGCTTGATCCAGCAGTGTCTGAATCTTGGGATTGTCTTTGGCCATTTCCGTTATAAGCTGGCTATGCAGGCACTTGTCAACAAGAATATGGCCCCTCAACCCCCAAAACATTGGTACAAAAGGTTTCTCAACTGATGCAGCACTGAAAATATGGAAAGCCACTGCAGCAAAAATCTTAACTTACGCTATGTGATATAAAAATGGTTACAATGTGTTCATTTTGACGCCATATTGGATTTTGATGTTACATAGTAGGCCAACATCATTTTTAATGATCTCAATTGTTCTTTGCCCACAAAAACCTAGGATTAGACACCAAGATCATCAAATTTGAGTTGATAGTTACAGAGTTATGATCATTAAAAGGTTTCGGCAGCCATCTTGGACGCCATCTTGAAAAAAAACACTTTTCCGGGGTCATACTTTGGTAAACTTTTAGTATGTTATAAAGTACACTAAAACCTACCAGAATCGGTGAGAAACCTTTTGTAGCAATTTTTTGGGGGTTGAGGGGGTATTTTCCATATATTGACCTGACTAATGTGCTTTTCTCAACTGTCCATAGGACATTCTCCCAGGTGCGTTTTGGCAAACTCCAGTCGGGCTCTTATGTCTCTCTCTCAGCAGTGGGGTAAGCCTGGTGTTGGCTTAGTGGTTAGGGTGGCTGGCTTGGGATCCTCAGGTCCTGAGTTCGAAAACCGTTGGCTGCTGAATTAACACCAGGTTGGGTCGACTCAGCCTGTCATCCTTCCGAGGTCGGCAAAATGAGTACCAGTGTACTGGTAGAGGGGCACAGAATCAGTGGCACTGCCACGTTCCAAGAAACGATAGCTACCCAGCAGCCAAGTTGCCATACGCAAGAACAGAAGCAGTAGGGTCCTCCTGGGTCACCTACCATAGACCCTTTCATCGAGTTTCAACGGATGGTGCAAGTTGAAACTGTTGTACCTTGTGTCTGAAGGTCAGCTTGAAATCTGTTTGGAGTTGAAATCGAGGTGCTTTCTCCACCATTTTAACAATCCCTCGCTGCAATCTTTGATTAAGTTTTCTCTTGCAGGCACGTCCAGGGAGGTTGGCTACAGGGCCATGAGCCTTAAACTTCCTGATAACATTGAGTACGGTGGATACAGGAACATCAAGGTCTGGACATGGACTTGTAGCCTTGAGATTGTCCATGCTTGGCTACAATCTTGTGTCTAACCTCCTCAAACAATTCTCTGGTTTTCTTTCTTTTCTCCTTGCTTATTGCGGTACACACAATGACACAAAAAAGCAGAACAACTCCCTTTCTCGATTCAAGCTTGTTGAATGAGTGATTTATATATTGCAGTCACCTGCAACTCACCACAGGTGAGTTCAATTCCAAAGTAACGGAGAATCACCTGCTTGAAATCAAATTATTTCTCACAACTTCCAAAAGTTGCCAATAATATTGTTCAGGCCATTTAAGGATTTCTGTGTGGAATAAGTTAAGGTTCAGAAATTTTTTCAGCTCTTTTTGTTTTGTTCCACTGCAAACCAAAGTAATACATATGTGCAGACCAAAATATTTCATTAATTTCAACAGTTTTCTCGAAGAAATGGTGTATTATTTGAAAAAAGTGCAAGGGTGTCAATATTTTTTTGCTTGACAGTGTGTGTGTGTGGTGTGTGTGTGTTGTGTGTGTGTGTGTGTGTGTGTATATATTATTTATATAAAATATATATAATATAATATATATATATATAATATATTATATATATATATATATATATATATATTAATATATATATATACTGTATATATAAATATAAATATATATAAAAGCCTGGTGTTGGCGTAGTGGTTAGGGTAGCGGCTTGGGATCTAAAAGGTCCTGAGTTCAAGCCCCGTTGACCTTGAATTAATACACACCAGGAGGTGTCTCAGCCTGTCATCTTCGGCTCGCGACGTGAGTATGCAGTACCAGTGCACTGGGCTCGGTGTATGCCCCGGTTAGAATAGGTGTACCATATCCCTGTGTCGTAAGAGGCGACCAGGGTTGCGTCAGGAAGGGCATCCGGCGTAAAACCTGTGCCAAATCATTATGCGGATCATAAAGATGATCCGCGTTGGCGACCCCTAACGGGAGCAGCCGAAAGAAGAAGAAGAAGAGATATATATATATATATATGTATAATATATATGGATATATGTATATAATATATGTAGTATAATATTGTTACGGCTGTGGAAATTCGCAGAACACCATAAAGGTCCGTAGTTCAGTTAGATCGATAAGTCTGTGTTCAGTTAGATTTCCCCACCGTTGTTTAATGGGAATTATTCGTGTAACAGGGCTGTGATCCTTTGAGATAGTGTTTTTCTTTTCCTTCGTTATTTGGACCAACCACATTCAACCACCATTACAACAACCACGATCGCCTCAAACCACAACAACCACGATCGCCTCAAACCACAACTCTCTATCGGTGGTGCGCGGATTTTCCCGCCTGCTTTTCCCCGCTTTGGTGTGGGGGAAGTGCGATGCAGGTCAAAGGTCAAAGGTCATGTGAAGGAGGGCCTGATTTTGGGGAATGAATCTCCCTGGACCTGTGCCAAGAATGATACTCTCGGCCCCCGCGAGCGCGCGGGGAGGGGGCGGAGGGCGCGCCCCTTTTCTGGAAGCTTCCCGCAGGAGCTGGAAGGGGGGGCGGAGCAATAAAGGGGAGGAGCGAGGCGTTGAACTGGGGATATAAGGGCGCGAGGACGCCAAGTAAAGAGTTGTTGTTGTTGGGGCTTTTTGTCGTCGTCGAGGTGTGCCTTCTCTTTGGCGCGCCAAGTCGTGTGTGTTGTGGGTGGGGTCTGGGTCGAGGCGCGAAGGACGCGGACGGGAGGCGCCGCTTTGCAGCTCTGCCGCGCAGCCTGCGCACCCGGAGGAGAGCGCCGGAGAGAGCTCGCCCACCATCGCACCACGAGGATGCAGGTAACTGCAACGGTCTCGTGGGGTCCGTTCGGTCAACCAGGCTCCACGCCATAAAGGTCTACGGACCCTGTCTGGGCCCTCGTCTTTGAGGATGGCCTTTCCTTTCTTTTGAATGAATGTTGTGGCGCCGTGTCCTGTAAGTAAAAACTGTTAAGTGACTAGATAATTGCTGATAGACGGTCGTAGTGCTTCACCTTGCTCGTGTCTTTGTCCCCGCCCTGCATGATTGTTTGCCTGTATACGTGTTTTTGAATACCTGCATTGATTGCATGGTGTATAGTGTGCTGTGTAAAATAAATGTGCTTGTGTGAATGTTACCCGTTCGTCGTGTCTTTCCCCCATTGGAACGCCATATTGCATCTCGGAATATTAGTTGGGTTTTAAATACCCGTTAAATAGAATCGGATCCGGCGAGGTGGCGATAATACCCGCTCGGTTATCACTGCAGAACGGAACGGACCGCTTGAGCGCGTTCGTGTCCAACCGAACTGCGTCAAGGTACGGTCTCCCGTTGGCTACCCGCGCAGGTACTTGGTATATCAATATCGGCGATTGACCCTATTTTGCGGGTAGAAAATTGGCTGGCCGTGGTGGGGTTGAAGACCCACCCGTGACAGGGTTCCGGCGTTGTTCCGGAAGGTCACGACTGAATTTCCGTCGGTGGGCGAGCGGCTTCTATTAGTGAAAAGCGGTCGTCGTCACGCCGGTGGGCGGCGCCGATTCGAACAATATATATGTTATATTATTATAGCATATATAATATATACATATATCTCGAACTGTGGTGTCTGTCCGTGCGTTCATCTGTCTCCCATTTACGGCGGCTGCTTCCAATGTTGTGTTTGAGAAAAATCTGCTGATTGATTATTTTGCATTTTTATTTCACTTTTCTTGATGCAATGTAGTCAGTCACTTTGTTGTTTCCTTCCATTAACCTTAAAAATCAATATGAACATCTCGATTAAAGTAAATTTCATGCAAATCTTCATGAGGTAACACACAATTTAAAATGGCTATATTTTGCACTCTTTTGAGATCAATCCAACCTCTGCTGCCTGATGTTTCATGTATGGGCAATATAAGTAGCTCAGAGCTTTGGCCCTGAGTGAAACCAAGTAGATTGTTGACATCAACTGCCCAGGGTGGTACTACCGTTCTGACATAGGAGCGTTAAAGTGGTGCCCGGAACCATCTTATACTCTCCGTGTCAGGATTGCTGGTCTTACTTTCTGTCTCACTCAA
Organism: Eptatretus atami; assembly: GCA_035128595.1. Lineage (NCBI taxonomy): Eukaryota > Metazoa > Chordata > Myxini > Myxiniformes > Myxinidae > Eptatretus > Eptatretus atami. The sequence goes on from CM068954.1 coordinate 154,569,716, forward strand.
ACTATAGCTACCGGGCTGGCTTTAATCTCTCTTTTCTGCAAACAAACATCATATACTTTTCATCATACATTTTTCTTACTCACTCATTTTCCCTCCTCACTTTATTCTCTATTTTCTTACTTCTCTATGCAGTTCTTTTATTTAAGACTTGGCCTCGATGAGGACTATTTAGTCCGTGCCTATAGCCTTCAACATAACAAAAAAAAAATTATCCTTTTTAAAGTTGATGAAATAATTTAAATTGATAGATTAACTTAAACTTTTTCCATCACTGGGGATGGGTACTTTTGTGAGTGGTCAATAAATACCATCGATCAAAGTTTCTTTTTTTAAAACCAGGATTAACAATTTTAATAAAAATAATTTCTCGTACAGGAGTCACACAATTTAACTCAGAATTAATCTTAAAAGTTGCAATTCAAGGAAAATATCATGCAACTCCTACTACTCTAGTTTGTCTATTATTTGTTACCAATTTAAAACCTGGCAATGAGAAGAGAGAACAAGCTTTATCATAAAGCCATATATCCAAAAGAACAATCACAGAATTATTTGGGTTGATAATTTTTGAAGAGCTAGCATAAATTCCTAATTTTTTTACTAATAGTTCTTACGTTAACATGTAATAAAGAGAAAACATTTCATTCATGGGATTTAAATTTTTCAGAGAATTAATATTCAGTATAATATTGCATGGATGTATTTGATTCTGAATCATTCATATCAAAATTGTATTCAAACTATCAGAGTACAGTAGTACACGCCCGACGTGCGATCTTGTTCCAAGCAAGCACCACATTCTTCTGACATACACCTTTATTTGGGCGATGTATAGGCAACTGACAGCTGCCTCAATTGCTCCCAAAAATAAAATAAAAATAACCTGGGTTACGTGCATGAAGCAAAAACATACTCAAGGCTTATAATCAAAAGCACTTCACTGCAATGGAAAACGTGGTGACAGGAATACTGAACTGTAAAGGGTAGGGACCTGTAATAACCTCTCCTACCTAGAGCGGCGTGACACAACAAACATTTACAGAGAGAAATTTGTCCCATCCTTTCCTCCCTCCTCACCCCCCACCCAAGACCACTGGCAGAAATAAAAACACCCCTATACACATAATTGGGTCATGCTGATCCCATGAAGCAAGTCTGGATGTAATCAGGCCAGAACTGGAGTAGGAGGAAGAGGAGGAGGAGAGGAGGAGGAGGAGCACGACAAAGAAACACACACACACACACACACACACACACACACACACACACACACACACACACACACACACACACACACGACACACACACACAAACACACACACACAGCACACACACATCCCAGTCCGTGAATAATAGTAAGGATTCAGCGTGATTATTATTAAGAGAGACAGCTATTTCTTAAAATTTAAGTGTTCTGAATAGGCATCATGTGATCAATTTATCCAAATGAAATTTTGTATCAATAAATGTAACTCATCAGCTTTCAATAAATTAAAGGAAAGATATAACAAATGACCTAATCGTAGATAAATGAGAAATACAATGCAATTATGATAATACTAAAAAAAAAAAACTAAGTAGTTGGAGCCCCGGGATGAGGTAAGAAGGGAAGAAAGTGAGGAAAAAAGAAAAGTAACACATAAGAAACTAGAAAGGCACTCAGTGGAGCGCATACTTCCGGCACGTAATGCCTGATCCACGAGAACATCGCGAGCCCAATAATTTTTTGAAATGCAATTGTTTTTGAGCCCTACCTCTCAATGGTGAAGAATCACTTAAAAAAATTATTTTTAACTCCAGCATCCCAGATCAGGATCCGGATATTCACTAAAATATAATCAATTCATCCTTGTCACACCCACCTTACCACCAAATTTTGGCTGAATCAGTCCACAACAATGAGATATCCTACTCACAGACAAACAACCAAACAGACAAGGGTGAAAACATAACCTCCCCCCACCTTTGATGGTGGAGGTACACAGAATAATACACAATACAAGAAGAAAAGAAAAAAAAATATATATATATACATATATATATATATATATATATATATATAATATATATATATATATATATATACACGAGGTGTGTTCAAAAAGTATCCAACCTTAATTTTTTGTGCGTAAACAAATGAAGCTAGGGAGGCGTGGTTTGGTGCACGTATGTAGGCGATCCTAATCCGTATGCGTGAATATTTTCCCGCCTGCAGAAGCTGTCAGTCGCCGACAGACCGCCGATGAGTGAGGAAGTGTAAGTGAGCGCCGTCGGATTTTCGTTTTTGACAAAATGACGGATCACTGTGGTGTCATTGCCAGTGATCACTGTGTTGAAGAAGTTGGGATCGCTGTTCACAGTCTCCAGCATATCCTGTGCGATCTCCAAACGGAGTTGCTTCTGCTCGATCGTTAGCAGCTTTGGCACGAACTTCGCTGAGATTCTCCTTAACCCCAAATCCTCAGTCACAATGGAATGAACGGATCAAATGCTGACGCCCGCCTCGTCTGCAAGTTCTCTGATCGTGATTCGACGATCCTGCATCAGCAGGGTCCTCACTTGGTGAATGACGATCTCATTTCGGGATGTTGAGGCCCACCAGAACGTGCTTCACTTTCCACTGATGTGCGACATCTTTGAAGCGGTTGTACCACTCTTTTATCTGTGTGGTGCCCATTGCTCGTTCCCGAAGGCCTGTTGAATCTTGCGGATCGTTTCCACTTGGGAATCGCCAAGCTTTACACAAAATTTGATGCAGTAGCGTTTGTCAAGTTTTTCCGTCATTTTGTCAAAAACGAAAACCGACGGCGCTCACTTACACTTCCTCACTCATCGGCGGTCTGTCGGCGACTGACAGGTTCTGCAGGCGGGAAAATATTCACGCATACGGATTAGGATCGCCTACATACGTCACCAAACCACGCCTCCCTAGCTTCATTTGTTTACGCACGAAAAATTAAGGTTGGATACTTTGAACACACCTCGTATATATATATATATATATATATATATATATATATATATATATATATATATATATATATATATATATATATATATATACAGTGGGGAGAACAAGTATTTGATAGTCTGCCGATTTTGCAGGTTTTCCCACTTACAAAGCACGTAGAGGTCTGTAATTTTTATCATAGGTACATTTCAACTGTGAAAGACGGAATCTAAAACAAAAATCCTGAAAATCACATTTGTATGATTTTTAAATAATTAATTTGCATTTTATTGCATGAAATAAGTATTTGATACATCAGAAAAAACAGAACTTAATATTTGGTACAGAAACCTTTGTTTGCAATTACAGAAATCAGACAGTTTCCTATAGTTCTTAACCAGGTTTGCACAGACTGCAGCAGGGATTTTGGCTCACTCCTCCATACAGATCTTCTCCAGATCCTTCAGGTTTTGGGGCTGTCGCTGGCAACACAGACTTTCAGCTCCTCCAAAGATTTTCTATTGGGTTCAGGTCTGGAGACTGGCTAGGCCACTCCAGGACTTGAGATGCTTCTTACGGAGCCACTCCTTAGTTGCCCTGGCTTGTGTGTTCGGGTCGTTGTCATGCTGGAAGACCCAGCCACGCCCCATCTTCAATGCTCTTGTTGAGGGAAGGAGGTTGTTGGCCACGATCTCACGATACATGGCCCCATCCATCCTCCCTCAATACGGTGCAGTCGTCCTGTCCCCTTTGCAGAAAAGCATCCCAAAGAATGATGTTTCCACCTCCATGCTTCACGGTTGGGATGGTGTTCTTGGGGTTGTACTCATCCTTCTTCTTCCTCCAAAACACGGCGAGTGGAGTTTAAACCAAAAAGCTCTATTTTGGTCTCATCAGACCACATGACCTTCTCCCATTCCTCCTCTGGATCATCCAGATGGTCATTGGCAAACTTCAGACGGGCCTGGACATGCGCTGGCTTGAGCAGAGGGACCTTGCGTGCGCTGCATGATTTTAATCCATGACGGCGTAGTGTGTTACTTCGGGTTTTCTTTGATACTGTGGTCCCAGCTCTCTTCAGGTCATTGACCAGGTCCTGCCATGTAGTTCTGGCTGATCCCTCACCTTTCTCAGATCAATGAGGCTCCACGAGGTGAGATCTTGCATGGAGCCCCAGACCGAGGGAGATTGACTGTTATCTTGAACTTCTTCCATTTTCTAATAATTGCGCCAACAGTTGTTGCCTTCTCACCAAGCTGCTTGCCTATTGTCCTGTAGCCCATCCCAGCCTTGTGCAAGTCTACAATTTTGTCCCTGATGTCCTTAGACAGCTCTCTGGTCTTGCCCATTGTGGAGAGGTTGGAGTCTGATTGATTGAGTGTGGACAGCTGTCTCTTATGCAGATAACGAGTTCAAACAGGTGCAGTTAATACAGGTAATGAGTGGAGTATGGGAGGCTTCTGAAAGACAAAACTAACAGGTCTGTGAGAGCCGGAATTCTTACTGGTTGGTAGGTGATCAAATACTTATTTCATGCAATAAAATGCAAATTAATGATTTAAAAATCATACAATGTGATTTTCAGAATTTTTGTTTTCGATTCTGTCTTTCACAGTTGAAGAGTACCTATGATAAAAAAAATTACAGACTCTACACGCTTTGTAAGTGGGGAAACCTGCAAAATCGGCAGTGTATCAAATACTTGTTCTCCCCCACCACTGTATATTATATATATATATATAATATATATGTAAAAAAATATCGTGTTATGGATTTCAGAATCGGATCCGACAAATGCATGCAAACATTTAGGTCCTCAGACAGTTATTTCCCTAGATGCATGTCCATGATAGACCCATCTCCATGTCTGGTGGGATTCTTTGAGAAGGATAAAGGATAACTTTGATGCGTTGAGAAGGGTAAAGAATAGATTCCCTTTCTTATGGGATGGTTTTTTTTCTCTTTACGACAAATACATTCATGCACCTGAGGTAGCCAGCCGTTGGGCTAACGGAGGCTCGCCTACCCTCTCTTTCCATCGATGTTCGACACCCACCTCTTTCACCAACGTTGAAACACACCTTTTTCCATCGACGTTCGACACCTCGTTCAGCAGCTCTCTGGACGCTAACTGGCTCTTTTTCGTATCGGGCTGAACATTGAGGTGATAATTGTTGTTGACGCTTTATGAGAGCTTCACGTTTTAGCTCGGTAATTCTGGTAAATGGCTGCTTTCTGCCGTTCGTCCAGCACCACAAACATAGCATCGTAGGCTAGGAATGATTGTGAGGCGGGCGGTTTGTCACGTGCAATGATGCGCCAATAGGCAAGGTGGATTTGGCTGAAGTCTGCTTGAGGCTCCGCCCAGATGGGCCACCCATAAAAAGGACGGGAGGACCGTCTTTGTCAGTCAGTTGGCGATAGCTGGTGGCCGTTGTTACAGCTTGGAAAGTTTTGCGACAGTTTGTGTCAGTTGGTGACAGCTGGGCGACGGCTATTTTCAGTTCCAGTCAGACGGTTGCTTCAACAGTCCAGTTTCGTCAGAGATCGGTTTGCTCAGTCAGTTCCAGTCAGACGGTTGCTTCAGTCAGTTTCCAGTCAGACGGTTGCTTCAGTCAGTTCCAGTCAGACGGTTGCTTCAGTCAGTTCCAGTCAGACGGTTTACTTCAGTCAGTTCCAGTCAGACGGTTGCTTCAGTCAGTTCCAGTCAGACGGTTACTCAGTCAGTTCCAGTCAGACGGTTGATTCAGTCAGTTCCAGTCAGACGGTTGATTCAGTCAGTTCCAGTGAGACGGTTGGTGAGCTGGTGACAGTTGAGTTTGGGACAGCTGGGTGACGGCTATTTTAAGTTCCAGTCAGACAGTTGCTCCAGTCAAACGGTTGCTCCAGTAAGTTCCAGTCAGACAGTTGGTGAGCTGGCGACAGTTGAGTTTGTGACAGTTGGTGACGGCCTTGCAGCCTTACAGTTTCTCACAGCACCTCAGCATCTCACAGCTCCTCAGCGCCTAACAGCTGTCCGTTAGTTGTGGCTCCTGATGGTTCAGAAAGCCATGTGAACTCCAGCATCCCTGGTTCCTGGGGGTGACGACGGGACATCAATTGGTGTTCAAGCCTGTTTGCGAGTGGGTGCACGGCAAGGTAGGGTGCTGGCAATGGACAAGGCACGCTCACACATTTCAGGACGTTATATTTGACGTACGACGACTTCTATTTGGTGAGCACGACTGGATTTCTCTTTCCCCCCTGAATGATCTGCTGGGTACCCTTGTCTCGTGTTTAATTGATAAGTAAGGCATAGTGACAAGCATCTGCTCTTTGTCTCTTTTTCTATCAATGCCTGATTAATTCTTTATTTGCTTGCGATTATTTTGATTGATTTGAATTTACTTATTTTCACCACAAGGAAATAAAAAGTTATTTTTATTTATTTTTTCCTAATTAATAAATTCCTTGTTGATGTTCCAACCTGTCCGTGCTTGTCCTTTCCTTCCATTGATCCAGCATTGTCTGAACCCAGATAGACTGGGAGGTAATTACCAAACTAATTGACCAGTCATAGTCGGCACGCACCAGCAGTTAAATGCTCGGCCGCCATAATTAATATCTAATCAAGATAAGATTGGTGCTCTGCGGAGGGCACGCTCCCCGTTCAGGAAGCCACGTGAACTCCAGTTAAATGGCAAAATGAGACGGTGGACACTGGAACTCGTGGTTACCTGATTGGCATTCGTGGTTCTAAAGTAATCCACCATACCACAAAGTTAATTGTGAGTGGTGGCCCCAGGTCCGGCTCTTCCGAGGACAAACGGGGATTGACCCCCTCATAAAACAATCGGTACCCGTGGCCGTAGCAACACATATATAAGAAAAAATATACATACATCATAGAAAAAGTGGTGGAGAAGGAATAACTACAAGAATCAAAGCATGGCATTGCTCTTTAAAAGGAGGGTTATGCTCTCAAAATCATTAAACTTTGACGAAAACCAGAACAGAAATAAGCATCTTGTTAAATAATTATTTATTCGGAAATATTTCCTCATATCGATTTAACATTAACTGCAAAAACACAAATCAAGGAAGCTAAACTTTATAGAGTTCAAAATCAAAAAAAGTAGAAGACAGATTCAGGGGGTAGAACAATAAGTGAGTGACATGTAACGGAGTAAGATACAACTCATTACAGCTGAGATACTTATGAATAAAAACCCCTCTCTGTTTGTTTCCTTGAACTGCATCACTTTGCAACTCTTTACCTGCATGCTGCTTCCCTCTCAATCCTAATCTACCTCAGCTCAAGAGGCATGTCAATAGATTTCTTATTTCCATTTGATATCCATACAGTAAACCCTCAAATATTGCGGGGGTTAGGTTCCTGGAAAATGCCACGATAGTTAAAACCGCGATCATGGAAACCAGGGGCCAATGGGAAAAGGGGGAATCGGTTCCTGGGCATCGAGGAAATGTAGACGAAGGTGGGTGGAAGATAAAAATAAACACATCAGGTCAGGTATGGGAGTATGCGCTGGAAGCAGCGCATCGCTGCGTCTACTTTCTGCCAGTCCTCCAAGGGCCTCTGCCTGGCCATTCCCCAGGCAGATGCCTGGCCCATCCCCATTCCTTGAGATGCCGATCAACTTGCTGCAACCACAAGGCACATGGTAAGCCCGGTGGCCTCCTCCACTTATGAGGTTCCCTTTCTGAGAGAATCTGGTGAGCAGGATCAGCCACATATAAACGAAGCCACTTGTCAATACAGCTGCAGCTGATGCTCATGGACTAAACAGGTAACAAATCTCATCTGAGTCTCTCTCAGCAACCGCTTGATGGACACAAAGTCTGAACAGCAATAGCCAAGGATTCTCCAAAGAGACCCGCTACAAAAGGAGTTAAGTCTCGGTCTCAGATTCATGGTCAGAGTCCAAGTCTCACATCCACAGAGCAAGCCTGGAAGCACCAAGGACCTGAAGACTCGGACTTTCGTCCTCCTGCACAGGTACCGATCGTGCCACACCCCATGATCCAGTTAATCCATGACTCCCCAGGCCTGAACCAGACGTCCATTGACCTGAGGCTCACAGCGAGCGGAGAGATGAATATCACTGCCAACGTAAGTGAATCTCTCAGTAGACTTCAACATCCTCACCACAAACAGATAAAGACAACATAGCAGCATCCAAGATGTCATTGAAAGCCTGTATCTCAGATTTGACCCAGGAAACCCTTAATTTCAGCAGCTCGGACTCCTTATTCAGCGCCTCGATGGCCCCCAAAAGGATATCCAGTCTCCGTAAAGATGACTGCATCGTCTGCGTAATCAAGGTCAGAGATCTTGACACTCCGAAACAATGCACCACAGCTTGATCTCTCCGACATCCACCCCAGAATCCAGTCCATACGAGTGCTGGAAAGTGTGGGGGCCAGTACACACCCATGATGGACTCTCGTAATGACTGGAAATAAGTCAGAGATGGAATCACCATATCTCAGCACTCTCCGTATCAGAGCATAGTTCAGACATCAGATAGATTTGTTTTGGTGGCACCCCATGAAGACCGAGAATCCTCCAAAGGGTATCCCGATTCACTGAAACAAACGCTTTGCAGAGATAAACATAGGCTGCAAGCAGCCACTGCCGTAACTCTCATCTGCATTCGGTGAGGACCTGAAGAGCAAGGATACGGTCGATCGTTGACCTCTTTGGTATAAAGCCTGACTGCTGTGGGTGGTGGTGCTCAAGCAGATGGTGGTGAACCCTGTCAAAGAATTATCTGAGCGAAGACCTTTCCCCGCACCGAGAGCAACATCACCACTATGGTAGCTGTTGCAGTCCTGGCGATCACCCTTCCCCTTTCCAGAGAGGGACAACAAGGCCCCACTTCCAGTCAGTTGGGATGAAGCCTGTGTTCGAAAGCACATTACTGCATGCAATGACACGAGTACAGCATTTCCAAACAGCCTTGAGAAGTTCAGCATGGATGCTACAGATCGCAAGAGCTTTAACCCATTTCAACTGGTTCATCACAACCTGTGTTTCTACAAACGAAGGTAGATCACAGTTGATTGGAGGGTCAGCAATCGGAATAGTAATACCCCTGACATCCAACTCGACAGCTGGTGGATGAGCCTGGTACAGTCAGTCAAAGTAACCAGCCCAGAAGGCCTTCACTTCGGACTCCTCTGTCAAGAGCCAACCACCCTCCGCTCTAACTGCAGTGCATCGAAGAATGGGCTTGGAGGAACGCAATGCATGAATTCCCCTGTAAGCAGGACGAGAATCACTTGACCACAGGTGATGCTCAACCCCCTCACAGATTCCTCGCACATAGGCCTCCTTGTCCACAATGAGCACACGTACAGTTTTACGCCTCCACGCCCTCAATAGCTCAGCTCTGCCATTATGCCTGGTCCTGCGACTCTGGTCAAAGTATCCAGTGTCCCTTGAGACAAAATTCTTCTTCACTTTGCGGTGAGATCCAAAATATCCACCGGCAACATCAAGGATGGTAGTCTTGAATGCACTCCACAACTCTTCAGGATTCCCCAAAGCATCCAGACACCCCAAATCCCAACTCGGCTGGTTCGCAAACTCCTCAGCTACCCTCTCATCCTTGAGAGCTTGCCAACATCTGGCCGAGGCTGGGATGGTACCATTCTCCCAGATTTTAGCTGCAACTTCAGAGTTGCTACAACAAGCCTGGGCTCGGCATTGAGGAACGAAGCACTCTGGTGGATCCTGCAGTTCTGGATCATCCTCCCACGACCATCAAGGAGCACATGGTCAATCTCCTTTGCCACATCACCAGCATTGGAATACCAAATCCAGTGATGAGCCTGTAGGTGCTGAAACCACGAACCAGCCCTAAGTCCACGACTTCTTGCAAAGTCGAGGAACTTGGTGCTATTCTGGTTCACAGTTCCAGACCTATGGGGACCCACACGTCTCATAACCATCCCTATCAGTACCAGTCGATGCATTGAAATCACACAAGACTCGAAGAGTACCTCACCTAGGGCACTGACCAACCACAGACTCAAGTGTGGCATAGAATGCGTCCTTCACGGTGAGATCGCTCTCATCTGGCAAAACAAATGGGGAAAAGCTGGCAAAACAAACAACAGCCAGCCAAGCCATGATAAAAGAGGGGATTAGGGCCACGTTGAGGGATCCAACGGCTGCCTGGGGTGGGGGAGGAGAAGGAATAACAAGGGGGTAAAGGGAGCACAGATAAACCAGAACAGGAACAGGAACAGAAACGGAGAAACATAGAAACAGCAAAGAGATTAGAGGGAGAGACAGGGGAACATAAATATTATGGTGCTCAATTGAAATGAATGGTAAAAATTGTGTCTGGATTCTCATGGATAACCGCAGAGGGAGATTCCGTTCAAGACGCAACACTGTATTTGTGGCAAAAGTAATATGTCTGACAAGCCGAATCAGAGCTTCATTTTCTCTGTTGGAGTTCACCCTGGGTCATCCAGATTGAAGCCTGTCTTTAACATGATTGGTTTACTGACGCTTGAGGACAAATCTGCTGACAACAGTCCGATTGAAGCCAAAGCAACCTCCAACTTCACTGACATAGGACATCCCAGCATTGTTTATACAAATAATTTGGCATCCTTGGGCTTCACTAGGCCTTCTATGGGTCGTAGTAACACAGTCCACCAGTGTAAGCACATGATATTATATTCTCAAAACCTTAACCAGGTGAAGTTGATTTTTTTAACATGTTGGGTGTGCAAAATTGCTTTGGCTTTGTGACAAATGGGGAAAAAACAGCCTATGCATGGAAGGTTCTTCCATTTATGTTTGAAAGAAAATATGAATTTCATTATATATATATATATTTTTTTTTTCACAAACTATGATTTAATAGACATGTTTAACTTTTTTCCATGTGTGTATACTAAAGGGTCTGTAAGAAAGATGAGAAAATTAACTTCGACTATCCCAATTAAAAATACTGTCAAATGCATCTTTCAACACAACCCTGAAAACTAAAGGCCCACTGTTCACCGACACTTCTTTCCTTCTCTCTTCTGCTTACTGAATCCCATTCATCAATCTGTTCATTCACATTCTTCCCTCAATGGCATAAAGTTGGCAATGCACCACCACCTCAGGTCATCCTCCATCACTCACCATATTTTTCATTCTCATCAACCCCACCCCTCATCCCACCCCCCCACCCCAAATCTATAACATTCCCTCCTTCCTAGTCATTCATACTCTTGGTGTTACCTTGTGATATCCCACTACCCCCATAGACACAGTGTTGCCTTCTACCCTTTGTTCGCTCATCATGTGTTATTTGTACTCAAAGTCCAGCCGGCTCGACTTTGAGTACAAATTTATATCTTTATAAACCTTCAATGTACCAATGCAGTGTGTAAATGAGAAACCCCCCACCTTTGAACGAGTCCGCCTGTTGTTCCACAGACTCCCGCACCATTTTCCAGAAGCGATCAGAGACGGCAAGACTCAGGTTCTTTGTGGTAACTTGGTGTGCTTTGAGAGTCCCAGATCTATAAATAAATGGTGTATGAACAAATCAAATTGTGAACCAAACATTGAACTGAAAATTAGTGAAACTAGTTGAAGCAGTACGTATTTCCAACAAAGACTTACATTTGCAGTGTGGTCCAAAAGGATGTGCATCTTTTCAAACAGGTATCATAATTACCTCCACCACCGAAGGTGAAGGAGGTTATCTTTTCACCCCTCTATGTCTGCTTGTTTGTTTGTTTCTGTCTGTCTGTGTGTGTGTAGGATAGCTCAAAAAGTTTTGGACGGATTCGGATTAAACTTGATGGATGGGTTGTGTGTGTGACCACGACAAATTGATTCGATTTTGGTGAAGATCCGAATCCGGATCTGGAAATGAGAATCGTTTAATTTTTAAAGTGATTCTTCACCATTGAGAGATGGGGCCAAAAACGATATGTAGCATGATATTTCAAAAAATGTATTGGGCCCGATATGTTCTCGTGGATCAAGCATTGCATGGCGGAGGTATGCGCAACTGAGTGCCCTTCTAGTTTTACTAATGCGACCCTCTTTTATATCTTAGGTCGCCTAAAGAACAAGGTTTAAAGTTTTTTTTCCATACAAGTTTCAAGCATAATCGAACAATTTCTCTGTGCCCCAGCAGACGCTCATCTTAGAGACTTTTATTGTGATGAAGTCATACACAACAGGGCCAAAAGTATGTGGACACCCATTCTAATTCGTGGATTTGGCTATTTAAGGCACACCCATTGCTGACAGGTGTGTAAAAATCAAGCACACATCCATGCAATCTCCACAGATAAACATTGGCAGTAGAATGGGCCACACTGAAGAGCTCAGTGACTTTCAACGTGACACCGTCAATAGGATGCCACCTATCCAACAAGTCAGCTCTGCATAAAAAAGATGCAAAAACAGATCATTGTAAATACAGACCAATTAGCCTTCTCCCAGTCATCAGTTAGGTTATGGAATCCATCATTGCTTCTGACATTAAATCCTTCCTCTTTTCTGATGGTTTGATTTCCGATCATCAATTTGGATTCAGACCAGGTCACTCTACCCTGGAAATGCTGCTTCTGTTCTCCCAACAATGCATGGAGATCCTCAATGCTAGACATGAAATCAGAACCATCTCCCTAGACATATCGCATGCCTTCGATATGGTCTGTCACCCTGCCCATGCTCACCAAACTCTCTTCCTATGGTATCCAAGGACATCTCCACTCACGGCTCGCAGACTTCCTCTCCTGTCGCAGTTAACGTGTTGCCCTTAATGGAGTTCTTTCATCCCCTCTTCCTGTCCAGGCTGGAGTTCCTCAAGGCAGTGTTCTGGCCCTGTTCTTTTTCTGTTTTTTTATCAATGATCTCTTTGACTCTCTGTAAAATCCTCTTTATCTCTTTGTTGATGACTCCACCATCTGTCGTACCATTTGTCCTCTCTCAGATTGGCAAGCAGCAGCCTCTTCATTCTCTGCAGATGAGGATAAAAGCACAAACTGGTCTAACAAGTGGAACACGCCTTTCAATCCTGACAAATCTCACACTTGCAATGTGGCTCGCCGAAAGGAACATCTGGAACCCCCCCCCCCCATCTACTTTTTCAAGAATCCTCTTGAAGAAGTCCTTTCATTCAAACTTCTGGGTCTCACTATCTGCCATGATCTTTCCTGGGAAAAGCCACATTTCCAAAGCTGGTCTACAAAGCCAATCACCCACTGGGCATCCTCCGTCGTTCAAAGTCCTTTCTTGGCACACCTGAGCTGCTGACCATACACAAAGCTTTATTCCGCAGCCTGAAGGAGTACTGCTCACCCCTCTGGGCTGGTGCTCCCGCCTCTCACCTTTCTCGGCTTCACGTTGTGGAAACCAAGGCATTTAGGATCATTTGGTATCTTCTGCAATGCAGCTGAGTCTTTGGGTCTTCACTCTAACTGCAGGCGGGTCGGTGGTCTTTCTGTCTTCCACCATCTCCTCTCCAGTCTGCCCCTCCCCTGCTCTGTCTGAGATATGTTCCCCCCCCCCGCCCCCACATATTTCCGCAGGGCACTCAAGGTCTGCCAGCAACCCCATTCTGGTAAAACTACCAAAATCAAGAATCACTGCTCACCTTCATTCTTTCCTAACTCATTTTTTCCTGCCTTTGGCACAAACTTCCACACACTCTTCAATCCCACTCTTCCCTCCAGGTCTTCAAAACAGTTGTTCAACTCCATCTCATGTCTTCCCCCTTCCAAATCCACGATCTTTTCTAACCCCGCTAATCCGTCCCAAACCAACCTCCTTCAAATTCACTGCTTTCCTTCCTGAAAGTCCCTGTCGTGTAAGGACTTGAAAGCCTCTGTAGTGTCCATCTTGCTTTCTCTGTGTACTCCACCCCATCCATCTCCATTCCACAGATCTCATGTCTCTGTTCCACACCGTTTTTTCCATCCCTCTCCCACCCCTCTTGTCTCCTGCTCCCCTTGTTGTATGATCTGTGTGTTAGCTCTCATATGAGCCTCGGCAGTGTATACGAAAAAAAGAAAGAAGTCAGTTTGTAAAATTTATGCCCTGCTTGAGCTGCCCCGGTCAACTGTTAGTGCTGTTATTGTGAAGTGGAAACGTTTCGGAGCAACCACAGCTCAGCCAATAAGTGGTAGGCCACACAAGCTCACAGAACGGGACCGCCAAGTGCTGAAGCGTGGAAAAATCATCTGTCGCCAGTTGCAACACTCACTACCGAGTTCCAAACTGACTCTGGAAGCAACGTCAACA
>CM068954.1:154584715-154626550 GCA_035128595.1 Eptatretus atami
ATGTTGGACGAGCAGGTGTCCACATACTTTTGGCCTTATAGTGTATGTTTATACACAATTTAGGCAGTTTCATAGGGTCTATCGAAATGCAACAATTCCACAATACGAAACCATCAAATGTACTGTTGAAAAGTTTAGGGACCCTGATGTGTTAAAGACCAAATTAAAGAACACAATAGTCGAAAAGCTTCAGTAAGAACACCCGACAAGATTGAGGCTGGAAGAGAAGCTTTGCAGGCTTCTCCAAAAAAGTCAACATGCCGACTTGCACAGCTGGTGAGAACTTCTCGCATGACCGTTCGCAGAATCGTACACGACAATCTGAAAGTGTATCCATACAAGATACAGTTACTGCAGCACCAGACCAAAATAAATTAGAGGTAGACGTTCAAATTTCACTGCCATTGCCCAGCGGATATAAGAAGAAGACTCGGATTTTTTTTGACATCTTCTTCCTTAGTGATGAGGCTAACTTCCGTCTCAGCGGCTGTGTGAACAAATAGAACATGTGATTTTGGGCAGATAACCAACTGCACAAAAATGTGGAACAACCAGTTTCTGGAGCGGAAGCAAGGGTTTAGTGTGCTATCGGACGTAGAGATATAATAGGACCTTTCTTCTTTGAGAACGAAGCCAGCCAAACGGTGACAGTTAACACAGATAGCTACGTGGACATGTTGCAGAGAAGATTCCTTCCAGCACTGAGAAAGAAGCAAGAAATCACTGAATTCAGTCGTCTTCCAGCAAGACAGTGCACCGCCGCATACGTCTAATGATGCTTTGGAGTTTTTGAGATGACACTTCCAGGGTGATCAACTCATTTCTCAATGGACGCACAACCCATGGCCTCCCTATCATCCAGACTGGTCTACTCTGAACTACTACCTATGGGAGTCCCTCGAATATAAAATCTACAAAAACAACCCAAACACACTGCAGGAGTTTAAAAATACCATCAGACAGGAAATCATACGCATACCAGCTCCAGTTTTCAGCCGAGTAATCGACAACTTCAGTGTCAATGTGGCAGCTATCATCCAGAGACGTATTCAACCATCCAGTATACGACAAGGCATGAAAGTATCCATTACAATGCATAGGAGATAAGAGTCATGGCAGTGTTTCTCGCCAAGTGATGTCAAGACTGCAGTGCAAGCAATGCAATGGAAGAAGAAGCCTAAAACACTCTGACTCCACAATAATACAGAGATTGATCCCACAATGCAAAACTGGGTGTGCTGCCATGGTTTTTCAAGTAGATTGAACTGTATTCCACTTGAACCATCTTATGGACTCAACAATTGAAAGTTGTTCAGTTGGAAAACCAAGAAGCCACAAAATAAAGAACGCTCCTCCTTGTTCTCCTTGTCAAGGAAGTAGAACAAAGAGGATTAGTAGATTCTTCACAAGATATGTTAATGGTCAACAGGGCACAACCAATGAACAGACAATGGAGAGGAAAACCAACAACTTATTTAGTTATTCGATACAATCACTAGAATAAGTCTATTAAATGCAGTCCAACTAAGCTGCTCACTTAACCTCCAAGTGTTGCTCAGAAGAGAGTGGTTATGATTGTAAGCCAACGAAGGCAGGTCCTTGTGAAATGTTAAATGGGAAGTTGAATTTTATTCAACAAATTCCACTCTGATGGATACACACTACACAGTGGTGCAGCACTATGAAGTATGCCACTCTGAAAGAGGGCAGGGGATGAACACAGCCGTTTCATCTGCAATCTTTGCGGACGTCAAGTACACCATTACATATTTTGGGAGAGAAACTACATGTGCTGGTATTCTGTTCAATTTCACCGACTGGATATAGTTTGTCAGGAAAAACTGTTGGGAACAAGGGAATGCGCGGAAATGTTCATCAGATTCAACTTGCATATTTTATCATTCGATAGTCATTTAGAATGTCGTTTCATGTAGTGCGTATCGTCAAGTTTTAATTAGAGCACCGACACATGCACACACTTTATCTTTATCGATGTAAGAAAACAACAACAAACAATAATCGAATACTTCGATATCGCACGGCTGGGGGCAGTAAAAAGGTTAAGAATGATGAAACAATTTTGCAGTTATAAAATTTAAATGTAGACACGGTGAATTAGCATGCATGATGGGAAGAGTTGTGACGTTGGACAAATTTCTATTTATAGCCCTCAGATCAAAGGGACGTACGCGGCCATAAGTGTGACAGAAGACGTGACAGAAGACACAGAACAGAATAGCCAATTATATAACAGCGCGATGTCACCGCGCTATAAAAAAAACATTATATTTGTAGTACTGTGTGTATTTAACATGACTTTCTCTATCGTCAGTGAATTTTGCTGTAAACTGGCACACAATGACCTACTTTTTATTTTTACAACAAGCTGCAGGATCTTTAAAGTCCATAATGTTCAGCCAATCGCAGTGAGGAAGTGTGGTGCTGTCTGGCCACCTAAGCCACATGCATTGACAGGAGAAATGCCTTTGCCTCACACTTCTCCCCTTTACAGTTTGAAGTTTCCATTGATGGGGAAACAGAGATTTCAGGACATCTGGTGAACAGGCAACCCTGAGAACATCTAGGGGGGGGGGCGACGGGGACGGGGACGTGGGGGGGTGCTGGTCAAAACAACATTGGAAACATCTTCAATTCAATTTCTTGAGGCTGGCCCCTCCAAAGAATGGGCTCCCATTTCCTAGATCTGAGTTCCTATGTCCACGGGTACCTTGTCCCCACCAATGTTCTGAATTCGTTCAGGCAGACACATGTAGCATCTCAATTCACCAAAATTGCACACTCGATGATTCCGATCAAATCAAAGTCGCTCAATGAATCAAAATTGAATCAAATTCAATCCGAGTAAAGGCTTCTCCTGATGAGAAACATGGAGTTTGGTTGTATCTCAATCTAGCTCCAGGCTGATCGAGTTCAGAACACGCTAGTGGAGACAAGGTACAAATGTAGTGAGTGAAGGGAAAGAACAGTCACAGTAAACCTCTCAGAACAACGCAGACATCGGAGATGACCATATTCGCTGCCACCATCCATCCAGAGGGTGTGAAAATCCAAGATAAAATTTCCCAGTCAGAGCAATGCAGCTTCCTTGGATAACTACCTGATGGGAAGTGCCTTCAAGGTTTGCCTACCTAATGATAGTTTGCCCCACAAGCTTCTTTAGAAAAAAAAATTGCTTCCTTGGATGTATCAAAGAACGGACGCTCGGAAGAGTGAATACCTCCGACAGGCTGAACAGTTTACATTTTTGTATCCCACTGATAGGCCGGATCTGGATCCGAACCTTAACCAAAATCAAATCGGCTTATTCTTGTCACCGAACCAACTCGTCCACCTAGTTTTGTCGTAACCTGTTCATAAGTTTTTGAGAGATCATGCTATATATCCTTTTGGCTCATCTCTCAATGGTGAAGAATCACTTTTAAAAATTCTTGGATCTAGATTCAGACCTTTACCAAAATTGAATCAATTATTCCTCGTCACACACCCAACATGTCCACCAAGTTTTGTCCGAATCCGTCCAGAACCATTTGAGATATTGTGCGATATATCATTTTTGTCCCCATCTCTCGACGGCGAAGAATCACTGAAAAAAAATTCTCGAATCCAGATCCAGATTCAGATCTTCACCAAAATCTAATCATTTCGTCCTCGTCACACACCCAACCTCTCCACCAAATTTCGCTCAGAAGAGCCACGTTGATCGCACTTAGGGGTGCTACGTGCCCATGCCACATGTTCCATACCACAACGGTTGCATGATTTCACCTGTCCTGGATAACACAGAAATCTATGAAATGGCCCTATGTTGACTTTGCTTGGAAGATGCTTCGGACGGCAAAGTAATGTGGGATCCGATTTTGATTGCACATCAATGGTTCCTGCTCCACTCTTGATTCCGTAAGCATCCAGAGCACACAACACCAGGCTTCGCACCTCACAAAAGCAACTCAACCATGTGATGATATCTTCATTTTTCACGATCTTACAGTGCATTTGAATTGTTACATTCACCACACCCGTCTGATAGTGCCACCATTGAAAAATGATTCAACTGTTGTGCATTCTTCCTCTTCTCCCAATGTTCCCAAAATTGTAGCAAACAGGAGTAATTGGAAAAAATAATTTCATAATATCCCACCAAAAGCAAAAATTGCTTCCACTAGAGGAATACTAAAATCCAAAGGTTCTTGAATGTCAAATTTGCGAAACGAGTGACTATCCATTGTGAAATCATCACACACTCGAAGGCGCACAGCATTCAGATACTGCACCCGTGTCGTGCCTGCAATAATTGCAGCTGCGGTCGCATTCCTCGCTTGGCGATTTTCTGCACGTGTAGTGGACCCAGGTGTATTTTGAGGGACAATGTGATGAGATACCCCCAGCTGCAAGTTACCAAAGGGATGGTTACACATGCCACTGTCGATGCATCATTCTCCTGCAAGCCAACCGTCAACTCATCCCTGGCTCCTTCCAAACATGCAGTGGGTACAGTAACAGCTGCAGAACATCTATCCAGAGAATGTGAGTGGACTGAATCACCCCCAAAAGGTGTGAAAGCTGAAGAAACACCAGAATTAGCATTCACAGGAAAAGGAAGCAACACAAACCCACCAACAGAGGACGACAATGGTCCCTCTGCCGAATCCAAGAATGGAGCTAAAAGATCCATGCCAAATGCTGCTTGATCCCCTAACAACTCATCAACTCCTGAATGTTCTGAAAGCACAGAATCACCTTCATCCAAGTTAGCACCAGCAACACTCATCGTCGTCACAACAGCATAAGCAGCCGAGTTCAAAACGCCACTAACGGTAGTCGCAACAGCATCAGTCACAGGAACAACAATCGAAACAGATCTGCAGGCCACAACACCATTATAATCATCCTCACAATATTCCCACGAATCCATCAAAGGCAAAGGCACTGTAGTTGCTAAAATACCCACCATGATAGGTATTTCTCAAGCCCACAGGCCTATTCCCAATGGTTTAGCAAATTTCCCCAGACCAGAGAGACATTGAGGCGAGTGAAGGAGTATTGTGTTCAACGCAGAGCAGAAACTTGGTACCATTCGGCCTGACCCCTTATATCGGGAAGAGAATATGACGACGAATGAAGTGTTCAATGCGTTTATCGATGTGGGAGTCTTCAGATCTTTTTGTTTGCATTTTTTTCTGGTGTAGAGCAACATTTCTACACATCACTCATCCAGTTCCACACTGCGAGCTACGCTTCGTACCAAAGCAAAAAGCTGAAGAGGTGCTGTGCCTCAAAAACAACACAAACTCAGCGCCAGGCGAACAAAAGAGATGCTGGTGATCTGGAGCATCGGCAAGGAGACTGTCCTCTATCGCAAACCATATTTAACGCTTGAGGCATGGGGGTAGAAAAGGAAAACATTGTGGACCAAGTGACATCACCTTTTGCAGGAACTCACAGTACGTTCTCAGAATCGACACGCTTGTCATCCGAGTTTCAGACAACTGGAGACTGTCACATTCAGTGATAATAGCAATGCATCACAATTTGTTCCTTGGAACGTGATCCTAATAAAAAGCAGGGGATACTTTGAGCCCTGTGGAAGCCTTCGGCCCACATTCTGACAACTGCTCAAGGAGAGATTACAACCATCTGTAAACACACTCTTGTTTATCTTGTCTGTCGAGGAAGACTGACACCAGCCTTCACAGAGTCCATTATACGTGCTGTATTCTGTGTCTATTGACTACTTTAATTTCATCTTTATGAGAGATACCATAGGATCTCTAAGATCCACCAACTCATGCTTGCAGATGAAGGGACACAACCAGCTTTGAAGGCACTTTGTGATGCGATACCCCCTGTCAGCAGTGAAGTACCGTTTCCCAACTCATCTATAAACTGTCTTTTTGGTGTTTCATAGGCAAGGCGTGTGCTTTCTCTCAAATGGATGTTGAACTAGGTGTCCTGTCTGCCAGCATTAGTTGGTACTTGGTGGACTTGGAAGATCCAAGCATGTCTGTCTTCAGAGTCGGGGTCAGCCGTTGTGTGCCAGTATGCCCAGGGACAATTACACAATGTGACCGAACCTACAGGGAATACGGCATAACCGTTATCGTGACATCCTGCAGGGTAAAGTCACAATTCACTCCCGAACGAATTATCAACAAACACACACTCATTCACTCACTCACCTAATATTGCCATTTTGATTTAGGAGGCATCGACCCTCGTACTACGTACACAAGGAGAGGTTGCGGTAATTTGAGCAAAAGGAAAAGATGATAACTCCATATGAAACAAGGAAACGAGAACGGCTCTTAGTAGAATGCATACCTCTGCCAGGATGAAGTTTACCATTTGTATCCCACTGATGGGCCGGATCTGCATCCGTACTTGGACCAAAATCTAATCGGCTTGTTCTTGTCACTTAACAAACTTATCCACCTAATTTTGGCATCACCTGTTCATAACGTTTTGAGAGATCATGTTATGTATCGTTTTGGCCCCATCTCTCAATGGTGAGGAATCACTTAAAAAACAAAAAAATTGGATCCGGATTCGGACCTTCACCAAAATTTAATCAATTCTTCCTCGTCACACACCCATGTCCACCAAGATTCATCCAAATCCATCCACAACTTTTTCAGATATCCTGTTCAAAGACTGACAGACAGACAGACAGAGAGACAGACAGGGGTGAAAACATAACCTCCACCCACCTTCGGTGGTGGAGGTAAACAGCATCAAATACTCCCATGAGTGGTTAAGAGATGCAACTATCCCATGTCACAACTCTGGTCCCTTTAGGACAAAGCGATGAGGGTATTCTGCCAACCCTTTCCAAAAAAAAAACAAAAAAAACTCTCCAGACCAATTGAACAGGCTGAACCCTGATCAGAATTATACTGACAGCAGTGGGAGCTATCAATTCAAATTCAGAAAGCAAATATCAGAGTGCTTTCACACAAGACACTGCAGCTGACCCGTCAAGATCATGTTAGGAGACTGATGCAGGAAGTTTTAGCATGGCAGCAAAGTCCACCTTAGGTGAAAACACTCGGTGCTCTCCATAAAGCTCATAGACGGCAGTCAATGCAGCCTTATTGAGCGGTGCATGGCCGACTCTTTGCTGATACAAAAAAAAGAAAAGAAAATAGGTTTACCTTTTGTTTGGAAAATAGTTCAATGAACTGTGACCTGGGTCTGTTTTTGGTTCATTTGTTTGTTTGCTTTCCAAGAAAACCTTTATCTCCATTTTTATTCCATTAAAAGCGATTGCGAGAAACCTATCGCTTATAAACGGGTGATTTCACACTTTGCTTTGGATCACGTGCTACCGGCAGATAAAAATTGTCCATTGATGGGACAAATGCATTCAGATTGTTGATTAAAATCCTCCATTTAGCATTATAAGATTTAAAGTTATCTTTT
Source organism: Eptatretus atami (assembly GCA_035128595.1). Lineage (NCBI taxonomy): Eukaryota > Metazoa > Chordata > Myxini > Myxiniformes > Myxinidae > Eptatretus > Eptatretus atami. The sequence goes on from CM068954.1 coordinate 154,592,153, forward strand.
TAAAAAGAATATGGTGCAATGCTATTATAACATGTTAATATTACATTGTAACACATCACATATTGAGATTTCTGCTGTGATAATCATCTTTTGTATGTTTACCGTGTCGTGGTAAGCATGTTCGTGGTAAGCATCAAATGCATTGTGGTAAGCATGTTCCTTTTCCTTCATTTGAGGCAACTTATTTTAAACTAGTGACAGTTCATCGGCACGAGGTATTATCGGAGGTCTCTGACTCATCAGGCGTACTCAGTTGTGTCAAACTTTTACTGCTGAACATGATACAAAAAGAATATAAATTAAACTTTCACCAACAAACTGGATCGTGAACACGTACACCTGTTCATTGCTGATCATACAGGTACTTTTCAGTCTGGAGAACCCTATACCTGGTGAGCGAGGTGGCAGTGAGCAGGATGGCGAGGAAAAATGTCACAAATTATTTTCCAGTGTCTGTTAGGCGGTGTAATGGAACAGCACAATGCTAACACTTGTATGTTTACAACTTGATATGGAACAAATTGCTCGTTATGTATGACTGTGTAATGTTTGTTGAGGCGAGAGGTTTATTCTACAAGTTAAGTTGTGTGAAAAGGCAAAAAGTGTACAAAGTTATAGTTGGACTAACCTGTGGAGGATCACTAGGGTTCAATAGATTTCTGGTTATTTCAGAATCTGGAATCATCTAACAAGTATGAGCAGTTTGAAGAGGAAGGCACTTTGGTGAAGCTCCCATGCAGAGTTTACAAATGGGAAGGCAGAGTTGAGGGGGGTAAGAGAGAACAAAGTAAATTTAAACTTGCTGTTATGTACCATGTTGGGCTAACGTGATGGCCGAGATGAATGCACACATGCCTCAAAGCTGTCTAGCCTGGGGTGGACTATCGGCCCACCTATAAGCTGTCATCCCGATGTTTCACAGGCAGGGTGATTAATCAATATGTGTGCTGTCCCTCAGATGGACATTAAACCGAGTGTCTCTTTTGCCAACATTCAGCTAGGACGCTAGGTGGATATTAAAAAGTTTCCCATGGTTAAAGTTTCCCTTCGTGAAGAGTCGGCAAGCTATCGACGGCACAATGGCCAAATTCTAAATTCCTGCCCTAACCTACAAGGGCACTGCATCAGCGGCAAAGTTGTAACTGCTGGTGCAGATCGAGTTCATAAAGAATCTTTAGGTTTTGTGCAAATGAAGAAGGTGTTGGAGATGGGGATGGGCCAGGCATCTGCCTCGGGGATGGCCAGACGGAGGCCCCTGGAGTACCGGCGGAAAGTGGACGCAGCGACGCGCTACTCCAGTGTGTGCTCCCAGACCTGACCTGACCTGAAGAAGGTGAGGATGAAAAAAGTGAGGAAGTTCTGTCACCCCATTCGGAACCTTTTCGGTGAAGGATTGCAATGTGAGGGATTTCAAAATTTGATTGATACGTTCCCGTCGTCTTAGTTACTGATGCGTCTAGTAAATACCAAGCTTCTCACACCATTTGTTTCAGGAATTAAAGGAATGGGATCGAATAATGAGGACGTGGTTGCGGTATAAATCTGAGATATTGTTAAGTTAATGGTGATACAGAAGAGAAATGTGGTTGAAACTAAAAGGTTTAAAAAAAATAAAAATCCATCAACATTATGGGAAAACGTTTTGCATAGTTACACAGGTGGTTAACACAGCCACATCCACAGTGTTAAGAAGAGTTCAAAAGGAAGACTTAAAGTGCATTAAAACAGATGGAGATGATGTCGATTGTAGAATAATAGGATGTTTGTTCATGGGATGAAGTCTATTGATGTCGGTGAGGTGCACGCACGCACACTGATGGCATTTTGAATTTTACAAGTCCGAACAAGAACTAGAAAGCATCTCAAAATGCAAAGCCTGTCCGCTTTGTACGCAACCTCAATGAAGAAAACAACAGCTAATTTTTTTGTTTAATTATTCATAATCTTATAATTAAGTTTTGTTGAAAATTTGATGACAAAAGCTCAAATGATAAAAATGTTATGGCATGGAAAGACACACTGAAGCTCAAATGGTAAATAAATAAAGAAACATGGAAGTGATTTTAAAAATTCCGGCCATCTCGCACAGCACACCGGTGGACGGGCTGATCAGGACTATTTCTACTTATTATGACTTTGCCCTTTGACATTTTGACCCAATTATTATTTAGTGTTCTTCAAATTGTCAAAATAAAAGTTGGTTAAAAATTTGACAATGAAAGCTCAAATAGTTAAAAAAACAAATGACAAACAAACAGACAGACACGCATGCACACACAATTGCAAAAGCCTGTCTCCCACTGTACGGAGAGACGCTCATTATAATGGATAAACGAGTGTGACAAAAACCACAGGATGATGCTACAGTGATTGCAGAGGCAAAGTTGGAACTTCTTTTGCTCTGCTGCTCATTCAGAACTCGTACCTACAAAGCTTGGAGTTTTGAAAAAAATCCTCCTCGTAATCTTTTATGGACTCTATCTGCTCCTCTGCGTTCCCTGCAGAAAAAAAAATATAAGATATTACACATCACCATGTGATCATTTTTCAAAGAAATATTATACACAAAACATTCGACAGTATGACGTTTCAATCTAATCGGTTAATCTTTACATCATGATGCATACTTGTACCAAGTTTGACTTGGATCTCTTCAGCCATTCTTAAGTTATCACAGTAACGGAAACTTATCACGGATGGACGGTTAGACAGACAGACAGCTGGACTGACAACCCAAAAACATAACGCCTCCGGTGACTTCATCAGCAGAGGCATAAAAAAATGGCAGCGAAGAAAAGTTACATCAAAGGTCGCTGGTGGTGAAAGGTTTACAATATGGGACAAGGTTTTTCAGGGTCTATATACACTAATGGGTCTATCTATAACACTTCAAGCAAATATTAGGGGCACATATATCGTAGAAAGTTTGACATAGTTAGTTGCCTTCCTTCACCCTCACTCGTATCTCCTCCAGACCTCCTTCTCTTCCCCCACCCCAACCCCTCTCCTCCATGTCTCACATTATTTGTCTATCTGCCTTCTCTCAATTTAATCCCCTTGCATACTAAATAAACAGATTGGCCCGAAGGCCCTAGCTGAGCAATGTTTCTAAATAAGTATTTTCATAAATGTATGTGGAAAAATTACGGGCCTAGACCGGGAATCGAACCCAGGTTCTGCTGTGTTGTTGATATTGTGCTGTACAGTATATGTTTTGGGCCCTATTTCTCAATGGTGAAGAATCACTCAAAAATTAGAGTATCTAGATCCGGGTCTGGATCTTCACCAAAATCGAATCAATTCGTCTTTAGCACAACCCACCCTGCCCGTCAAATTCCATCCAAACACATCCATAACATTTTGATATGTCCTGTTCACAGATAGACAGACAAACAGAGAGACAAACAGACAGACAAACATAGAGACAGGGGTGACAGGGGTGTTGGGTCTGGGCCCAAATTTTTCCACATATATTTATGATGTTGGTCTATCCTGTTCATTTCTCATTGTAATAAGTATTTTATCGACAGGTTTTAAGGGGCAAGGTCTTCAAAGAAATTCAAAATCTTACAGGATTTATGGTTGTGTAGCTGTACGTTGTCAAACAGGATGGTGCAGAGGTCGCACAGTAGTCTCCGAGTAGTCTGGTCTGGGTTTGATTTGAGACCCGACTATAAACTGTCGGATTAGTGCTTCACATGCAGGGCATTGCCAAACAAAGTGTGCCGTCCCTTGGATGGGTGTTAATTTGGATGTCCCTTCTGACAGTATTATCTGGTGGAGGTTAAAGATGTCTTTCAAAGAACAGAAGAAGAGTTATCGTCAGGACACTGAACAAATTACAAATTCCAAGACTGATTCTCTTGTCAACCCGCACTTTGTAAGCATTGTGAGTATGCCAAATGCCCCTTAACATGAGTTTATGCAGGCTGGAGTCCTGCAGTGGAACACTCGGTTTGACAAATGGAAGGTTTACCAAGTTCAGAGCGCCCTCTACTGCCTTATCTTAGAGTACATTTTCGAACATCAAAACAAGTGTGTAATACAGGCTTACCACGGCCAGTCACCACAGCAAAGTATCCAAGAGCTTTCATTGGAAAGAGATTCCCATCTAATATCTGCTTTATCTGCAAAGCAGAGACAATGAAGGAAAGGGGTGAGAAGACAGCAGAATGAGGAAGAAAGTTTTGCAAAGAGAGGGATAAGGAAATAGAAGTGCAAAATTATAATGTGGAGGGGAAAGAAGGAAATTGGGAGAGAGAATGAAGGAAGGAATGTTGATGTAGGAAAGTGAGGGTTCGGGGTCCTCATACCCGGCTCGGGTTTGCCAGGTTTTTCTCGGCCAAGTCCACCTTTGTGAGCACAAAGATGGTGCGCTTTCCCTTTGGGTCCATGGTGCTTACGAGGTCCGTGACGATACTGCGCTCGGCATCCACAGATCCATCTGCAGTCGCGGTTGGGGTCGGGGGCCAAAGGTCATGAGGTAATTCAACATCATGGAGGGAGTAACCAGGAAAGTGACAGGATAGTGAGGGAAAGCCAAGGCCTCGGTAGCTGCACAACATGCCTGAGTACCTTGTATGCAGAGGATGATGGCATTAGGGTTCTGCATGTAGAGTTTGCTCATTGAGAAGATGGCGTCCTTTGTATCAGGTGCCATACCAAATGTCACCGTCTGTTTCAAGAAACAAGGAAAATAGCAATTACATAAAGAGCTATTGGTTTTGATTTTCCAAAATGGCATATTGCCTTCAGCTACAAAGCTCAGTGCATCAGCATGGAATTTTCTTTTTCTTTTTAAACTTAAAAGGCAGCTGAAGGCATCCATTTGAGAGAGGGTAGCTGGGTGGAGGGGAGCTAGGACCCGAGGTAGGTTTGAAGCAGGGAAAGCAAACTTACATGTGACAAGATATACAGTATGTATGATGATCCACTCAGAAGATGTGTCTGAGACAGAGGCAAAATTACTTGCTTATTGAATGTTTTTTTTTTTTTGTATACGACGTCGAGGCTAAGGAAAGAGCTGGAACACAGAACCGACCGGAACACAACAGAAAAAAACTAAAACGGCACTCGGAAGAGCGCATACCTTCACCAGGCTGAATAGTTACGTTTTGCAACCCAGTGATAGGCCGGATCTGCATCCAGACCTTAACCAAAATCTAATCGGCTTGTTCTTGACACCTATTCCACTCATCCATCAAGTTTTGTCATAATCCAACCACAACTCTGAGATATTGTGCTGTACAGTATATGTTTTTGGCCCTATTTCTCAATGGTGAAGAATCACTCAAAAATTATAGTATCTAGATCCGGGTCTGGATCTTCACCAAAATCGAATCAATTCGCTTTAGCACAACCCACCCTGCCGTGCAAATTCCATCCAAACACATCCATAACATTTTGATATGTACTGCTCACAGATAGACAGACAAACATAGAGACAGGGGTGAAAACTAGCGTCCATCCACCTTTGGTGGGTGGAGGTAAAAATAATACAGTGGGGAATGGGGGGGGGCGGGGGGAACACACCAACAGCATGGTCAAGGGGCACAACAGAGAGAGAGACACTTGGAAGAAGAATGGGCACAGGGAAGAATGAGATCATGGGGATGGGGAAGAGGACACAGGAGGTGAACAAGCTCATGTATACAAGCAGAGGAAGGGAAAAACTGGGTATGAAACAGAAACAGAAAGAAAGAAGAAAAAAAACGATAAAATTACCCCCGTGCGGGAGTGACGGTCATCTCTGCGAGAAAATATATAGCCTCCTGAAGGTAGGGCAGTTTTTGCAAACTTTGAAGTCACGTGACGCGAAAACGAAAGCGAATATCGAAAATCCGGCCCGACAAAATTTCGATATTGTCCATTGATTTATATGCCACAATCAAATTCAAGATCGCTTGAGAAATGTCGGAGGAGATAGATTTTGAAAATCGTCATTTTGCATGAAAATCGTCATTTTCGCATTTTTTGCCAACTTTGAAGTCACGTGACACGAAAACGAAAGCGAATATCGAAAATCCGGCCCGCAAATTTAGATATTGTCCATAGATTTATATGCCACAATCAATTCAAGATCACTTGAGAAATGTAGGAGGAGATAGATTTTGAAAATCGTCATTTTCGCATGAAAATCGTCATTTTCGCATTTTTTGCCAACTTTGAAGTCACGTGACACGAAAACGAAAGCGAATATCGAAAATCCGGCCCGATCAAAATTTAGATATTGTCCCATAGATTCATATGCCACAATCAAATTCAAGATCACTTGAGAAATGGCGGAGATAGAATTTGAAAATCGTCATTTTCGCAACGGACGGACGGACGGACGGATCGAAGGACATCTCACCATATTATTAGGTCATGCTCGAAGAGATGACCTAAAAAGGAGGGTGACGGAGGAGGGGTGTTGGAACTAACCTGGAAAGGAAGAGGTACGGTGGGTTGGAAAAGGTTAATAAGGATAGACAAGACCATGAGTATGGAAGGAGGATGACCTGAGCATGTGGTGAACAGCCATGTTGAAGCCATGAGGGGAAGAATTTGATTGAACAGACTGAAGAAATTGGTTCCACAGGTGAGAAAAAAAAAGGATTAAATGAGTGGAGGTGAGCACATTACAGTCAGACGGCGTGGGCAAACTGTAAAAACCTGGGAGGGACAGACCAAACAAAGGGTAGAGGTTGCAATACCAGAAAGGAGTCAGTAGAAGACACAGAGGCCACAGACCTGTCTGTGATGCAAGAGTAACAGACCCAGAAACTTTGGCTTAATCGCGGGAGATTATAAAATAACGACGAAAGCAACGTTTAAACAGTGAAAGAGCTTGCAAGAGGAATTAAAACCTAACTGGGTGTGCTGGGTATACATCAGGTCAAATGGTGGAGAAGCTCCTTGTGAGCCAACAGCCATCCATTTCTAGTGCCCAACTGTGTCTGCGGACATCCTCCTGCAGTTGGGTTACGTTTTTTTTGGAGGTTGGTGGCAGGATTTGCATTCCAGCCACCGGAAAACACTTCATTCCACAAAACCCACAAATGTAAAGAAATCTGAAAACCCACTCAGTGGGATTACCTCCCGTGCTGCTGCCCTGATGACAGCTGCCCAGTGAGGGCAGCTCACCGGATGACGGGATTGGGGCAAAGCCTTCGGCACCCTCATTCCTTGATAATAGGAGGAAAACCACATGGTGAACCGCCAGGGTTAGATTGCGGTGGTGTGTGGTGGAGTGGTGCTGAGGTGTCGTCCACCAGAGGGCGGTCTCCTTGCGTTAACCTGAGGCGGTCCCTTCGGGTGGGTTCCTGGAATGTCCTATCTCTAAGAGAGGATGATCACCTGTCTCTGTTATCATCTTAGCTCAAGCGTTTGGACATCGGTATTGCAGAACTCTCGATGGTTCAGAGACCGGATACTGGCGAGATCATGGCGGGTGGTTACACCTACTATTGTTCTGGTCGCTCTGATGGTTACCATGCCCAAGGAGTTGGTGTAGATCTGTCCGCGAAGCTGACTCAAATGATAATTGAGGTAACACCGGTCAACGAGTGTATTATGAGCCGAAGGATTCGTCACTCCTTGGGTGTTGTTTCCCTGATGTCTGAATATGCTCCCACTGAGGCGAGTGATCTCACCGTGAAGGATGCATTCCATGCCACACTCGAGTCTGTGGTTGATCAGTGCCCCAGAAGAGATACTCTTCTCGTCTTGGGAGATTTCAATGCATCGACTGGAACTGATAGGGATGGTGATGAGACATGTGTTTGGCCCCATGGGTCTGGAACTGTGAACCAGAATAGCATTAAATTCCTTGACTTTGCAAGAAGTCATGGACATAAGATGATGGTTCATGATTTCAGTGCCCACAGCCTCATCGCTGGACTTGGTATTCCAACACTGGTGGTGTAGTAAAGGAGATTGACCATGTGCTCGTTGATGGTCGCTGGAGGATGATCCAGAACTGCAGGGTTTACCGGAGTACTCAGTTCCTCAATACCGACCACAGGCTTGTTGTGGCAACTCTGAAGTTGCAGCTTAAATACGGGAGAATGGTACCATCCAAGCCTAGGCTGGATGTTGGCAAGTTCAAGGATGAGAGGGTAGCTGAGGAGTTTGTGAACAGGCTGAGTGGGGATTTGGGGGGTCTAGGTGCTTTGTAGAATCCCAAAGAGTTGTGGAGTGCCTTCAAGCCCACTGTGATTGATGTTGCCGGTGGATGTCTTGGAACACACCGTAGGGCAAAGAAGAATTTTATCTCTCAAGGGACACTGGATACCATTGACCAGTCGCAGGGCCAGGCTTAATGGCAGAGCTGAGCTGTTCAGGGAGCTGAGGCATAAAACTGTACATGCACCAAGGGTGGACAAGGAGGCCTATGTACAAGGCATCTGTGAGGGAGTAGAGCATCACCTGTGGTAAAGTAATTCTCATCCTGCTTACAGGGGAATTCGCGCATTGCGTTCCTCGGTGTACTGCAGTGAGAGCAGAGGGTGGTGGGCTCTTGAAAGATGAGTCTGAAGTGAAGGCCCGCTGGGCTGGTTACTTTAAGCGGATGTACCAGGCTGATCCACCAGCTGTCGAGTTGGATGTCAGGGGTGTTGCTATCCCTATTGCTGACCCTCCAATCAACTGTGATCCACCTTCGTTTCTGGAAACACGGGCTGCTGTGAACCGGTTGAAATGGGGTGAAGCTCCTGGGATCTGTGGCATCCATGCTGAATTTCTCAAGGCTGGTGGAAATGCTGTACTCATGTTGTTGCATGCAGTTCTGTGATCTGCCTGGAACACAGGCATCATCCCAACTGACTGGAAGAGGGGCCTTTGTTGTCCCTCTCTGGAAAGGGAAGGGTCATTGCCAGGACTGCAACAACTACTGAGGGGTGATGCTGCTCTCAGTGCTGGGCAAGGTCTTTGCTCAGATAATTCTTGATGGGGTTCACCACCATCTGCTTGAGCACCAGCGTCAAGAGCAATCAGGATTTCCACCAAAGAGGTCAATGATTGACAGTACCCTTGCTCTTCGGGTCCTCACTGAACGCAGACGAGAGTTTCGGCAGGTGCTGCTTGCAGCCTATGCTGATCTCTGCAAAGCGTTTGATTCAGTGAATGGGGATGCCCTCTGGAGGATTGTTGATTTTCGTGGGGTGCCACCAAAACTGATCAATCTGATGTCTGAACTCTACTCTGGTACAGAGAGTGCTATGAGATGTGGTGATGCCATCTCCGACTTATTTCCAGTTTTTACTGCAGTTCGTTATGGGTGTGCACCGGCCCCCTACTTTTCAGTGCTTGTATGGACTGGATTCTGGGGAGGACGTCGGAGAGGTCAAGCTACCGTGCATCGTTTAGGAATGTCAAGATCTCTGACCTTGATTGCGCAGATGATGCAATCATCTTTGAAGAGAGTTTTGATATCATTTTGGGGGCCCTCGAGGTGCTGAATGAGGAGTCGGAGCTGCTGGGATTACGGGTTTCCTGGGTCAAAGCTATGATCCAGGCTTTCATTGACATCTTGGTTGGTGCTCTCTTGTCTGTACCTGTTCGTGGTGAGGTTTGTTACCTGCATTGTCCTCAAATGACAATGAGGACAATGCATTGTCATTGACTCAAATGAGATTTGTTACCTGCATTGTCCATGAGCGTTAGCTCATATGGACCTGTGGCTCGTTTTCCTGACGTTGATCCTGCTCACCAGATTCTCTCAATGAGGGAGCCAAGTGAGTGGAGGAGGCCAATGGGCCGACCACATGTATCGTGGTTGCAGCAGGTTGATCAGCATCTGAAGGAGATGGGGATGGGCCAGGCACTTGCCAAAGGGGATGTCCAGACGGAGGCCCCCGGAGTACCGGTGGAAAGTGGACGCAGCGACGCACTGCTTCGGCGCATGCTCCTATACCTGACCTGACCTCCTGAACGCACACCTTGCCTTAAGCAAGAATGCTAGCAAAAGGCCAATGAAATGTGCCGATATTGTTGGAGGCAAGTAAAACAAATTTTTTGGCAGTATAAAAAATGTTTTTTATGGTTTAAATAACATTGCAAGAAATTGTTTGGGATGCCACTGGAAGCGCATCCTTTATGTTGTTGAAGCCACAAAACGTACAAGCGATTCAAGTCAACCCACAGTTCAAGCATCTGGGCATAGAGCCTCTTGTGCCTTGTCGGAAAAATACCTTTACAGGTTATGGTACAGTTTTTTAATATGGAATAAAATAATGGGGTAATTATTTTGTCAAAGTAAAGATTGCAATTCACAGATACACATGCTCATGCGAGAAAAAAAACAACAATTGCGACCACTGAGTTGATTGCCCAGTGTCCATGGAATTCCAATAAAACAAGAGAGAATTACTTTGCATTATATGTCCCCTTCTGATGTGATATTTCCAAAAATGGCATAACTGTGAAAAGTTGACAAAACGCCCTGAAACTCAAACTTATTCTGTAACTTGGCATAATAAAGCAATGTACCAAGTTTCAGTTGAATATGTTAAAATGTATGGGAAAAAAAAACAAGTTGGAAAAACCACAGGTGGGACAGACGGATGGACGGACGGACAGATGGAGAGAAAACCTGTAGTCCCCTCCAGTGAAACCAGTAGGGGACTAAAAATAACGAGACGTCTTCTAATTTGCTCGTCCTGCATGCGTTTTATTTTTTTGTATGCATGATCGAGGTTCATGGAAGAGCAACAGCAGAATGGAAAGGAACAAAATGGAAAGCAGGAAACACCAACAGCAGAGTAGAAGTGAGAGTGAATCAAGGGGAGGGGGGGAAGGACAAATGGGATGATGAATCTGGACACAAGCTGAATGAAACACAGCAAGAAGAGGAAGGGGAAAGTGGGGATGAAACAGAAAATGAACAAATCAACCGACAATTAACAAATGAAAAGAGGTGAGAGAAGGCTGTGTGGGAGGGGGAAATCACAATAACCTTTGAAAAGGGAGTGCTTGGTAATGGGTTAATTTGGGGTCGAAGAGATCATGAGCATTAGTGAAGGGGAAAAAACATTCTCTTTACATACAAAATTTGCTAATAAATAATCATTCAGAATAAAGGATGTCAAAAAAAAGAAAAGAATTAATAATGCTTTGTTTCCTTACGCTGATGATGCCAGGCAAGTCAACCAACACCATTCGTTGGAGACCGGGACCTTTCACATTGAGTGATATCGTCTGTTGGAGCAAGAAGATCAACAACTTGGGGATGGTGGGGTTGGGGGGGGGGGAGGGGGCATTAAACAACGGTTCTTACTCATTTAATTGGAAATCATTTTGTGCAGTGTTTGTATGCATTACAAATATTACACCGGGAGAGCGGGAGAGGGGGTAGGAGCCAGAAGTAGGTATGTAAGCCATGTGAGATCAATCCATAATGCCAATAACTACCAATCTGATTGTAAGATTCAAATAAAAATCCAACTGCTTTACATGAATGTGGGGCTTGCAGTGCTTGTGCACTGCCTTGTCTGGCCATTTTAATTCTCTTGCCAGTTTATTGTCCATCTTGGCACAAAATTTAAACTTTTGTAATGCATAAAGCACAACTCAGCATGAACTGGAATGACATCGCAGGACACAGTGGAGGTTTTCCACACGTGATGCGAAGGTTTTCCGGAGGGAAAGAAAAGTGTACTGAATATTCCTTTGTCATAATCTTCTACCTGTCTCCAAATTTCACTTTCTTCAAACAAGCCCCAAAATAATGAAAACACTCAAGCGAGAATCACTCACCTCTGAGCTAACTGTGTGTCCTTCCTTCACGCTCTTCTTCATTCGAATCTCAATCTCTTTCCGAAGAGCTGCCAGCTGTTCACGCAAAACCATGGTGCACTTTCACACAATTGGATTTTAGTTCGTGGTGAGGAGTGTACAAGAAGTTGAATTTACTGGGCAGAAGTTGAACCATGACTTGAATAAAAAATAAAAGAAGCAATATCTGATGTTACGAGTAAATGAGATTATCTTTTATTTAAGAAAATTGTGGATACAAATGACATGGCACCTGAATCCGCTCTATCCTGATCGTTTCAAAATTGGTAATCATGCCAAGTACTATATGTAGGTTGACTGTGAATATTATATATATATATATATATATATATATATATATATATATATATATATTACATTATATATACAGGGTGAGTCAGAAGTAGCGCCCGATTTCTGTCAGTTGATTGTTTGTTTGCCATTTGTATTACAGTGTACAAGAAGGTAGAAATAAATGAATGACATGTTTATCTAACCATTTACTCAAGAAAAAATTATAACAGAACTGTACCAAGCTGTTTTACTTGCAATTTTCAAAGTGCCCTCCCTCGTGATCGATGCACAATTGCAGCCGAGCAGGCACAGAGCGGCACACACGTCTGCAGAGTTCGATATCAATTTCCTCAAACTTTGCAGTGATTTGAGCCTTCAATTCCTGAATGGTACGAGGCTTTTCACGATAAACAAGGTCTTTCATGAGCCCCCAAAGAAAGAAATCTGGAGGTGTAAGGTCTGGGGAGCGTGCCGGCCACTCGATCGGACCACGGCAACCGATCCACTTTCTGGGAAAGTTTTCATCAAGCCACTGACGAACATAACGTCCATAATGAGGTGGAGCTCCATCATGCTGGAAATAACAGTCCTGATCTTGTACCCTGGGCCAAAATAAGGTTTGCAGCATATCCAAGTAAATTTCTGCAGTGACAGATCCCTCAAAGAAAAAGGGTCCAATTATCCCTAATGGATATATGGCTGCCAAAACTGTCACTCCAGGTAAATTTACCTCCTTCTCAACTGTCACTCTTGGGTTATTCGCAGCCCAGTAGACACAATTGTGTCTGTTAATTGTGCCATTAAGCTTAAAACATGCCTCATCTGACCACCAGATGTTGTCTAGCATTGTGTCCTCTTCGTGAAGTTTAGCTAAGAACTCTTCGCAAAATTTAAGACGGCGGTCGTCATCTCCATCATGAAGGCATGCAGTAAGCGTGGAATGTAACGTTTCCATTTTTTCTGGTGAAGGATATGGATACACTTGATTGGCTCACTTCCAACTCTGCAGATAAACGGCGAGTTGACTTTTGCGGACTTTGTTCCAGTCTTCTGATGGCTTCTTCAGCCTTAGCTACATTCGTTGCCGTTTTCGGACGACCGGACTTCTTTGCAGTGGCTACCGACCCTGTTGCTTCAAATTTCTCGACAATCAATTGTATGTTTCTTCCCCGAGGTGGGTTAATATCGAATTCCTGTGCCAAACGGCATGCCGCCATCGTTGGTTGTTCATTACATTTGTAGTAATGTTTCACGGCCGCAATGCGTTGATTCATTGAAAGGTAATTCATGGTTCAATTTGGTGCAAATTCAGTAACTTTCCAAACTCGCAGCAATAACCTGCAAAACAAAATCAAAAATAAATAAATTACGAAAATTAATAATCTGCAAGACAATTATTAACAACATGACCTCCCAGAAAGAATCTGACAGCCAAAAAAACAGAAATCGGGCGCTACTTTTGACTCACCCTGTATGTATGTATGTATATATATATATTATATATATATATATATATATAATATATTATATATATATATATATATTGTTACGGCTGTGGAAATTCGCATTACACCATAAAGGTCCCGTAGGTGAGATATATTTCTTAAGTACATGTGTAGTTAGCCCAAACCCGTTGTATAGAGGGAATTAATGTGATTCATTCGGGCTGCGATCCTTTGAGTTAGGCGTTTTTCTGTTCTACCTTTGTTTTGATACAACAACAACAACAACGCCAGCAGCCACAACCTACCTTCACCACTCGCTACCGAAAACCTCACATCACGCCATTCCAAGCAGCTCCATGGCCATCGGACACCGCCGAAAACCCTCCACCACCTTCTCCTACGGCCATTCCCGCACCACCTGTGGGCACCGAGCGTCGGGCTATCTTCAGCGATACACGCGAGCCGCGAGTGCAGATGGCGGGTTTTCCGAGGAGAATTCGGATCAGGAATGCTACACGCCCACATCTGATCCATCCAATTAGGAAGCGCGGGGCGGCTTGGCCCCGCTCCAGAGCGCCCGACGAAAATCGGCATATGCAAATTTGAGGATCAGGAATGATACACGCCCCTTTTTCTCGTCCAATCGGCGAGCGTGGCTCCGCCCCTGAGGTCGTTTGGATCCGAGAATTTGCATATGGTGGGTTCCTGAAGCCGATAAAAAGACGAGCGAAGTGAGTCGAGTCGAGCAGTATCGGTGGGCAGAGTCGGGAGACGGAGCTCGAAGCAGAAGTGGGGCAGACGGCTACGGGGGCGAACGGCTGCGGAGGGCGATCGGCTGAGGAGGACCTGGAGGCTCGGGTCCGGGACGAGGAGGTCGGCGACGAGGTCGCGTTGAGTCGCGCGTCGCGGGACTCGAGCAAGCCAGCCATACTCCCTCCCCAGAGCATCAACAATTCCCCCTTCCCCCGCGCTGAGAGAGTGCGACAAGGGGCCCCGTTCCCACTTTACTCCAAGCAGGTGCCAACGAAACTGGGGCACCGCCGTGCAGCGACATTTTGCGGCTCGCCACGAGGGTGCGGGTAGGACCCTTCGGTCTCGTGGACCTGGCCGCTCATCCAGGTTCCACGCGCATTAGGCCCACGGGCCCAGTCTGACTCCCTTCCTTTGAGGGGGTCTTTTCTTTGCTTAGGTGTGAATGCGTGTTGTGGCGCCGTGTCTTGTAAGGTAGAAACTGTATAAGTGGTCCATGTGTCGTGTAGTCGGTTTTAACTTCTTTTATATGTGCATTTCTTTTGTTCTATGTGATATATGTGCATTTGCTAATTGTGGCTGTAAATACGTGCTATATGTGTGCTCCGTGTGCCACGGAATAAATGTGCATTGTGTGAACTGTTTTCCCGTTTCGCTTCGTCTTTTCTTCATTGACCCTCCATCCTGCTTCACGTAAAGGTTCGTAGTGGGTGCAAAACGCCCGGTAAATAATCTGAACCGTCGAGGTCGACGATAACACCGCTCGGTTATCCCGATAGTACGGAACGGCCCGCCCAAGCGGCTCGTGTCCGGAGTCGACCTGCGGCGAGGTACGATCGCCCGGTTTACCATCCGCGTGGGTACTTAGGTAGGTCGAGTTTGGCGAACAACCCTATCCTACGCGGGTGGCCGATTGGCACGATTGTGGTGAGGTCGAAAGGCCCACCCGTGACGGGATCCGGCGTTAGCCGGGAGGGTCACGACTGAATTGTCCGTCCGGTGGGCGAGGCGGTCGCGGTTCGAGTCGCGTGGCCGATCGCACGCCGACGGGCGCGAATTCGCAACAATATATATATATATATGTATATATATATATATATGTATATATATATATATATATTATATATATATATATATATAATATAATATATATATACACCCAGTTTCCACAATCTTATGTGTAATTTTGTCATCTGCACACAACTCCACTCTGGATCTGCCTCAACCACTTCAATTTTGTAGGTGAATGTAAAATTCTTAAATAACATGTAAAAACAGTTAAAATCCATTAGTTCGACATTATAAAACTGAAAATGCAGTCTCAATTTTTTTTGCAAATTTAAAAAATATTTACCTACATCCATTCTTTGGGAATTTCTCCATTATTTGATGCATACACACACACTTCAGAAAAATCCCAAGAAGTTTTCAAGGCACTTCCCTGAAACTTAGCAGATTTGTTGCTGGTTTCATTACCTTCTCAATAGATGTTCAATGGATGCTTTTCTCAAACATGGTCATTAACGGGACTAAAAAAATGTAATACAATTCGGTTAATTGGAGCCGATTATCATATTTAAACAATGAAGGAGTGAGTGAATTGAACAATAAACATCACTTTTGTGCATTATTTTGAGCTTTCTGTTTTGATTTGTAAGAAATGTTTTTACCCTTACAAAAAAACACATCAGCATGCTTACTGTGGGACACTATATATTAGAACTGAAACAGCTGCTTGCACAGCAGCCACACCGATCCCACAGCAATGTTTAATCCCCACCCCTACAGAAACCCCAATCTGCACAAACCATTTCATCTAAATACTGTTAAACAATTTTGATTCAGAAGTGTTTAATCGAATAAAATTCCCATCATGCTGTTGTTCACGCACACGCTGCATGTTGAGCTCGGACAAAAACACAATCCCGTCGACGGCCGGCATGCTTCTCCTTTGTACATTTCAAATTTGATCCCATGCTTGGTCTTGCACATAATTATACTCAAATAAACTCACTTCAAATGTAAAAATAGGAGAGAAACTATATATTAACTTACTATGACTGTCTGTGTTAATAGTGAAGCAGAAATTGCAAGTAAGAATTTTCAAACCGCCACCAAAATCTTTCATGTTCATTAAACTTGCACTGCAAACAAATTAATGTCACCAAAGCACCCTGTATCTCGTATTCTTATTGTTGGGTTTCATAAATGTATGGCGGTTTCTGGGAATTGATGAGAAAGAGCCAGAGTAGAACCCGATTGTGATGACTCCGGATAAACGACCCAGCCGTGCTTGCTCCACCAACTGCTAGTTTCATGCGTCAAATTAAATATTCACTAAAACAAACAAAAAAAACAAACAATAAACTGGTTCATTACAAAGAAAATAATCTGGTTTTTATCCACTTATAGTTTTATACCATTTTAGTGCATATGTGGTTGGAAAATCAGCACTTTTTGCACAGTTAATAAGAATCAATGTTGTCCATTGTGTCACGTGACTGCCTCTGACCTCATTATATTAATGCATTACAATATATATTACTGACCTCATTACATTACATCGAGAAGCTAGTGATGTAAGATGTCTATTTTTCAGATATTATTTTTAACATACAGTACATATTTATCATGATAAATGATGATGCCGCAAAACAAAGTGTGATCTTTTTGTCAAAGGTGGCACTGGCAGTCTGTCCAGGAACGTGACTGTACTGTGTGGAGAAGGAAGCCGAGCTGTGCAACAACGTAATTGGAGAACTTTCTCAGCTCGCCGAACGAGCAGCTGCTCATACTGCACACTCCTGACCATGTGAGCCGGAGCAAGGCCCGAGTGGACAGGTGTGTGCTACACAAACCCCTGACTGATCACTACTAGAGAATGGACTTTGAATGGTGTGGGAGTGCCTCCTGTGAACATGGCAGGCTTTGTGATTTATTTAATGGACGTCTGCAATTGGAAAGTCGATGTTGTGTGTCATTACCAAGTAATGGTAACCAACTCTTCTGCAATGATTCAGTTTTGTTGAAGAAAAAAAAAAATTTGCACTTCCTATTTTAAGTCAGGATTGGAGATTGGCCCAGCTGTACAGGCGAAAATCGTAGGTCGGCTCCCCACCCTCACTGGGGGTGAGGGGGAATCTCTTGTGTGCCCATGACCTAATCCTGGGTACCCACAGCGCGTATGAAAAATTTGGTGGAGATTGACACAGGATTTTTTTGCAATGATTTTCAGACATACACACATACATATGGAGCGAATTGCCTTATTAGCCCCCATTGGAATCGGTCTGAAACGGGGGCTTATGGATTTGGGCTCGATTTTCGTGTCCATGCATGCGTGCGTCCGCAACCATATCTCTGTTATATGGACCGTTATAATTCATACTTGGCACAACGACAACACATAATGGTATACATATGCACATCATTTTGTTTCGCGATGCTATCGAAGATGGCCAACTAGTGCCAATTTTAGTTTTTTTTAAAAAAATACCCAGTGTCAAACACGTCCTCAACCATTTCTCTGACATGCATTTACCGATCTTGTTCAAACTTGGCACACAGATAATGAATGATGGCTTGGCACACAGATGGATGATGCTGTTGGAGAACGATTGTTCAACATGATGCTTTGGCACCATTATTAACGTTGTGTGAGAAACAACGAAAGACTTGTGGTACGATATAACCGTCCATGTCGACGCAAACGATGACTCACAACTCATCTAAAAACTGTGATTGGTCTAAATTAAGCCCCACGATAACTAAATCGGTACACGGCGGTCACCTGTGATTGATGAAAACCGTGATATTTAATGGTTTACTGTATTAAAAATAAAAATAGGACCACTGGACCTGTAGCTTATCTGGGCCATGACCAAATGTTGCAACTCATATTAGGTAGCATTCTGACTGGTGGGTCTGGAGAAGAAGATTTCTAAAGGAATTTACGCAATTTTCACAAAAATTGATAAAGCCGGCCATTTTGACACACTTCCGGCCACGTGATCAGCATGGCTTGGCAATTTAACATCAGGACCCCATCCTAACGTTGCAACCCAAATTTGGTCGCATTCTGACTGGTGGGTCTGAAGAAGAAGATTTTTGAAGGAATTTATATGATTTTCCCAAAAATTGACAAAGTTGGCCATTTTGACACACTTCCAATCACGTGATTGGAATGACTTTGGCAATTTAACATCCCTACCCTGACCTAATGTTGTAACCCAAATTTGGTAGCATTCTGACTGGTGGATCACAATAAGATTTTGGAAGAAATTTGCAGGACCGCCATTTTGACATATTTCCGGTCATGTGATTGGCATGGCCTCCGCAATTTAACATCAGGACCCTGTCCTCATGTTGTAACCCAAACTTGGTAGCATTCTGACTGGGGTGTTTGGAGAAGAAGATTCTTGAAGTAATTTACGTTTTTTTTCCCCAAACATTGATTAAGTCGACCATTTTGACACACTTCCCATCAAGTGATCGTCATGACCTCTGCAATTTAAGATCCCCACCCTAAACTTAATGTGTAACCCAAATTTGGTAGCATTCTGACTTGGTGGGTCTGGCGAAGAAGATTTTTGAAAATTTTTTTACTAACCTACTCCATCCACCACCCCCCCCCAATCTACTTTCTCAACAATTCTCTTGAAGAAGTCCTTTCATTCAAGCTTCTGATCTTTCCTGGGAAAGCCACATTTCCAAGTTGGCCACCAAAGCTAGTCACCGACTGGGCAACCTCCGTCGTGCAATGTCCTTCCTTGGCACACTGAGCTCCTGACCATATGCAAAGCTTTCATCCGCAGCCTTATGGAGTACTGCTCTCCCCTCTGGGCTGGTGCTCCCCACCTCTCACCTTTCTCGGCTTCACGCTATGGAAACCAAGGCATTTAGGATCAATGGTATCTCCTGCGATGAGGCCGAGTCTTAGGGTCTCTCATTCTATCACCGCAGGCAGGTCGGTGGTGTTTGGCTTCTACCGTCTCCTCCCTGCCCCCCCCACTTTTGTGTCCCATATTTCCACAGAGCACTCAAGGTCTGCCAGCATCCCTCTTCTGGTAAAACTACCAAAATCAAGAATCACTGCTCACCTTTACTCTTTCATTCCTCTTTTGGAACAAATTCCACACTGTCTTCAATCCTACTCTTCCATCCAGGTCTTCAAAACAGATGTTCACCACCATCTCTTATCTTCCCCATCCAAACCTCGATCGTTTATACCTCCGTTAATCCAACCCAAACCACCTCCTTTAAGCCTCTATCTCACTGGGCTGTGACAGCTCGCGACAAAATGCGAACGGGATTCTCCAAAATGTCTGGAAACGTTCGCGGTGGTTCTCAATTTCCTCGCGTGAGTCGCAGGACGTCGCTCTGGTGTCGCTGGAATTTTGAACATGTTCAAAAAATTCGTGTGACAAATTTATCTCAAAATAGTCACAGAGTCGTCGCGTTTGTCTCGAACCGGTCTCGAACCCTTCTCAATTTAGTTTCCGTGAGTCAGAAGGTGCGACAAATGTGACATGCAATGTAATGTAGATAGATTCACAATAGTTCAATCCAGATATGACTTAAAAAAAAACAAAACAAACAAAAAAAACAACCTCATAGTCAAATTGTAAAACCAGCATTGTCTGTCCTCTTTCTCTCTGTTCTGAGTAATGGCCTTCAATGCAAACTTTTCACTTTCCCATCATTCCTTTCACCTCCCATCATTCATAAATCACGTCACACATATTTTTACATAAATTAGGTCACACACAAAATATGGTCACACCCAAACCCCTATCAAGGCAGATGAACAATTGGGTCACACACAATGTTTGTGGGTGCAACGTTGACAAGTAACAGAACACTTTGAACAATCAGGCTTGGTCAGCATTCTCCTGTATCCCACCATCCTGTTCTGCCAAGGCACAGCTCCCACACCATTGTAGTACTCAGTCAGGTATTCTCTTACTCGTTTCCCAACTGACAATATGATTGCTGGAAGGGAGAGGCCTCATATATATATATATATATATATATATATGGTCCCGATTTCTCAATTGTCACGCACAGTTGTCGTGCGACTGTTGCACGACATTTGCGCGATGGTCGCACGACCGTCGTGTGACCGTAGCGCGACAGTTGCATGTGCCAAAAAATCTCAGTTTGTCACCTGAACGTCGCGCGAATGTCGTGCGACATGTATGCGAACTCCAGGCGAAGTTCATCCCAATTTTCGCCGGGAGTTCGTGGGACATTCGTGCGATATTCGTGAGACATACGCAAATGTGTTTTAGTATAAATTCAGTGTGATTCCAAGTGAAAATTATCGCTGTTTTATCGCAATTTGGTGTCTCCAACTAGTCGCGAGCTGTCGCAGCCCAGTGAGATACAGGCTTTAACTTCCCTGCTTTCCTTCCTGAAAGTCATGTAGTGTCCCTTTGTTTACCCCATGTACCCCACCCCATCCCTCACTCTTCCACAGATCTCATAATGTCTCTGTTCCCCACTGTTTTGTGCTTCCCTCTCCTGCCCCCCTTGTCTCCTGCTCCCCTTGTTCTACGTTCTGTGTGTTAGCTCTCATACGAGCCTCGACATTGCATACAAAAAAAAAAGAAAAAAGTCGGCCATTTTGATATACTGATAGTCATGTGACTGGAACGAGCTTTGCAATTCCTGTTACCAGTTACGAGAGGAACATTGGTGCCAAATTTCAGCCGGATCGGCCCAGCGGTTTAGCCGGAGAAGTCGAAAAAGGAGACGGACAGATGGAGGGACAGCACATGATGACATTACCTTTTCTGGAATGTAAATTCCAGAGAAGATAATAATAATAACAATAATAATAATAATAAATAAATATGGTTATTATAATAGAGGAAGAAGTTTTGATCAGTAAATTTTTATGAATACGCTATTAATGTATCAAACAGGTAACCGTGCAAAGGATGCGCTCACATCCTGCTCTTTTCCCAAGTCGAACTCTCTCCTGCTGTCCTTAAACTTCGCCACGTGGTAAGGTCCCTCACTCAAAGTCACCTGAAACCACACATTTCAAAAACAGTATTGTTGATTCTCTTTCTCAATGATTGGGAACAATGCAAACTCATGCCCGTTTTCATACTGATGGGGATTATACCATGAGCACAGGACTGTTCAATGGCAGAATGCTTTAAACTAATCCTGTGGTTGATTCGCAACCAAGTTTTATAATTGTACAAAAAAAAATATCCATAAATAATCATTCCAGTGCACAAAGTTTTGAAGCACAACTTCTCCTTTAATCCCACACCAAATAAATTATACGCAGCAGATATAAACATCTTCCTGAGACAAGTATGGGGCGTATAGGTGCAAGAACCAGAGATTTTGAGGCGAAAGGAGAATGCGCATGGCATGTTTCTCACCTTGACAGGAGACCGGGTCATCATCTCACCCGAGCCCCTTGGGAAAATGCGTGCCTGGGCAATCATCTCAAGCACACTCGTCTTGCCTGAACTCTGGTCTCCAACGACGACGACCTGGAGCACAAGTACACAAAAAGCCTTTGCATTTGGTTTGACATCTATTTTCGACAGTGATCCATACAAGTTGATGGAACTTGCATGCGAATGACAAGCAAGTAACCGTGCAAAGGATGAGGACACATCGATGTACTTTCACAATAATTGCAGAAAGGTTAAATAATTAATGGAAAATCAGAACAGGTAATGGGATTCAAAACTGGGATCTCAGCAACGTTCACTGCGAGCTCACATGGACTCAACCTAAACTGTGTTAAAGTGTGTAAATCATTTCAATTATAGTTCAAACATTTGATGAAGAAATTGGGGTGGAAGGAAGGGAAGCAAATTGTAAAATATATAAAAGAGCTAGAGAAGAGAGCAGGAATCAACAGAGCAATGTTAAACTACATTTATATCAAAGGCCAGTCTTGGGCAAGAATTTTTACTACTGAGGCTTCGTAAACAAAATGAAAAATAGAGCTTGGGAATAATAATGAGTGAAGAATAACAGTGATATTTAAAAGGAGGGCAAGGAAGAGGGATCCAAAGTCCATATATTGATTAATGGGGGTGTAAGGGTATCAAATATTCTGACGTTATGCATAGACAATATGTATCTGGCCCCTAATGGAAAGCAACAACAGAATAAGGAAATGACTTCGCACACAGAAAATATGAGTTCTTTTTTTTTGAAGATGAGGCTCAAATGCTTTAATATCTGAAAGTCTGGAAGAAGAAACATCGGATGGAAACAGCAGTGAAATCATGGCTGCCTTGTTCGGCCTTACCCTTGGAAGCTGATCGTGAGTGTTATAGTTTTTGTCATAGTCAGAGAGCATGTCCAAAACTTCAGAGTACATCTCAATGAGCGATTTCTGAAAAACAAAACATTGATTGATGCAATAATTACCACAAGCATCAGGAATTGGAGTGCACGAGGTAGCTTCCAATCAAGGTTAATGTTTTCTTGAAAAAAATCAATCAAAGTTCCACCATGCCTCGTCTTCTCTTGTAATTCAAGGCTTGAGCAGAGAGCGGGCATGAGTACACCAATAAGGTATCAATTTGAAACACATAAGTACTTTCATACGTGTATAAAGAAAATGGACCTGTCCCACTACTAATAATAAGACAATGGGCTCAAAGATTCTGAATCCTACTCAACCTTAATGTGCCGATGGTGGATTCCTTTGTCATCTTTTTGGAGAATTTGCTTCTTCAAGTCTTTGTTTTCCTTCTCCAACTGCTCCAGGATCCGCTGGTACTTCATCTGCACACATAAAGCGTACGGTTAATCGTTCTGGCAAAACAGCACGATAGTTGGTGAAATCACAAAGTTTTCAAAGGATGTTCCATACCCTTTAACTTGACCGAGCTTATTTTGGAACGTCCCTTTTTTGTTTTTTTTGTAAAACAAACAATGCAATGACAATCATGCTTCGTGTTCCGTCTTCAGGATCGAAAAGAAAATGCAACTTCCCACATTATCAAGATCGTCAATCACCTGGACACGTAAAATTTCTTCCTGCAGTTGATCTACCTTTTCTCGATCCGAAACCTGAAAAAAAACAAGGGGGAAAATTGGGAGAAAAGAGCAAAGTTATGGCTAACGAACCCAAAGATGATCAAAATAAGAACTGATGCGAGAGAAAAGTCACATGATACATCAATTCTGCAAGTTAATCCAAGGGAAAACACAACGTCTGTATTCCCTCCAATAAATGGCCTGAGCATCTATCGTTTTCAACCTCTTCTTGGGGGGGTACTTATTGGAGGGGTTGGGGGGGGGGGTATTTTGTCACCCCCTTCTAGGTGGGGTGCTTATTGGAGGGAACCATCCTGCATGTGTGGTGGTTTATAATTTTCTGCATCTTCAGCGAACTTCCATCTTTCTTCACACAATGGAGTCATTTATCGCAATCGCATAATTATGCAAACCACATTACATGAGCTCAATGGAGTCATCGCTATCATAAATTTGTTGTCACGGCACTTTCAACGGACGAAGAACACAACTCAACTCAGCTCAGCTCAACGAGTGGAGAGCATCTCGCGCATGACTGCCTTGCTTCATTTTATGTACAACGAGCCGTGTATACCCGTTGCTTCGCTGATGGGTTAAATCAAAACACAGCATGTTGTACTTCACAAATATATTGCATTTCTATTTGGTAGTCTCAATGAGGATGTAAAATGAAGCAAAACACACAAAAAAAGATCTATACAAACATATAATTGGAGTTGCTCCTGCCATGGTGGCTGTGGTTGTTGTTGTTTGTGTTCTCCTTCCGTGTACTTTTATATATTTTAATATTGCTTCAAGAAATATTACTATATGTAATTTTGTGTGCACCTGCCGTGCACCTCATACACGTCAGTCACGTATTATTCTAAAGTGTTCCTGATGTCGCATGATATTTTTTGTAGAGAGTAAATTGCTCATTAGCCTTCCAATCAAGCAAATCGATAATTTGCTTGCCAATGGTACCATTTTTTATTATTCTACGACAGCAGGAACCCTTTTGAATAAAGCTGGATGGACAGACAGTTGTCCTGTTAATAATAGATGCATGTATTATGAAGGTACAAAATGTTTGGCAGCGATTGGTTGCTTGACCCCAATAACCGACCACGACATTTATTGGAGAGGGGTCGTTTATGTTTTTAACCCGATCCTAAGGGTAGAGGCATTTATTGGAGGAAATACGGGTTTAATTGTTTTTTTGGGGGGGAGGAAACAAAAAGAAAAATAAGTTTCACCAAAGGTTACTTTTTGATCTCAATTCAAGGTCACAAGAAAAAATTAACGTCACGTGAGGGAGTGGAGAGGAGAGAGGAGAGAGAGAGAGAGGAGAGAGAGGGAGAGAGAGAGAGAGAAGAGAGAGAGAGAGAAGAGGAAGGAGGAGAGAGGAGAGAGAGAGAGAGGAGAGAGAAGAGAGAAGAGAGAAGAGAAAGGAGAGGAAAGAAGAGAGAGAAAGAGAGAGAGAAAGAGGAGAGAGAAAGGAGAGAGAGAAAGGAGAGAGGAAAGAGAGAAGAAAGAGAAGAGGAAAGAGAGAGAAAGAGAGAGAAAGAGAGAGAGAAAGAGAGAGAGAAGAAAGGAGAGAGGAAGAGGAGAGAAGAAAGAGGAGAGAAAAGAGAGGAGAGAAAGAGAGAGAGAAAGAGAGAAGAGAAAGAGAGGAGAGAGAGAAAGAGAGAGAGAGAGGAGAGAAGGAGGAAGAGAAGGAGGAGAAGAGAAAGAGGAGGAGAGAGGAGAGAGAGAGAGGAGAGAGAGAGAGAGAGAGGAAAGAGAGAGAGAGGAGAGAGAGGAGAGGAGAGAGAGAGGAAGAGAGAGAGAGAGAGAGAGAGGGAGAGAGAGAGAGAGGAGAGAGAGAGAAGAGAGAGAAAGAGAAGAAAGAAGAGAAGAGAAAGAGGAAAGAGAAAAAGAGAGAGAGAGAGAGAGAGAGTAAGAGAGAGAAGAGAGAGAGAGAGAGAGAGAGAGAGAGAGAGGAGGAGAGAGAGAGAGAGAAGTAAAGAGGAGAAGAGAGAGAGAGGGAGAGAGAGAGAGAGGGAGAGAGAGAGAGAGAGAGAGAGAGAGAGAGAGAGAGAGTACGAGAGAGAGAGAGTACGAGAGAGAAAAGAGATAATTAAGAGATAAAACATCACATGCTTCGAACTCGAGTTATGATCCGCAAAATGATTTTTAAAGGAAACATGACCTTTGCTCTGTTGAACCCAAAAACGAATCAGTTCATCTTCGTATCACAGTGCATACATTTGCCAAGTTTGGTTGAAATCCATTCTGTGGTTCACAAGTTATTATAGTATCAGAGATTTTCAATTAAAAGGTCAAATAACAATAGACCTTTGACCTTTTAAACCCCAAATCTAATGAATTCATCTTTGTCTTGCAGTTCATACTTTTACCAAGTTTGGTTGGAATCCCTGCAGTTATTCACAAGTTATCGGGATAACGAAAATGTGCTATGCACACATGCACTCAAGGGCAACGCGGAGGGAAGCATTTAAAAAAAGAAAAGACTCACCCATCCCTTCCCCCCCACCCCAAATTTTCGATTACACTTGAGTAGAACCATTTGCATGCGAGATATGTTGAGGCCAATTAAAGAACTAATTAAATGAACGCTCAATCACAGACACAAGAAGTGCCGTAATCACCTGACACATTACAAGTAACAGGTTGACCCTTTTCATTCTGGGTTGAGCTGGTTGGTAAGCCGATTGAAGTGTGCAATAAATCAAGGGGATTGAAATCAAGTCTGATTGGAAATTTCAACAGCTTCAAATCTGAAAAAGATGCCAAACAGAGGCATCGGACGAGAAGAGGACAAGTGGGACAGCCATGCACCGAAAGCGCCTCAATTGTCAGGCAGACCTTTGGCCTTGGATGGGTGAAGTGATTGGAGAGACCATCCGAACGTCGAGCTTCTTCCTCATGTTGCTGGATCTGCTGCTGAATTAGTATCAGCTCACCTATCAGGCCCTAGGATGGACACACAGTGCCAACCCCAACCCAGGCGTCGGGACCAGCGAGTGGGTGAGATGTAACGTGACATGGAATTGGGGAAGCAAGGGAAAAAAAGTGACGAAGAAAAAGGATGAGGGACAGCTCAACAATGTTTGACACGAGGGACAAATTAGCAAAACAAAATGACTGCACAATCAGGACTTACATGCATTTATAGAGCTCATCAGCAGATGTGATAATGACCACACATCGACAAAATATGCAAGCAGACTGACAAAGGGTAAGTGCAGTATACAGCCGGAAGGTTAATAAGACCTGTATTTAACAAAGTCGTGGATAAATTACAATAACTGTATGAATGTTTCTCAACATATTAAGAGCTCATGGGTTAGTTCTCAAAGTTTGCTGAACTGAGCACTGTTCCACGACGAAAGAAAGCCAGTGCAAGCACGTCACCAAAGACATATGAGGACCATGAAAAGCTCAGTTTTGACCTTGCTTAAGACTTCATGGGTACCAGGGATGCGAGTAATTCGAGTTAATAAAAAAACAGAAGAAGCTTATTGAGAAAAATGAGAACAAACACATAATCATTGCATTTCACTGCCTTACAAAACCCATGACTTCTTTGTTCTTTCTTCGCTTTTGAGATGTGAGCAGTGCTGCTTATGAACAGCATTTCATACCCAACCCAATTTGGCAACATAAGCCGTTGCAGACTTTTTGCGGATGGTTTGCCTGCAATGGTATTTTGTACTGCATTCTAGAATTTCAATCCATCTCGAATGAAGGACCTTCGACATACATCCAAATCAGGATGTTGTGGAACTTTTAGGTGGTGTGATTCCCAGTACGACACCACTCATGGTTCTTCATGGTAAAAGTTTTAGGACTGAGAGGGCCCGTTGGAACAGGGAAGGCGAATTGCATTCTGCATAGTGCATACTGCAGCCAGATTTCCCTGGTGAGATGGGCGATGTATATCGATTTGAAATGATGGGGAGGTGACTTGTACGTCTTTGTCATGGATGTAGTAGTCAGCTTTGTCTTTTGTACTTGTATACCATGCTCCACAAATGGGTTACGACGATGTTGTTGAGCCTCCCCCTACTGTGAGTTGTCCGTTCAATGGTGATGGATGACAGAGCCCTGATGTAATCATTTGGTTTACCATGTACGTAATATTCTTTGGGAAGCAATTAAATTATATAAAATTTGGTCATTTTTAAAAGATACACAAAACATTGTATTTGGAAATACTGTACATAAATAAAATATTGCAATATTAAATTTGGTGCAGAAATATATCACATTACCAAGGCATTACAGTATGCGTCATGAAAGGATAACTCAGAGGAAGTTGTCCAACATGACTGTGGACCCTGTCAGGATAGTGTGTGATGAAAAAATCTGTTGTTCTGGAGCTCTGCATGCAATACAATGCATCACGGAGTACACCTTCATTTTGCAGGTGCCAAACCGGGTGTCCAGGTTGCAGATGCTTCATTGGTCGATGTTGAAACCCCCATGGTACCTTTTGAGTAAACCAATGCATCGCTGGTACCCTGGCCAAGTTCCAAATTCCCCTGACTATTGCTGGGCTGGCAATGGAAAATGATCCAAGGTATTCCGTGCCATGGAAGCCGCTGGTCAGCAACTTGGAGAATGATATTCTGCATTTGCATGTGTTGCTGTCAGGTCAGGTGGTACGATTGCGGGTGGACTGTTCCTTTTCCCAACAACGTGTATATTGGCAGTTGAGCACACGGTGCCTTTATTGTGCACTTCTTATCCTTTGTGGAGGCAGTCGTGGCTGGTTTTGGTGGTGCACACGATGAGAATGTTGGTTGAACAATGATACCGTTGACACGATGTGAGGTTCCTGCTCCACATCAGACCTTCTCTTGCCTGTCGATATTGTCAAAGGCAAGAACTGTAGAGACTGATGGATGCACACACTTGGGAAGAGGTTCTGCGTCAAACTCAACACTTTCCAGATTTTCCATACATGGTGCTGTGTCTATTTCTTCTAAACGAGAGTAGGAACAGGCGTGACGACACAATCCAACATCACACACGTCGATATAACTACCAGGCGGTCATATGGCGACGGAGTTTCGTCAATTCGCGAGATATTCCTAACCCCAGTGAAGAGCAGGAATGGACAAGTGAAGATTGCAGCCTTGTTATCCAGTGAATGACAGGATCCACCGCTCCCAAAGTTGTTCTCAGTTTGATGTTGTGCAAGTGTGCTCGCTCTTGTCGGCAAACTGACTGCTCATGCATCATTAACGGCTTGAAATGTACAGAACCGTGCAAGTTACACACTTGCTCCAACATGGCCAGCGATGATGAGGAGCCAGAGCATGACCTGCAGGACTAATCAGACAGTGATGACGAATGAAAGGACACCGACATCAGTAAGCGAGAAATTATTTGAAACGTGAAGAATAGCACTATAGCTCGTACTCTCCTTATATCTGCATGTTAAATATTTATTATATCTGCATGTTAAATAAGTTAAATATCATAAATATTTCAGGAAGCATGATGCCAGGTGAAGAAAATTTTGTGTGAGAAAATCCCAAATTCTGACCTATTTTCTCAATTATTTCAGAATCCAATGGACCAATATTTACAAAAGTTATCCTGGCATGTGCCCCAAATTTTTTACTGAACATATCTTGTTCAGGGTTGTATATATGCCTCAGATCAGCCATTGCAAAGTTATCGTCAATTTTCAGAAATATGATCAAATGAGGCATCCATTTTCCAAGATGGCCACCAAAAAGGTGTTTCGCTACTCTTTTGAGATGTACATCACATTTTTTATTTTATTTACTCCAGACATCAACCTAACTGGAAAATGCAGTGGCTTTTCATCCCTATTTGTGGGAGTCAACTCTTGTGTGGCTCATGGACTATTAAGGCAGTTAAAAACAAGACCTTGCACACCATTGGAATCTCAAGACAGGAGGCAGATTCCCTAGAATTGTCACCCTCTTACTGGTTGGAAGGTTAGGCAAGCCCGCTATTTTATAAAAGCTTAAATATGCTCTTGTTCCTCATGCCTTCTATCTATGCCATCCTCAAGACACCCCAGGTAATACTTGTTCTACAAGAAAACACTTCTCTGCCCTCCCTCCTAAATGCTACACTGGCTACCCACTTGCATTCATTAATCCCTCATTCTCCCAATTGTGAAATAGTCTCCCTGCGTGTCGACCTCCTCTCTTCAATCTTTCACAGGTGCTGCCCATCATTACCTCATGCGCATCCACAGCCTTTTCTACACACACTGATTCTTTCCCATTCTTTTCCTTTCCAGGTAATTGTTTACTGGTTGTGTGTTAATCCTCCTTATCCTCCTTGTGCATGTCCACCCCCTCTCCCATACCCTTTGGTAGTTTGTGAACCAGCTGCTTTGTCATTTCGCTCCTCCTTGAACCGAGACCCTTGAATTAAAAAAAAATATAAAAAACTCCTTTGGCAATACGAAGGCTCTGGTTTGGAATGTAGTATTTGACAATGACTTTTAAGAGGTATCACCTGAACTCTGAATTGAAGGTACATCGTGCCGGAGTTTTTTTATTTATTTATTTTTTTTTACACAGTATTGCATTCACTTTTATAAATAGAATAAATCATTCACTGATTTTGAGGGTCATTTATGATAAATAGGAAGAGTTTTTTTTTTTTTGCATAACTGTATAATTTCAAACTATAAACTTGAGAATATATAAAATCAGTTGGTCCTAATATTTGAAACCTTATCATCTTACCTTTCGATACCTTTTTTCTTCAGCGTTGATAGGTGAAGAGCCAAACTGTGCATCAGCCGCGCTCATTGCTGGACGGTGGAGTTGCAACACCTGTTAAAGCAAAGATAATATCTCGCAGAGATTAGTATAAAAGTCCAAAAGTACCAGAATCATCCCGATACATCTCATTTTGGCAAATACAATTAAATCGAGCCTTGTATGTCAGAAATAATTAAAGAAACAGGCATTTTAAAAGAGGGTATTAAAATAAAACTGCACTGTAACCTCACCCTTAAACTCTGATAATAAACTGTACGAGAGTACATTTAGGTGTGAATAATTTATCGCAGTTCATTGTCACCCCAACAATCACAAAGTGCTATCCTGATATAAATCCTGTAAAACTATAGGTCCTCATGCTATCCCCAGCAATGGTGCAAATCCTTTTTGCAAAGTGAAGGATACTCCATGCAATAAATTGTGATAAAACCCCATGTTTGAGGATGGGCCACTTACAAAACTCTGAGGGTGAGGGGATGTCAAACTGGAACCCTCTAATCCTTACCATAATTCACAGACTTTATTTTTTTTTTCACGAGATATTTTTATTTATTTAATTTCTTTACTAGATAAGATCTGATGACCAAGTACAGATCTTGCGAATGACCTTGCTTGAAAATAAAGGTGTGAATGTTATCTTGAGAAAAGCAAAAAATAAATATTCGCACCAAGTGGTTTCAGTGGAGGTGTTGCTGCTCAAAAATTACTGCTGAGAAGAGGTAATCAAATCAAAGTATGAAATGGATATTGGAGCACAAACAGTGGAACAAGCAAAGCAGCAGATGCTTGCTCTTTACGGATGAATCCAAGTTTAGATTAGTCGGCAACTATCAAAGGCGATGTGTTCGGAGAATGGTTTTCATAATCAAAGTGCAACAACTGCAGTGAAGCATTGTGGGGGATCAGTAAAAGTTTGGGGCTGCCTCTCAGAAAATGTATCAGTGATCTATGCATAATTGATGGTACCTCAATTGCTGACCAATGTAGACACATTCCGATCCCTCAAGCACATCTCTCAGAAAAATTACTCATTAGGCAGGGAGTAATATTCCAGCAAGACAGTGAACACATAGAGAAAAATGTGACAAAACGATATATTGATAGTAAAGAGGACAGAGGACAAACACTCAACTACATGGCATTATTACCCTCGCCGAAGGATTCAGAGAGGGTATTGCATTTGGGTTCGTTTGTTTGTTTGTTTGGCTGTCTGTTTTCAAAAAAGTGATTTTCAACAAAGCGATAAAGAGGGTTTTCCAGAGGGTGAGAGAGATGGTTGATGAAGATTAGGAATAGGAATTGTTGTGGCACTCCAGCCTTGACAGGGAAAGGAGATGAAAGGATCCAGTTCAGAGCCACATGTTGGCTATGAGAGGAGAGAAAGTTTATTTTGGACCTGAAGAGGTGGCGAAGTTTCTGTCAACCCTTGACTCCTACACATAGAGGAAAATGTGACAAAATTATATATTTCAAAAAAATGTGAAGTTTGTTTGTTTGTCCACACAGAACTTTTGTGTTTTTCTCCACAACCGCTTGGCGGATCAAGACGAAATTTTCAACATTGGTGCGACTACTCATGCAGAATGTTATAATGATAATTATGATGTCATAGTTCACGTGGTGTGGCAGCCATATTGGAAAAACAGAAAAAAATTGGACCTCTGCATCTCTGAAACAGCACCAAGGAAAAAATTGAAACTTGGCACATGACAAGTACTCCTCATGGGGAATGAGTGTGATTTTTTAATGAGCTCATGGGTGCCCTCGTTATGATGTCATAATTGCATATGCAGAATGCCACATCCTAACAGTATGAAATTTGAGGATCATCGAGGGATAAAATGGTCCACATAAAAATTTTTAAAATCATGACGTCATCGGTCACGTGATTCGGCAGCCATATTGTTTAAAAAAATAGAATAAAAAAAAATTCAAAAATCTTCTCTGAAGTGGTTGAACATATCGAGGTGAAACTTTACACATATGACCGTCTGTCCATGAGGAACAAAAGGTTCACACATACGACGTCATTGGTCACATGGTTTGGCAGCAATATTGCATTTACCTAAAAACCTATAAAAATACACCACTCAAAAGAAGTCCTGGCGAGGGTTTGCAATCTCTGATTGCTTTTTTTTCTTGTTGATGTTGTATATGCTTCAAAAGAAATGAAGGTCAAATGGTGACCAACCAGCTTTGCTAAATTGTTGGTACTAATACAGGAATATCATAATAATATTTTACCCACAGACATTAATAAGCTATGTGATAGCACAAAAACAAAGCAAAGCTCCATGTATAGAAAAGTGTGTTGGCTCCACGAAAACAAAGTAAGGCTCCACAAAAAAATAAAAAAATGGGTGTGTTGCATAATGTAATTGCTTGTTGCTTGTATTTTGTAATTTCTGTGACAAGATATTGTATCAACTAGCCAGTTGCCCATGCCCACACGGGATTCTAAACTGGGTATGGATGTCAGGTCAGGTGTGGGAGCATGCGCTGGAGCAGCGGGTCACTGCGTCCACTTTCTCCCGGTACCCCAGGGGCCTCTGTCTGGCCATCTCCCAGGCAGATGCCTGGCCCATCTCCTTGAGATGCAGATTAACCAGCTGCAACCACGAGGCACGTGTTTGGCCCATTGTTCTCCGACACTCAGGAGGTTCCCTCGCTGAGAGGATCTGGTGAGCAGGATCAGTGTCAGGAAAACAAGCCACATGCCTATGCATCCGCAGCTGACTCTCACTGACGATGCAGGTAACAAATCTCATTTGAGTCTCTCTCAGCAACCGCTCGTTGGACACAAAGTCTGACCAGCGATAGCCGAGGATTATCTGAAGAGACCTGGTACCAAAGGAATTAAGTCTCCATCTCAGTTCCTTGGTCGGAGTCCAAATCTCACATCCATAGAGCAAGGCTGGAAGCACCAAGGACCTGAACACTCCAAGTTTTGTCCTCCTGCACAGGTACCGGCATTGCGACACCCCATAATCCAGTGAATCCATGACTCCCCAGGCCAGACCCAGACATCTATTGACCTCTGGCTCACAGCCAGCAGAGACATAAATATCACTGCCAAAGTTAGTGAATCTCTCCGTGACCTCAACATCCTCACCACAAACAGGTACAGACAGGATAGCAGCATCCAAGATGTCATTGAAAGCCTGGACCTTAGTTTTGACCCAGGAAACCCATAATCCCAGCAGCTCTGATTCCTCATTCAGCACCTTGAGAGCCCCCCAGAAGGATATCCAGAGTCTCTGCAAAGATAACTGCATCACCTGTGAAAACAAGGTCAGAGATCTTGACATTCACAAAGAATGCACCGCAGCTTGATCTCTCTGACATCCTCCTGAGAATCAAGTCCACACAAGCACTAAAAACTGTGGGGGCCAGTAAATACCCCTGACAAACTCCAGTATCAACTGGAAATAAGACAAAGATGCAATCATCACATCACACAGCACTCTCAGTCCCAGAGTATAGTTCAGACATTAGATTGATCAGTTTTAGTGTAACTCCACGAAGAGATCAACATAGGCTGCGAGCAGCCCCTGCAAAAACTCTCCTCTGCATTTGGTGAGGACCCAAAGAGCAAGGATGTGGTCAATGGATGACATCTTTAGTGTAAAGCCTGACTACTCTAGGCGCTGGTGCTCAAGCAGGTGGTGGCGAACCCTATCAAGAATTATCCGAAGCAAAGACCTTGCCCGGAACTGAAAACAGCATCACCCCTCGGTAGTTGTTGCAGTCTGGGATCACCCTTCCTTTCCAGAGAGGAACAACAAGGCCCCTCTTCCAGTCAGTTGGGATGATGCCTGTGTTCCGGCAGAGCACAGAATTGCATGCAACGACACGAGTACAGCATTTCCACCAGCCTTAGAAGTTCAGCATGGATGCCACAGATCCCTGGAGCTTTACCCATTTCAAACGGTTCACTGCAGCCTGCGTTTCCACAAGTGAAGCGGCATCACAGTTGATTGGAGGGTCAGCAGTAGGGATAGCAACACCCCTGACATCCAACTCAACAGCTGGTGTATCAGCTTGGTACAGCCGTTCAAAGCAACCGGCCCAGAGAGCGTTCACTTCGGACTCCTCTATCAAGAGCCCACCACCCTCCGCTCTAATTGCAGCACACTGAGGGATGGGTTTGGAGGAAGACAATGTGCGAATTACCCTGAAAGCAGGATGAGAATCACTTGACCACAGGTGATGCTCTACCCCATCACAGATTCCTCACACATCAGCCTCCTTGTCCACCCTCAGCACACGTACATTTTTACGCCTCAACTCTGCCATTCAGCCTGGCCCTACGACTCTATTCAATGGTATCCAGTGTCCCATGAGACACAAAATTCTTCTTCACCCGACGG
>CM068954.1:154641196-154662096 GCA_035128595.1 Eptatretus atami
TTGAACATCAAGGTGAATATGAGGAATAGTAATCACAGACTAAGCCTGACGTCTCCTATTAATCCCATATAATTAATCCCTGCAGATTGATCGTTCATATTGTGTTCAACAAAATGTTTAAAGTCGTGTACAAAATTTTTCATATAACTCTAAAAACTGGGAATCTCTCTCCTTCCAGGAATGGGAACCAAGACAAGACGACTCGGCGTAGTTGTGCAGGTCACCAACCCACAGGTGCTACCACGACGTAGCGTTTGGCGGTCGTCGTCCACCGCTCTTTGTACACTTGAACAGCCGATGCCGATTTTGTTGCCCAACAATAGCGAAAACTACCGCGTTCACAAAATATCTTATCGAAGTTTTTGATCGATTTCCATATTGTGATCATGTTTCTGTCAGGCTTCAGGTGTAAATTCATAGGCTTCTTCTTCTTCTTCTTCTTCTTCTTCTTCTTCTTCTTCTTCTTCTTCTTGAGAATAGCAGCTTCTCTGTCGGATCTTCTTCTTGAAAATTGCAGCTTGGCTGCTGGGTAGGATGTCATTTTGTTGGGGCGCGATGTGCCGTTGATGCTGGCCCCGATACCAGACAGCTGGACTCATTTCGCCGACCTGGAAGGATGACAGGCTGAGTCAACCCCACCTGGTGTTAATTCAGCAGCCAACGAGGCTCATACTCAGGACCCAGGATCCCAAACAAGCCATGAGCCACCCTAACCCACTAAGCCAACACCAAGCTTAATTAATCAGCAAAATATTATTATTATGCTTTAATTTTGCGTAAAAGTTTTTCTGTATGTGCAAATTAAGATTAAATTCCAAAATTTCCCACCGGGGAGGGGTCACTCCTTCCAGACCCTCACATCCTCCTTCCAAACACTCCTACCTTCTCCAAGACACTCCTCCCCCTCCTTAACTCTATCCCCCCGAACCCCGTCCTCCCAAACCCTACACCCTCCCACCTTCTCCCAGATCCTCCCAAACCCTCCAATCCCCTCCCAGACGCTTTCTCGGTGGCTTCGCTCTCTCGCACCACAGCATGAATTCCAGCGTGACGGAATCACTCATTTAATGCATTATGGACATATCCACCTCGATTATTGCCTTCCATTAGAGAATGGAGGTAAAATCGTGTGCATGAAAAAGCATGAATATGATCCACACTATAAAGTTCAATCCAGTAGTCTAGCGTCGGTGGTTGATTTTGGGGAATGACTTAATTTTTTGACGGAATCACCGCGCACAAATGATTTTCCGATACTAAGCATAATAAACGATATATCTGCTCTCGTTCAAAAGATAAAAGGATCAGTGATATTCAAGCTATTCTGGGCTCAGTGTTGCTGATCAAATCAATACACTCTTTTAATTGGGGTAATTTTGTGAGATCCCCGGTTAATTGAAAGTGTGACGGAATCACAGAGTTTACGTGACGGAATCACGACTGCAATTTATTGGGGTTAATTTTTTTAATTGATCAAAGACAACGTGTGAGAATGCTCAAGATTTTATTAAACATCACAAATGGGGACAAGGTAACATTGTCAATTAAATTATTAGTTAGTGGAACAATGAATGAAAACGAAGCAACTGGTATCTGAGTTAACAAGTAACTAAATGACAGCTAGTACCCTAAAGGCAGGCCTACTTCTTATGGTGATGAAGGGACATTCAAACATCTGGTACGTCTGATCAACTACTAGTACATAATTATTCTGCACATTCGTCACAGATGAAATTATCCCCGCTCTTCCGTAAACCCCGCACATGTATCATGGAACCATGTGGAACAAAGCGGACATTGGATCCAGGACTCTGAATCCTGGTTGTCGTCGTCCCAGTAGTTTCCGTCACACAGACCACATACATTGCTCTGGTCGTCCCATCGATTTCAGCTGTTCCCCGTGGTCTGGTCACACACGACTTCTTCTTTCTCACCTTCTTCAGCTTCTTATTCTCTCGTCGAGGCTTAGAAGTGGCACGGGAGGGGCCAGCGTTGGGAGCCACTTCGTTGTTCGAAGAACCCGGATCTGAAATAGTACACCGTCATTTTTACTCAATAGTAAGAGGTTTAAAATGAACAAGAGTCGATAGTATAAGAGTAGATTTTCTAATTGGGTGTGCCGACAGCCAGGGAGGTACATAATTAAGTAACATGCTTTACCGACGGATGGCAGTGTGACTGTTGCACAATGTAACGGAGTCACTAACCTGGTGTGGCATTCTGCAACTCGGGAGGTAGGTGGGGGTTACATGGTCAGGTTGCATGATCAGGCCGAAAGGTCCAACATCCACAATTGATGTGCAGTGATATTTGTGCCAGCAGTGCAATAGGGGTTAATATATGTGTGACACATCTCAATGCTCAGCTCAATTCCCAGCATCCTATCCGTACTACCACATTACATTGTTTCTATTGCTAGAAAGTTTCCTCTGTGTATTCTTTGTCATATATATATATATATATATATATATATCCCAAAGCAGTACAGAGTTTGTGATTCCGTCACATTTCGTAATTCCGTCACGCTCGCCAGCCGTGACTGGGACTAAAATGGCAAAGTCTGAATTTCCGGCGATAAAGCATGCAAATGTACTATTGGTTATTTAGTATTTGATTAGCCTGCCTTGAATATCACGAAGCTAGAAAAGAATAACAACAGAATCGTGACGGAATCACAAAATGCCACAAAAGCGACAGTTCAAATGTATCCCATAGTTGCACAAGCTTGGTCTCAACTATCATATGAATTAAACAGCCGTCTCAAACATAAACGTGTGCAGCAACTTTTCCTGATCATATTGATATGTAATATGTTTACTTACCTCTCGGAATAATGACAAGTCTCCATATTTGACGTGGGAAAATAGTCGAAATTCGCACGTGGCGAAATCTTCATGCTCGTTGCTCGTGTCATGTTACATAGGCCCACATAAATAAAATTCGCTTGCTTGGATTGTCCAAAAAGAGGAATTTTTAACATACATCGGATGATAATGTATATCAAAAACGAAAATAAGAGAGAATCCAAGCTATTTTTCATTTTTGTTGTTTGGTTGACGTTTCGATGGAATTCATGACAGATGCTTTCCATCCTCCCACTTTTTCTTCTCTCACTGTTGGCAATTATATGCATTGTTGGCAACTATCCCAGCACTCCCGACGTGCTACACAAGGCCATTTTTTAAAGTTCTCCATTTCTATCTGAGCATTATTTGTCAATTCTGCTGCTGTGTGGCTGTACTTGACCTTTTACCACAAACTCGGGTGCATTAGCCGTGGTGGAACAGACGTGCATGGAGTGTGTTCCATTAGCAAGGAGCTTGCTATTGCTTTCCAAGCCAGTCGTTCCATATCGTCCAGTCCTTGGCAAATGGAACAGGCGATTAAGAGGGTGCTTCATGATGTAAGCAAAATGGCTGCCGTAGTTTGATTCAAAATGACACTGTAACCAATGAAATATTCAGGCATACCCTTGTCATGCATACTCATAATATTATTAAAACGTGCTTTTCATACTTAAATTTTTACTCTACTTTTCATCATAATTCTTCAAGATCTACAAACATGCAACCTGCCCCCCCTCCCCAAAATGTA
This sequence comes from Eptatretus atami, assembly GCA_035128595.1. Lineage (NCBI taxonomy): Eukaryota > Metazoa > Chordata > Myxini > Myxiniformes > Myxinidae > Eptatretus > Eptatretus atami. The sequence continues at coordinate 154,644,791 of CM068954.1, forward strand.
CAATGGTATAGTCCATAGATAAACTTGGCATGTGGCTCCTCCTTCTGACTCTCCTATGTATTAGTTCCATTCCTCACTGGAGGGGACTGCAGGTTTGCTTTCTGTCTGTCTGCCCCACCTGTGGTTTTTCAGACTTTTTCCCCATACATTTTAACATCTATAACCGAAACTTGGTACATGGTTTTATTATGATAAGTTCCAGAACAAGTTCGAGTTTCAGGACATTTCATCAATTTTTCAGAGTTATGCCCTTTTTAAACTTATAGTAGGATCAAAATATGAAATAAACAGCCTAACTTCAAAAAAATTGCAAGAAAACGTTTTATCATGTTTTTCTGTTGTACCTGGTCTAGAGAACAACATATCAAAAGTTGGCCGAAATCGGACCATCAGAAAGGGTCAAACGGTCAAAAGGTCAAAAGGTCAAAAGAAAAGGTGAAAAGGGTCAAAGTTCAATTGCCGATGATTATGCATCTTTTACAATGGAACTGTATGGAAAAGCCACTGTGGTATTCGATGGATATGAGGGACCAAGCACAAAGGACAACACCCACCAGCGAAGAAGACAACAACTGTGAGAAATGCTGTCAACATTACAGAGTCAACTAAATTTGGGGAAGGGATGATTTCCTTTCCAATGAAAATACAAAAAGTCACTTATTTGATATGATATCAGCATGCCTGAAGCAAAAGTGCCATGTTGTCCAGGCAGAGGGGGATGCAGATGTGGATATAGTGAAGCAGCTGTCACAATGTCACTTTCAAATCAACTACGCTTATCGGAGAAGATACAGATCTTCTAATATTGCTTCTCTATCATGGGAAAATGGAGAGTAAAGAACTTTACTTTCAGTCAGACAAAGGAAACCAAATGTCTACATATAAAGGTTTTGAAGCAGTTACTCGGAGATGATGTTTGTACTGATTTGTTGTTTTCCCATGCCTTTACTGGATGTGATACTACTTCTAGAATCTTGGGTTGGGAAAAAATCAGTGTTCCAAAAACTCATCAAAGGTGATTCTGTCTTGCATTCCTGTTCAAAGATTTTCTGTGCTCCAAATATGGATCAAGATGCTGTAGAAAGTGCTGGCTGCAAGGCAATGGTGTCATTGTTTAATGGGAAAACATCTGACTCTCTAGCATCATTGCGATACAGTTACCTCTGCAAAAAAGTGGCGACAGCAAAGACATTCGTAACGCCAGAGAGATTGCCCCCCACAACTTCAGCTACAAAACAGCACTCAAGACGAACTTATCTTCACAGTCATGGTATGGATGGCCGGAGTGATAACATGGACATTACAAAATGGGGCTGGGACATTCAAGGGAACCAACTCACACCAGTAATGATGGACAACAACCCTGCTCCTGATATTCTGCTAAAAATGATTCACTGCAACTGCTCCGCTGGATGCTACACACTTAGATGTAGTTGTAAGAAGTACGGACTTGAGTGCACAGGGGCTTGTGGACCTTGCCAAGATGGCAACTGTGAAAATATGAACCATGCACCCATTTTAGATGAAACGAGGATGATATGCTGACTTTTTTTGGCTAAAGCAGTAATGGGTGTCCCAACTGGAATGACTTCCTTGGTACCAACTACCCAGGTATTATTTCAAAGAAATTGAACACATTGGTCTCCATGGCTGTTGTTTTTGTGTGGTATAAGACTGCGCATTAGTAAAAGGTATGGTTGTGGCATCACGATCTTGGCATCATCATTGAATTTATGATGTCATCTGGTCATCAAACAGGATGAAAACTATTTTTGTGAACATTGTTTCATAAATTTGGAAGTTACCATGAAATCACATAAAATTACATCATTGACGTCATGACACAATGAATGACGTCATGATGTGACTTTGGGACACTCCCAGCAACCTCACCTGTTTTGGTACTTATAAGGTAATAAGTTTTATCGTTAATTGCACTTTTAAAGTGGTTGAGAACTGTTTGTTTCAAAGGTATGCATAGATATTAGGTATTTTGCTCTAATGGCGGCCATCTTTTTTGACGTCATATTTACACCCTTTCTGATGGTCCAATTTTGGCCAACTTTTGATATGTTATTCTCTGGGCCAAACACTACTGAAAAACACCATAAAACGTTTTCTTGCAATTTTTTTAGGGTTAGTCAGCATATTGACCCTACTATTATAAAACATCACATATTATGCACGAGTCAGTGTTCAGCTGCCCTCATGACTACACCCCACTGCTTTACACCCATAGGCCTGACAGTTGGCCTGGCTCCACGCCAATATAATCATGCGCTGCCATAACATGAAGCAGCACAGATCGACAGGTCTTCGGCCTGGGTGTTAGTCCATAGCCCAGTGGGATTGCAATGATCGCAGGTATATAACCACGCTGTGTTATAGATGCACATAAGCCATACGCATGTTTTGCTTCGTGTATGTACATCGGGTTATTTTTAATATGAAATAGGCAAGGCCTATAAATAAACGAAACACTGGGTTAGAGATGTTCATCTTCTTCATTTTGGTCCTCATTGGCTCGAGCGTTGGTTAAAGCAAACTAATTTTTTTCTCCGGTTGTTATCCCAGTTGTCTTTTTTGGTTTCTAGTCTGCAAAAAGATATCAGTGAATGAAAATCGCTTTTACTTTTATTTTGCCAAATAGACCCAAACACGGTGAGTTGTAAGGTTACTTCTTCTTCATTTTAGTTCTGCATTGGCTCGAGCGTGCGTTAAACGCAAACAAATTTTTGTCTTCCGAACATTCATTGGGAGCAGTGGCGGACATGTATTGCAAAGCAATTCTCGCTCTTGTTTATCTTTCTTTCCCTCTTCCTCATACTCTGCAGCCGCTGCTAACACAGTAAATTAGTTTGGGGAAGTTGTCACAAGAGGATTGAGTAAAACTGAAAACGACGGCCTGGACAGCATTTACATACATGGCAAGTTGTTGTTGATAAAACAACGGGTTGGTGGGAATCGAAAATTGTGGAGGGTGGTGACGTGGCCTTTGGTGAAGGAGAGCTCGTGACGTCACAGCCAATCAGCAATAACGATGATACCTTGTATATCGGCTACAGGTCGCCACAGGTCCATCAGTCTGTGCATCAATCCTTGCGACTGGAATGGAAGCAAAACATTGCAATTTTAAAATTGATCGTCCTTTCCATCGAAAACAGGTTTTGACCACACTGGAACGGTTTTCAGTTTTTCAGAAACAAAACTGGCCAAACTCTTGAAATGCAGGTCACTTGCCATCGATGCAATAGCTCGAATCCCACCACGATAACATTGTTTACGTGGAGGCTGCCATATTGTTGAGCGGTGCCGATGACTCCGTTCCATTGGAGTGCTTGCTTGAGTGCTTTGAAGCAAGCGAAAGCAAGCCCCCCTGCTTTACTTCACGTAAAGGAGACATGCTTAGAACTGACAGATTTTTGACACAATTTGTCAGAGTCCTGTGGCTTTCACCGTTCCCATAACTCCATAAGTACTGGACACCTACACAATTTCTATGTAAATTCATTTTTATTTACATATACACCTCGTATCTCTGTATGTGTCTTGGATTATCATCAGAATTGGACTATTGTGAGTATCTCGTTGCATCACTTAATGCTGTGTGTTTATGATTCCGAAATTACGTCAAACACCACAATAAACTGTCATTGTCATCAGAGGTATGTTACCATTGTGACCCTTCACACGTGGGACATGGGTGAGTCAAAAGAGCAGGAGTCGAGCCAGTTCGCTAAAAGATAAACCCACTGGTTTATTATTTTATCAAATACAAATTTAGTCAATGAAGATGTTGTGGGAATGTCTTCATAGGGGTAACTTTGCATCGTATAGCGAGAGTCATTTCCCTTCGTGCCTGTTTAGAACGAGCGTGAGGGATTTTAATTGTGATATATGCATATGTGTTCTTGTATGTACAAAAAGCTGTCGTCTTCCCACCCCACGTGTGTGTGTGTGTGTGTGTGTGTGTGTGTGTGTGTGTGTGTGTGTATCCCTGTGTAATCTGTCATTTATATTCTTTGAAATGGTCCGAACGACCATCGGCGCTAGTTTTCATGGGAAAACGTTGCCATCAGGACAGAAAGTACACAATCAAAGTTGGTGAAAGGTCACGGGGGAAGCCCTGCCCCTGAACGAATGGCGGCCAAGCGGCGTGGGGCTAAAGGCATCATGGCTGTAGTGGGGGCAGAAACTATAAAAAGGGGTGGTGAAAACCACAGCAAAGGAGATGTAGGGAGACTTCGCTGGGAAGTCTACATGCAAACTTCAAGGATTTTCTCTATGGCACGTCATGCATTGGGCTGAAGCCTCCTAACACGCCCGACCACAAGCGACACCACCTCCCTCCTCGTGCCAGCTCCGTTTGCCGCAAGGCCGTATCGACATGTGAGACTCGCTGTTTCCTGCCGGTCTCAGCCCTGGTACTTGTCTTGTCAATTTATTCTGGTGTTTACTCCTGTATGGGTGAACGGGGCCCATTAAGTGCCTAGGTAGTTAAATATCTACTGATCGCTTGTTTATTCAGGGGCTTGATTGGGTTTTATTATTGTCCAGATTGTTTTGGTTATTTTTGTATTCCCACCCTTCTTTTTCTTTTTTACACATTACAAATCCAACTGGTCTCTGCATTTTTTGAGATGCCCTGATCATTATTATATGAGTTATAAGCATCCGTTAAAGGACAAATTGGGTTCGGGCGATTAGTGCCCAGTACAAGACAATGCCTGCATCCGGGAAACCACTGCTCTAATTGCCACTTTGGGTATTCTGGTGCATGGCCGTGATAAGCATGTCTCCCAACTGGCTCAGGCATTACGCTTGAGCAAGAAATCATGGCAAACAGGCCCATAACCCTGTTCGGATTACAATACTCAGTTGGCCGGCGTGACCACTTTGACTTGGTCCGTTGGCATTCCGATCAGGCAACTGGGACGAGGCTGATGATGACAGCAATATTATCGAAAAATTAAAGTTGTAAAGTTATGAATGAACAACAGTGAGGTATTCAAATTTCAACTGCACGAATCAAGTGAGATTCCGGATCTGGATAAATCATTAACTGTATGAAGCTTTAGGCTTAAAGGGAGAGGTAACTGTGCAAGTGTGGTACCATGTTCATGATTGCCACATTGTAAAGATGGAAATTCATAATACATGCAATGAATTAGTGATTTACAATATAAACGTTGAGCTGCAGCACATTTCAAAATTGTATAGAGGAGAGGAAACAGAATAACCTGCAAGTAAGAGCATTGGATTACATGAGAAAATTACGCGCAGGAGGCCATTCGGCCCATCATGCCTGCGCTATTTTAACACCACACCAATTTATGAACATCAGATCAAAAAAAGAAAAATGCATTTTTTGTGTATATTATATATATATATATATATATATATATATATTAATATAAATGTTTTTTTGGTAGTTTTTTTCTGTAATTTTTTTATGTAATCTTTTTTTCTTTCCAGGAGAAGGGCATGAGCGAAGATGGTTCTTGGGTGAAAAACACGCAACATCAATGACACAACATCGCCTTGGACGAGACCTCCATACACAACACTCCACACACATGTGTACAATCACCCATCAATGCTCAAGCTTCCTAAAATTAATGCCAACATCCCAATACCCCTCTATCTCCAACTCTTCCAGGTACCTATCCAATTCCAATTTGAACTTATCTGCTGTTTCTGCCGCCACTGCCTTTTCAGGGAGACCACTTCATGCATTAACTACTCTCTGAGTGAAGGCTGGTCCCCGATTTCACTACCGTCTTCACTCTCCTCTCCTTTACCCTCAGGTTATGGCCCCTGGTCATATCGCTGTCTACTCTACTTAATAATTCTTCTTCACTTATTTTATCTATACCCTTCATTATCTTAAACATTTCTATTACATCACCTCGTAACCACCTCCTTTGTAGTGTATCTTTAAGCCCTGTCTCCTTCAGCAGCTGCTCATAACTGAGTCTAACTAGACCCAGAATCAATCTAGTAGCCCTGCACTGAACCCTCTCTATGGCAGATGTCCTTCCTAAGTTGTGACCAAAAGGGTCAATTGTTCTCTCAAAAAGGAGACGAAATCACAGGTCGAAATGGGAGATGACATGAAGATGGTGGCCTGCGGTGAAGGCTGCAATTGAAACATCTACTGGTGCCGGTTTCACAAAAGGGATAAAAGCGAAATATAAGCATAAGGTGTGCAGAAAGCCTGGACGACCTGTCTGCGATGAGACCAAATAAATCATGTTGTATTTACGGCATACATGTTAACAATCTTGCATGAATTACTTGCACTCTAATCAAGAATCTTACTCCAAATTCCTGCTCAAATCACATCCCATCGAACACCAGGCTTGTCCAGCCTGTCACAGAACCCGTCATTTAATCGACTGATGTCCAACCAATAGTCGGGACTACTCCAAACCAGAGTTTATTTAAGAGATAAAACACAAGCGATACAAGAATACACTGGCACTGTACTGTACACAGTGAAGTAAATGTGGACTTTATCTTTTCTTTGCTCCGCATTAACACCTATATAATCAGTCCAACAATGTTCACGAAAATCCCTCTCTCGAGAAACCACTCATAAATCCAAAATTGTCTTATAACCAGATGCTGTTAGAAATTGCTCCTGAATGCGAGATAGTTGAATGTCCGGAAGTAAACACAAATTTCATGGACTTTCTCAATTTTTCCACAGCTCAAAGTCGAACAACAAAATTATAATGTCTACCAACACAAACATCCTGCTTCGCCAAACATTACACCGCCATATATAATAAACACCTACTTTAGGGAAAAAAAATTCCAATTTTCCAGCTGACACTTTGCCAAAACCATCAACAACCATCAGAGAGTCATTAGCAATTCTATCATAATTTTTATGCCTCTGCTGCCAAAGTCGCCGGAGGCATTATGTTTTCTGGTTGTCCGTCCATTCATGCTCACTTTCTCTGCAACCGCTTATCCGATCGACACAAAATTTTCACCATTGGTGCAACTACTCATGTCAAATGATAATTATGATGTTGTCGGTTAAAAGCTAGATGTTGTTGTCTTTGTGGATAAGCATTAGTAAATGCCTATAAATGAACGATTAAATTGACGGATACATGTTACAAGTTTTGTGAAGCATGGATTGGTGAATTGTAATATAAACTGCTTGATGTAATGAAATAATTTTGACTGTGGGTGGCAGTATTGTACTGTAAACTGCTTGGTGAGATCCGTCAAGATGCTGGAACATTCTCAGATGATACTTTCAGAATGGATGAGAATCGTATTTGCTGGAAGGCGTGGGATTGTTCTGCATTACTATATAAACCCGCGAGAGGGAGGTGGAGAGAGATAGGTGACATGTGACGAGCCATGAGTTTCAATAATCTCCGTGCTCTAATTAACTCTGATGAGGGAACGAGGTCTTAATGTCCAGAGTTGTTGTTAACACATGGAGCTGATTATAATCAGGTTGATTAAAACTCACGAAGATTGTGTGTCAGGAAAGAATTCCTTTGAGCTCTTCAATCATCCTGAACGGGCCAGCGTACGAGAGATAATGGCGTGACAGGACGTGATCATTCGACAGCCGTGGAGGACAACGTGAACACGCTTGAGTTGAGTCTGCAGGACAGGGACACTGGGCGGAAACAACTCAATGAGGGAATCGGAGTTGGACATTGTATGTAATGGTGAACTTAATTTGACTTTGTATCTGTTTATTTGAAATACAAGTTTCAAAAACATTATGCTGTTGATGTGGAACAAAAGGTTATCCACCTATGACGTCATAGTTCACATGGCTTGGCAGGTGTGATTTTTTTGAGGAATAAGGCTTTAAAAACCTTCTTCTCCAGAACGACTTGACAGATCGAGGGGAAACTTTACCGACATGTTCCCCAAGCCTTGGGGATACCAGGGTGCTCACGAATAATTAATAGGTCACATGGTCTGGCATCCATATTAGATTGAACAAAATCTTTAAAAAAAAAAGTCTTTCTCTTGAACCGTTTCATAAATGGATGTGAAACTCCAGAGTTATGATCTAATATTGAGATCAGACGCATTGTCTGGCAGACAGAATTATTTAATATTGTGAATTTGGGTTCAGGGATTTAAATTGAACTTGGTACAAGTATGCAAAATGATGTAATACTGTGGGCGGAGGCATATCTGGGGACAAGAGTTCCCTTCTAGTTTTATTTACAATGATGGTTGAACAACCATACTCACGTAATCTGCCACAAAATTCTCTTTTCCTTTGACCAATTGTATTGCAAACCTATTGTTTTGTAGAAACATGGCACATTTCATGATCCTACAATTGAGAAACTTTGCCTTAACCACATACAGCAATGACTATTATCAGTCCAATGGAGAGAGCGTAAATCACTTAATGCACCACACAAAAGCAAGTCCTTCCTTCTCCATGGGGAAGTAGTTCTCTCAGTTCATGAGGGTTTCATGCAGTGAGGGTTCCAAGGACTAAGAAGCAGTCTCAGCCGATAGCTAAAAATTTTAATCCTGAAATAATGATATAAAACCCAATACTGAGATACATACGGAGTACAGACTATTCTTGACACATAACAAAAGTCAACAAGTTAGGGATGATGCTTCCATAATTATGTTATAAATTATTAAATAAAACACTGAAGACCATTTGCAATTATTGCAGATTGCCATTGCACACACTAATTAAAAAATGAAAATACAAATATTGAACAACATCAACTGGAAGGACTAGTTAATGGTAAAACATAATACCAAATTGCAACCACAATAATGAGAACATTTCACAGTACAAGTCTGCGGAGAACCTGATACAAGGAATACAAGGAAATCTAACACAGGTGGAGGCCATTCAGCCCATCATGCCTGCGCGAACACCACACTAATTTATCTACACAAGATCCAAGGAAGAAAATGCAAATATATATATATATATATATATTGCTTTTTATTATTTTATTTCTTTTTTATTTTTAAAGTTTTTGTAGTTTTTGTATTATTATAATTATATATTTTTTCTTCTTCCCCTCAGGGGAGGGGGCACGGGCTTGGTTAACAACATACAACAACATACATCAACCACACAACACCTCTTGACAAGACCCCCACCAACAGCACTCCGTACACATGCACACAATCACCCATCAATGCTCAAACTACCCAAAAAGTCCCACCAACATCCCCATACCCCTCTATCTCCATAACTTCCAGGAACCTATCTAATTCCAATTTAAACTTATCTCCTTCTTCTACTGGCACTGCCTTTCCAGGGAGACCATTCCATGCATTAACTACTCTCTGAGTAAAAGTCCCCTACCTTACTACCGTCTTAACTCTCCTCTTCTTTACTCTTAGGCTTTGGCCTCTGGTGCTATCACTGTCTACTCTGTTGAATAATTAATCTGCACTTATTTTATCTATACCATCCTTGATCTTAAACATCTCCATCATATCTCCTCGTAACCACCTCCTTTCTCATGAATAAAGCCCCGTCTCTCTCCTCCGCTCATCATAGCTGAGTCTTGCTCGGCCCGGAATCAATCCAGTAGCCCTGCACTGAACCCTGTCTATGGCATCGATGTCCTTCTGGAACTGTGTTGACCAGAACTGCACACAACATTCTAGATGTGGCCCTCACTAAATTCCTGCACAATGTTAACACCACCTCTTTTTGATTTATACTTGATCCCCCTCCTTATACAGCCTAAACCCGATTTACTTTACCTAAGCTGCCTGGCATTGTGCTGCCTGCTGACCTCCCATATCTATGACTCCCCCAGATTCCTTCTCCTGTGTGACACGCTCCAGAATTACCACTTGCATCCTGTAATCTCTATTTCATTATTCTGAAGTGAACATGTACATGTTATGTTATGTAAGAAAAGCATAGATCTGTATCGAAGATAACTAGTTACTTGGCGAATTTTTTTTGGCCAAGTATGTTGGTCTGTAGCGTTTGTCTGTTTGTCTGTTTCCAGGTGACACGTCTGTTTGTGACACAATTTTTGTCCGCAGTTTTCAAGCAATCGTTATGAAGTTTTTTATGTATGTAGATGACTGGCAAAGGACAGCAATCTTTTATTTTGGTGAAGATTCGAATCAGGATCTCGATCTGAGAATTCTTAGAGATTCTTCACCATTGAGAGATATGGCCAAAAACAATATATAGCACAATATCTCAAATGGATATTGATAGATTCGAACAAAACTTGGTGGACAGGTTTGGTGTGTGACAAGAACGAATCGATTAAATTTGGTTAAGATCCGAATCTGGATCCAGATACGAGAATTATTTAATTTTTAAGTGATTCTTTACCATTGAGAGTTGGGGCAAAAAACGATATTGCACGATATCTCAAAAAGTTGTGGACAGGTTGGGTGAGTGAAAAGGACTAATTTATTCGATTTTCGTGAAGATCTGAATCCGGATCCAGATTCAAGAATTTTTCAAGTGATTCTTCATTATTGAGAAATTAGGCCATAAACAATATTTAGCACAATATCTCAAAAGGTTATTGATGGATTCTGCGTAAACTTTGTGGACAGGTTGGAGTGTGACAAGGATGAATTGTTTCAATTTTGTTGAAGATTCAAATCTGGATCGAGATACGAGAATTTTTCAAGTGATTATGAGAGAGAGAGAGAGAGAGAGAGAGGAGGAGAGAGAGAGAGAGAGAGGAGGAGAGAGAGAAGAGAGAGAGAGAGAGAGAGAAGAGAGAGAGAGGAAGAGAGAGAGGAGAGAGAAGAGAAAACAGCCTTTTACAGCCATTTTCCTTGTTGAGCAGGGGTAGCTTTTTGCGGGCTCCATGCAATCATGGTTCCCTTCTTGAGGCAATGTTTTATGGCCGGATGCCCTTCCTGACACCAACCCTGGTTGCCTCTTACGACACACAGGGATATGGTACATCCATTCTAACCGGGGCATACACCGGGACCAATACACTGGTACTCATTTCGCCGACCCGAAGGATGACAGGCTGAGTCAACCCCTAGTGTTAATCAGTGGCTAACGGGGCTCAAACTCAGGACCTTAGGATCCCAGGCCAGCCACCCTAACCACTAGCCAACACCAGGCCTTCACCACAGAGAAGATGGGGCCAAAAGCGATGCATCGTATGATATCTCAAAAAGTTATGGACGACATACGGAAAAACTGGGTGGATGAATTGGTTATGTGACAAGAACAAGCCGATTCGATTTTGGTTAAGGTCCAGAATCAGATCCGACCTATCGGTGGCATACAAAATGTAAACTATTCACAGCCTGGTGGTATGTTCTCCACAGAGTGCCATTCCGTTTCACCAAGTGTCACTCCAAGAGTGATTTTTCATTGCCATTATTGCCAGCATCTCCCCACCACGGGTAACCTGCATGAATTTACAATATGCATTGAGAAGCCAACAATGTCATCATCTTCATCTTCACCAAGTGTCAGCTGTGTTTCGTTGTCCAACCGGATCCTCTGCAGTTTCCACAAGCAGGAGTACATTCAATGTTGTGCTTCTTGCACAACATTGAATGTACTCCTCAAGCTGCTTCTGTCAGTCTGGCAGTTGCACCTGATGACCCACAGGAGTTCCTCAAGAGCAGGAGCTAGGTCTGTTTCTTAGGAGGGACAAGCCCCTCATCGCTCTCCCACCATCCCTACTCTTTTAGGAGGAGTCCATGCCCACATCTTTTTCACTCTTGAATCTGAAAGTACACACAGAGGCTGTGCTACTTTGCTGATGCTGATGTAGGTGGTAAGCTCTGTGGTTGAATGCGAGATGTGCTGGAAGCCACCTTCTCACAGAACTGTTTGTGCCACAGAGAGTCTCGCTTTTATCTGGGTTCCCCATTGTAGAGGATCACTAAGAATTTCTCTCCTTCAGCTACAACATCATCAGTAGAAGCTGTCTATGTATCAAACACCTTGGCTTTCTCAGTGACTGCTTGTCTTGAATTTATTGAGGGAAGCTCCTTTCCTGATCCCACAGAGGCAAGATGTGTCACATCCAAGGACAGCATGGAGGAAGAGGATGCATTTTCACATGCCTGGATTCAACTGTTCCTTGACCACCTTGATGTTCCAGACACGAGGGTTCTTTGTGTTCTTCTTTGGCTCTGGAGGGAAGAACAGGTCATGAGACTAAGATTTCATACAGAATTTCAAAATACAGATTTCAGGACTTTCCCCTCATTGTAGCACAGCAGGACGAGGAGGTCTGTGTCATCGCCGACCTGCACACTGTTGGTGACTGTAGCATACTCTGCAGCCTTCTGCACAACGAGGAGATCGGCATCTCCTGAAGCATGGTGTATGACAGTTCCTCCGTATGCTTTCCCACAATCCAAAAATATTTTAAAAAAAAATACAGATTTCAGGACTTTCCCCTCACAGGATTTCTTAAGACTTTTTATAAAAGTTCTGAGGAAGGGGAAAACCCTGAAAAAAGTCCTGAAAAGGGAAAGTCCTGAAATCAGTATTTTTCTTTTTTTGGATTGTCGGAAAAGAGCTGCGGCTGTATGGACATGTGGCTCGTTTTCCTGACGCTGATCTTACTCACGAGATTCTCTCAGCGAGGGAGCCTCGTGAGTGGAGGAGGCCAATGGGCTGACCACGTGCCTCGTGGTTGCAGCAGGTTGATCGGCATCTCAATATAGCACGATATCTCAAAATGTTGTGGACGGATTCGGACAAAATTAGGTGAATTCGTTGGATAAGTGACAAGAACAAGCCGATTCGATTCTGGTTAAGGTCTGGATGCAGATCAGGCCTATTCGGTGGGATACAAAATGTAAACTGCTCAGCCTGGCGGAGGTAGGTGCTCTACTGAGTGCCGTTCCAGTCTTTATCTTGCAATTTTCTGATTGATGTGGAACCAATTTTGCTTGATTCCGAATATTGGTCAAATCAACATATCTAGTGCAAATCTCGAATTGACTTTCCACTTAATTGAATTTGCACACAACTGCCATAAAGTGAGAAACATAGGCCTCAGATCATCGGCTCTTGGAATGACGACGTAAAATCGTTAACTTCCAAGTTGGTGAAATGTGACTCCTTGCTCCAGATAATTCTGTCAAGCTCTTACGTGGAGAAGAATAAATAAAAAGCAAATGTATTTTAAGCAGAATGGTGAAAGTCAAGATGATCATTAAGTTGTTTTCTATCAAAGCTGTTAACATGGATTAACTTCCAGACTAATCGAGAAGGCAGCATTATATGTTTGCTAGTCCTGCGACCAAAGATGGAGAGATTTTATGTCTGTCTCTGTTTGTTACCTGCGAAATCGAAGATTCGCAAGTACACTATATTGGTTTGTCTGATCTGTTATTCTGTCTGACTGTCTGTTTGGATGTCAATCACCCACAGGTCACATTTTTACTTTGATCTTCACAAAACTTTACCACCTGGTAGAGTTGGTCATAAGCAAGAAGCCCATTGATTTTGAGGTCAACATCGGCCAGATTTCTGAAATCCTCAATTTTCATCTGATTGACTTGGACGTTGAAGAGGTTTTGCACATCAAATCACTGAATTCAACTACCAATTATTTTTGAGGTCAACTTTTGGGGTCAAATTTCTAAAATCGTCAATTTTAATCCGATTGACTTAAAATCTGAACAGGATTTCCATGTCGGGTTACTAAATTCAATCCCCAGTTATTTTTGAAGTCTAACAGTCAAAAGGTCAACGAAGGCCAAATTTCTAAAAATGGTAATTTTCATCTGATTGATTTGAAATTTGAAGAGGAGTTGCATATTTGGTCATTGAATTCAACCTCCAATTATTGTTGAGATGAACATAAACCAAAAGGTCAACATCGGCCAAGGTCAACAACTTAGGTGAAATTTCTAAAATGCTCAATTTTCAGTCCAAGAGCCGGTCAGTGCTGTGCTACAACATGCAAATTGACATTTTAACAGTGTTTGCACATCAGCTCATTGAATTGAACCACCAATTATCTTGAGGTCAAAAGGTCAACATGGGTCAAACAACTATTGTTTATTTGGATTTGGCAAGTATTGTGCTATGCACGACAGTTTTATTGTTTGTTTGTTTGCAAGTCAATCGCTTGCAGGTCAATTTTATACAGTTGATTATAAGCAAGAAGGCTATTGATGTTGAGATCAAAAGGTCACTAACTTGGGTCATATTTCTGAAATTGTCAGTTTTCACCCGATTGAAGAGGATTTGCATATTTGGTCATTGAATTCAACGACCAATTAGTTTTTGAGATCAACATAGGCCAAAGGTCAACAACTTAGGTGGAATTTCTAAAATGCTCATTTCATCCGATTGACTTGAAATTTGAAGAGGATTTACAAATTTCATCATTTAAATCAAACACCCATTATTTTTAAGGTCAAATTTGTTTTCGGAATTTTGCAAGTCTCGTGCTCTGCACAATATCATTCTTCTGTGTTTGTCAGTCTGTTGTCTGTCTGTGAGCAGGAATATCTCAATTTTATGAACAGATTCGGACGGATCTTGGTGGACAGGTTATGTGCATGACAATGATGAATAGATCAGATTTTGGTGAAAATCCGAATTGGGATCCGATAATTTTTTTTTTAAGTGATTCTTCACCATGAAGAGATTATGGCCAAAAACGATATCTAGCATGATACCTAAAAAAGTTATGGATGGATTCGGACGAAATTTGGTGGACAAGCTGGGTGTGTATGCCTGGTGTTAGTTTACTGGTTAGGGTGGTGAGCTTGGGATCCGAGGATCCGAAGTTCAAATCCCGCTTGGCTGTTTAATTAATACCAGGTGGGGTTGACTTTGCCTGTCACCCTTCCGAGGTCGGCAAAATGAATACCACTTTGCTGGTATCCTGAGTCGGAGTGGTGACCAATCCAGGATTGTGCCCAATAGCTTAGCAGACTGCTTAGGCAGCACCAATGCTCTGCACAGAGTATGGTCCTGATGGATGGATGGGTGTGTGACAAGGACAAATTGTTTCGATTTTGGTGAATATCCTGATCTGGATCTAGATACAAGATTTTTTTCAAAGTGATTTTTCACCATTGAGAGATAGGGCCAAAAATGATATATAGCACACAGGATATCTCAAAAAGTTGTGGACAGATAATGACAAAACTTGGTGAATGAGTTGGGTGCCTGACAAGAACAAGCTAATTAGATTTTAGAACGGGTCCAGATGCAGATCCAGCCTATCAGTGGGATACAAAACGTAAACTGTTCAGCCTGTTGGGGTATCCGCTCTACCGAGTGCCGTTCTTGTCGGAGCTGTAAAATGGTCAGTTGGCAAGACGATGCATGACATGGGAGAATAGTGTCAGTCCAAGTGCCAGTCAGTGCTGTGCTACAACATACGTAAACGTTAAGGTGATTCCTTAATTAAAGAAAAGCAAAGCATTCTTGCATGGAGAGCAGGTATAGGTGTTTACGCAGAGCAAACATTTGGATTTGGTTACTTGGTCTGCTTGTCACAGACCGGCAACCATGTGTTTTGACAATGGGTCTTTGTGTGATGTGATCTGCGATTGGCTGCAAAGGTCCACAATCCAGAAGGATTCAAAAGAAAGTGTTTGTTTTCATTACGAGTCTATCCAGACATATGGTGTTGCAATAAGGCCATATTCTTTACAGAACATGGTCTTTTATCTCCCCCCCCCCCTCCCGCAAAAAAAATTAAATAAAACTTGTGTTGTGAAATATTTAGTTTGAATGGTATGAGAATCCACTGACACCGATCAAACAAGGAAATAAAAGGATCTCATTCTATAAATTCAAATGAGTAAAATCTTTGAAACCTTTCTGACAATTTTAAAAATTGAAAACCAAACGTGTAAGCCTGTATCCTTTTACATTTCCCTCCTTCTCCAACTCACCTTCTCTTTCCCCATTTCCCTTCCATTTTCTTTTAATTCACCCCTTCATCCCACCTCCACCTGCCATCGCCCCACTTTCCTTGCATGCATTGTTATATTGAAATATGCATGCATTGTTACATTGAAATACATTGTTACATTACATAGTTATTCCAAAAATATGTGTGAATCTACTACTACTACTACTACTGCTACTACAACAGCCCCATTATTTCCCACTTGCCAGGGAACCTTTACTGACCAAGCCTTTTCAGGGACAAGCTGTCACAAATTCCTTTGTGACAATTAGGTGTTCTATGGATTGTGTTGACTGCATGGATAACACAATGCATATATTTATTATTGCTCAGGTATGACATTATAATGTTGAAGTGAGGTTTTAACCGAAAAAGTTGAGTACAGTATAATGGTGACAAGTATTAATATTGCGGTTAAATTAGAGCTGCGTGGGAAGATGGAGAGAGAGAAAGAGAGAGAAAGAGAGAGAAAGAGAGAGAAAGAGAGAGAAAGAGAGAGAAAGAGAGAGAGCAAGAGAGAGCAAAGGAGAGAAGAGAGAGAAAGAGAAGAGAGAGAGAGAGAGAAAGAGAGAGAGAGAGAGAGAAGAGAGAGAAGAGAGAAAGAGAGAAGAGAGAAGAGAAGAAGAAAGAGAGAAGAAGAGAGAAGAGAGAAGAAGAAAGAAGAGAGAAGAGAAGAGAAAGAGAGAGAAAGAGAGAGAGAGAAGAGAAGAGAAAGAGAGAGAAGAAGAAGAGAAGAGAGAAAGAGAGAAGAGAAAGAGAAAGAGAAGAGAAAGAGAAAGAGAAAGAGAAAGAGAAAGAGAAAGAGAAAGAGAAGAGAGGAGAAAGAAGAGAAGAGAAGAGAAGGAGACAGAGAGAAGAGAGAGAGAGAAGAGAGAGCAAGAGAGAGCAGAAGAGAGAGAGAAAGAGAGAGGAAGAGAGAGCAGAGAGAGAGAAAAGAGAGAAGAGAAAAGAGAAAAGAGAAGAAAAGAGAGAAAGAAGAGAAAGAGAAAGAGAGAGAGAAGAGAGAGAAGAAGAGAAGAGAAAAGAGAAGAGAGAGAAGAGAAAGAGAGAGAAAGAGAGAGAAGAGAAAGAGAGAGAGAGAAAGAGAGAGAGAAAGAGAAGAGAAAGAAGGAGAGAAGGAGAAGAGAAAGAGAAAGAGAAGAGAGAAAAGAAAGAGAAAGAGAGAAAGAGAGAGCAAGGAGAGAAGAGAAGAGAGAGAGAGCAAGAAGAGAGAAAGAAGAGAGAAAGAGAGAGAAGAAAAGAGAGAGAGAGAGAAAGAGAGAGAGAAAGAGAGAGAGAGAGAGAGAGAAAAGAGAAAGAGAGAAGAGAAAGAAGAGAAGAGAGAGAAAGAGAAGAGAAAGAGAGAGAGAGAGAGAGAGAGACAAGAGAGAGAGAAGAGAGAGAGAAGAGAGAGAAGAGAGAGGAAGAAAAGAGAGAAAAGAGAGA
>CM068954.1:154671915-154683129 GCA_035128595.1 Eptatretus atami
CAATTGGTGGACAACATCAATAAATTAAAATAGAAACAAATGATAAAAAATATATAAAATGATGAAAAAGAAAATGCAGGTGAGCGACCCAAGACAATGGGGAAGTATGGTAATTTTGTGTGCCAACAGACATCGAAGCAGATACACCAGGAAAAAAAACAAACAAAAAAAAAGTCACAGAACCGTCGAAAAGCATCCGTAAATGAAAATATAAATAAATTAAAAATTAAATGCAGGTGAGCGACCCAAGACAATGTGGAAGCATGGCTCATATGCTTACACAATGTGCAAGCATACCCCGTAGTACATACGTGTTGATACACCTCAATGATGCTTCCAGGCCCACAGAATTCATGCCAAGACACCACACTTGCCTTTGAACTATGTTGTCTGGTTATGATACCTGAACTTTGGGTGGTGGATGGAGCAATGTATGAAGGCAGAAGAAAATTATATGGTGGCGAGCCTGAGAACAAGCCTCACGGCAACTAAAACGGCGTTAGAGCAAGTACACCATCTGGTACCAATGATAGAGCAAAATTTGAGAAACACTGCGCCACCTGCAAGTATCCAAATGGATGGCACTCTTGGGCGAGACAGTACAAACACAACCTGGACCAGTGACAAATAACATGCTCCCCGCCCAGGCGCCTGAAATGGGAACAAGGGAAGGAAACGCAAGACCATACAGGGGATTAGTACATGCGTTGAACAATATAGTAGAGCAGACAACACAAAATGTGACACCAGTCTGCCCAATGATAGAAATAGTTCCCCGGGAGCCGGGGGAGTGGCAGTGGCGGCAGTACGGGTACATCGCTACTGGAAGAAGGCGGACTTGCAAGGTATGCGACGACAAATGAAGGAACTAAACGAGAATCCAGAGGAGGCTGTAAGGTGACACAAGGAGTTTGTTATATCTCATCAAGCTACACTTACCGATATAGGAATATTGATGACTACTGTATTACTAACCAGCGTGTGGAGACGCACCAAGGAAGCGATTCAGTGGCCTCCAGTGCTGCCAGCGAATGAGCAGGAGCATGTGACCCAGGTCTGGATTAATCAGTTTAATGACCTGTGTACACAATTGATTGGGGGAATTGAAAAAACCAAAAAACTCTCTATGAAAATTTCTATGAAAAAATCAAATAACAACAATTGGTAAATTGGGACAAAGTACAAATGTGTGCGCAAAAAGTAGGGGAAGAGCCGGCCGAATATCTAGAGCGATTAAAGAGAAGGTGTAAATTGCATGCAGGGTTCGAAAATAATGATGAACCACCACGGGGCTTGCTGGTAAACCTATTCATAGAGGGATTATTACCGAAAGTTCAAGGACCCTTGAAGACAGCCAAACCCGGTTGGAGGGGGCTGCAGATCCAAGACTTGGTGACGACGGCTCAACATATAATCCTGTCAGCAGGAGGGCTAAAAGAAATTTAAAAAGAAGAACTCATGATGGCAATCCTGGGGCAAGGTCACTGAAATAAAGAACGAGTAACTCGACAAACAAAACTGACAGCACCACCTATGGAATCGGATGACGAGGAATGGGACGAAGATCCCACAATGGAGTACTATTGTGCAGCCCAGTAAAGGGCCCCTCCACCTAGGAGGTGACTCTGACATACTCAATGACGCAGCGAAAGAAACGTTGCAATTACTTGCCTCTTCGGGTCCAGTGGTTTATTGGTGGATGATAACAGATGAGATTTTCTTGAACCAAATAATGCCATTTTTAGAAGAAATCTATCGGATACCTGAGGTTGAAACATGGCTAGAACAGAATAAGATAATCAAGGCACGGTACTCACCGCTCCATTGTGCAGCCTACTACGAGAGCATGGAGAGGGATGACGAATTTGAAGAGTGGACCGACCAAAGCGTAGGTGCTAACACAAATCTCAAATTGAGGGATGTGTGGTTCGGCCAACTTGGAGTAGTCGTCAGCATCGATTTGACTCAGAGCCAGCGGAATTTGACACGTATTTCCATCAGAGCTTGTGCACACATATCTATTATGACTAGAAAGGGGGAACCACCGGAGGTGCTGGGACCAATGGTGAAGGACATGTCACAAACAGACCAGTGTCAGCTGCGAGATGACCACCTGAGCGGCGCCCTGTGGCAAGTACAGGACAAGGGTTACCGATGGAAGCAGACCAGGGCCAGGAGGTGGAGGCTGTGTATGAACGAATTGATTTACCTCCAATGGAAGAGTACCCAATCACTATCACAGAAAACGACGAAGACACACTGAGACAAGTGCCAGAGAAATTGTGGACGAAACATCCTCATGATGTGGGCCATGTTGCTAATGCTGCACCAGTAAAGATCGAAATTGACCCACAATGTAAGGTGCCGAAGATTAAACAATACCCACTGTGGAAGGAGGCAATCGAGGGAATAGCTCCAGTAATGGACGCTCTCCTAGAACAAGGGATTATCAGGGAAACGACCATCCCATGTAATATGCGAATCTTCCCTGTGAAGAAACTGGGTAAGGACACTTGGAGATTCGTACAGGACTTGAGGGCAGTCAATCAATGTATTAAAAACATACATCCAGTGGTACCTAATCCAGTTACTGTACTGTCATCTATCCTGGAAACAACAACCTAGCACTGGTATCCTGTATTCAGTGATCGATCTATGCTCTGCCTTTTTCTCAGTACCGGTCCACCCAGACGCACATTAACTGTTCATGTTCACCTATCAAGGTAGACAATGTATGTGGATCGTATTGCCACAGGGATTCGCAGACAGCCCGACACTGCTTTTTTAGAGCACTGCATTAACATTTTTACAACATATACCTTAGTGAGGGATCCGTACTAATACAGTACGTAGACGATTTGCTTGTATGCTCGGACATGGTAGAGCAATGTAAGGAGGACACCGTTACCTTGCTTACCACGCTAGCAGAGAAGGGACACAAGGTGAACAAAAGCAAACTGCAGCTATGGAAGGACAAGGTCGACTACCTCGGACATACTCTTATGGCAGGAGAGTAAGGGATCAATGTGGAAAGGGTCACAGCCATACGTGCCATGCCAAAACCTCGGAACAAGAAGGAAATGCGACGGTTCCGAGGAATGATAGGCTATTGCCGACAGTGCATCATAGATTACGCGGTGTTAGCTCGACCTTTGTATGACTCAATGTTAAGGCGCTGTCACACCTTGACGATTTAGCCAGCGTATGCCGACTTATGAAAAATGCAAATGCTGGCACACGTCGAATACGTTATGGGGTAAGTTTTGTATACGTTAAAGCACGCTGAAAAACACTGCCATACGTCGTAGTATGCTGGCTTTTCATCGCTTGTACTTTGTGGTTGTAAATTTTAGCATGCTTGAAATTTTACGACGTATGCCAGCGATGACTCACACGTTCCGCTACGCTGGCCCATAGAGTTGTAGGCCACGTTATGCGATCGTTGACACATCGTCGACACACGTTACTTGTAAGTTACTCATAAGTCGAAACACGTCGAGGTAATGCTTAGATACCCGAAACTTATTTATAACCTATGAGTAAAGTGTTGTAGGCACGTACACGATCGTTTCACACACGTCGAGGCACGTTATGCGATCGTTGACACACGTCGACACGTTACTTTTAAGTTACTCATAAGTCGAAACACGTCGAGGTAATGATTAGCGTACCCAAAACTTATTTTCTAACCTATGAGTAATGTGTTGTAGGCACTTACACGATCGTTGCACAACGTCGAGGCACGTTATGCGATCGTTGACACACGTCGACACGTTACTCGTAAGTCGAAACACGTCGAGGTAATGATTAGCGTACCCAAAACTTATTTATAACCTATGAGTAATGTGTTGTAGGCACGTTACACGATCGTTGCACACACGTCGAGGCACGTTATGCGATCGTTGCACACACGTTGACACACGTTACTTGTAAGTTACTCATAAGTCGAAACACGTCGAGTATGTTTAGCTACCCAAACTTATTTTCTCCGTCCAGGCACATTCTCTTTTTTCTGCTTGGCTCCGCATGAAGGCACGTGACGAAATATCTGAAGTTGTGTTGTTTTTTTTTTTAATTTTTTTTTTTTTAGTCTATCACGAATTTTAAAATATATTCGGACATTTGCTTTTAAGTTTCGACGTCGACGTGACAATATCCTCAAACAGAAAATATTCACAGAGGAGGAACAAAGAATAAGACATGAGCAAACTGAAGAGGCAATCGGACGTAACGTAACGGCACGTGACGAAATATCGGAAGTTATTGTTGTTGTTTTTTTTAAACGCTGCCAATACGCCATTATACGGTAGCTGTAAATTAGAAAACACGTTCAGTAAGTTCTGTGGTCGTCCGGAAGACGTCAATCAAATACGTCTACATACGTCAATATGCGTTGAGGTTACGTTACACATAGGTTCAAAGCACGTTACTCATAGGTTAGAAATAAGTTTTGGGTACGCTAAGCATTACCTGACGTGTTTCGACTTATGAGTAACTTACAAGTAACGTGCCTCGACGTGTGTGCAACGATCGTGTAACGTGCCTACAACACGTTATCATAGGTTATAAATAAGTTTTGGGTACGCTAATCATTACCTTGACGTGTTTCGACTTATGAGTAACTTACAAGTAACGATGTGTACGACGTTGTGTCAACGATCGCATAGCGTGCCTCGACGTGTGTCAACGATCGCATATCGTGCCTACAACTTATTCCAGCGTAGCGGAACGTGTGAGCCATACGGTGAGTACGTCGTAAAATTTTCAGCATGCTTGAAATTTCACGACGTACTAGACGTATCATGAAATATGACAGCATACTTCATCGTTTTTCAGCGTGCTCTTAACGTATACACAACTTACCCATAACGTATTCGACGTGTGCCAGCTTGTTCGGCAAATTTTTCATAGGTCGGCATACGCTGGCTAAATCGTCAAGGTGTGACTGCGTGGTTGACACTTCCAATTCTCAGGCGGTTATGATTTAAATCTGCGTGCGCAGGTTTTTAACAGGCTACGCCACGAGTTCGTCGGCGATACGTGCAGCGCGCTATGCTAAGTTAAACTATCGTTGGGCATAGGTTGTGAACGCCGACAACAGCTAAGCATTCGTTGGTATAAGTTATCAATAAGACAACGAAACGTTCTGTTGCCCGTTACTAATATGTTATGCATCCGACCAACACGTTATGAATACGACCAAAACTTTATTTCTAGTGCGGTTATGAATAAAATCGTTGAGCGGCAGCCTATTAATTATATTATATTATAACCGCACTAGAAATCGAAGTGTCAACATCACCGTCATGCCGAAGAAAAATAAAAAAAAATAACAGGGAGTCTGGAACACTGACGCTAACCATTACCTCGACGTGTTTCGACTTATGAGTAACTTACAAGTAACGTGTGTCGACGTGTGTCAACGATCGCGTAACGTGCCTACAACTTATGGCCAGCGTTATGCGGAACGTGCGAGTCATACGCTGGCATATGTCGAAAAATTTCAAGCATGGAAAATTTGGCTAACAGCTCGGCGTACTACGATGTATGCCAGCATACTACGACGTATGCCAGCTCTTAACGTATACAAAACTTAGCCATACATATTCGACATGTGCCAGCGTTTTAGACAAATTTTTCATACGTCGGCATACGCTGGCTAAATCGTCAAGGTGTGACAGGGCCTTTAGAGGCGGCACCAACGACAATTGAGTGGACAGAGGGAGAATACAAGCATCTGAGAGTCTGAAGACACAATTAATGACGGAACCAGCATTAGGCCTACCTGACTATGAGAAACCCTTAGTACTGTACGTACACAAGAACAACAGATTTGCACAAGCAGTGCTAACACAACAGCATGGGAATAAACAACGATCCATTGAATACTTTCTTTAATGCACGAATCAACATGGTCACAAGAGGGTTACCACCGTGTTTGAGGGCGGTGGCAGTGGCAGTGTTTGCGGTACAAAAAAATGGCAGATATTGTGATGCAACACCCTAATGGTGAGAGTGGCACATTGTGTCAGTTCCATGATTTTGAAAGCCAATACGCAACATTTGTCGGCGACCCGTATATTGACTTACGAACTCACTCTGTTGTCAGCACCGAATGTCAAGGTAGTGAAATGTGCCATTTTGAGTCCGGCATCACTTTTGCAAATAGAAGGTGAAGGGGAACCACACGACTGCGTGGAAAGCATACGCGTGTCTGTCACACCCAGGGAGGCAAAACCCGAACAAAATACTGTATGTTGATGGGTCCTCACGAGGGGAAAACGGAACCTTGCTGGCAGGTTACGTACGCAGTGTGCACGGACCACGAATGCATCAAATCAGGAAAGTTGCCAAATACATCTTCAGCACAACAAGCAGAACTGTGTGCCCTAATAATAAGTGTTGCAGATAAAACATTGCAGCCTGCAAAATAGGGACAGACCAACGAGTTACTACATATACTGATTCTTTGTACGCATGGGGTGTGGCCCACGATTCAGGTAGAATATGGAAAGAACGACATTTCATTACGTCTAGTGGTACACCCGTGAAAAACGGACACCTCATAGCAGAATTGATGGATGCAATACAATTACCAAGGGCAATTGCAATAATAAAGTGCAAAGGACATTCCACGGGTACTGATGATGTCAGTAATGGAAATACGGCAGCGGCTCGATCCAAAAGTATGGCGACCAACCAACAGACCCTACCGTTACTAGACGACCTTAGTCAAATGCAACAGGCAGCAGATAATAAGGAAGTCCTGAAGCGGGAGACGAGAGGATGTCGATTTATTGAACATACCGCATTATGGGAGTCCACGGAAGGCAAACGCATTGCCCCACGACATATATTGTCATGGCTTGCACACTTGTCACATCAAAATGGACAAGCGTGCAAAGGAGGCATGGTAAGTCAGGTAAATCAAACTTGGTTTGCATCTGGATTTGCGGCAATCGTGGAAAATCATTGCAAACTGTCTCATTTGTCAGTAAATGAATACAGGTAGAGTACACAAACAGACTCAGGCAGCTCACCCCCTCATGCCACCGTGCTGTAACTACCGATACATACTGGTGATAGTGGGCAGATTTAGGAAATGGGTGGAGGTCTACCCATGTAGAAAGGGGGACGCTGTCACGGTAGTTAAATTATTGATGAAGGAATATATTTGTAGGTATGGGATACCATGCAGAATATCAAGCAATCAGGGAGGGTCCTTCATAGCACACATAACTAAGGAGATGTGTAATGCATTGCAGATAAAACAATCGTTTCACTGCCCTTATCACCCACAATCGGTGGGAGATGTGGAAAGGCAGAACGGGACATTAAAGAATAAACTGGGAAAAATCTGCGATGAAACGGGACTAAAATGGCCGAAGGCCCTACCCCCTGGTATTGATGGCCATGAGGTCAACTGTAAATAGAATGATGGGATTGTCCCCGCACAAAATATTGATGGGCCGACCAATGCGGGTACAAGTTACAGCCCCGATAGATTTGAACCAATTGCAACTGCAACAAATGGAAGGGGTAGTTTTGACCTTTTGTAAAGCCCTAACAAAGGTGGTGAAAGGATTTCATTCACAGGTCCAGGAGGCGCTCCCAGAGTCAGCCCAAAGTCAACTATACCCGTTTGAACCAGGAGACCAGGTCTTGATTAAGAGCTTTTCAAGGAAGAACTGCTTACAACCAAGGTGGACAGGGCCGTACCAAGTGCTTCTGGTAACACACTCCGCTGCGAGGGTTGAAGGTAAGACAGCGTCGATACACGCAACACACTGCAAGCCATAGACGGGAGAAAACATGGATACAGCACCCCAAGATGGAACAGATACGAGGGGGATGGTGGAATAGGTGTAACATCTGCCTCATCATGAGCACAACTCTTTTCGCACTCATTTGTGTGGGTAATTTACAGTATTGGGGACAAGCAAGACAGTGAAGAGACCACCGATGACGTGGGGATCACAATGATGGGAAAAGAGAGTAAGAAATTGGGTCCTGCGAACTCGCAGGTTGATAAGAGGAAGAAACGAGAAATAACTCTGCATAAAGAGTTGACGGATCAGCCATTGAACACCTATTTGGCACTATCTTTACAGTATGCCAAGGCTATGGACAAAAGTAAATGTTGGGTGTGTTCACACCTCCCCCACTCCTCAAAACATGGGTTGCCCTTGTTTACAATCCCATTGAAGGGAGAAGACATGTGTGGATACTTAGTCTGCAGACAAGATAGACCAGTTTTAACTAAAGTGAAAAAGACACCAGCATTAGTACGAGGGAAAATAGCAGAGATAAGGAGAAATTGGAAATGGGGGTACAATTGTACGGACTAGGAGCACTGGTATTACCCTAAGTATAGGACTCCTAAAATGCATGTCGTGATGAAGGCATCAAAAGGTGAATCAAGTGGAAACCCCGTTGAATTGAAGATGACACTATGAGGGATTGAAAAAGGGTGAAGGATTAGAAAGGTAACCTCCACATTTTCAACTTATGTACAAACAAATTGGACTGATTTGTCTAGTCAGAAGATGGGGGTACTGGACCTTATTTGGGAAATTCAACATGTCAATATTATGCTGAACATGGTAACGAAATTATAACCGTTAAAGGATAAACTAACGGGACAACCATGCCTGTGAAGATACGAGTGAATAACCTTTTGGAAGCTCAGGCACCTTTGAATGGAACTTACTTTGTGTGCAGATATGGGGCATACTCATGGTTGCCAGTGGGATGGACTGGATCGTGTTATTTGGAATATGTAATACCCAGAATTCGGGTTGTGGACCAATTACCATTTATGCCACAGACCAGACCAAAAAGAGCCATTTCAGAGGTTGAGAGATTTTTCATGATTGCATTCCCTCCTTATGGTGCTGCCAAAAGTGCGAGGGAAATTATTAACATGGCAGCATCATCAGAGAAACTCGCCAACACCACTAGCGAGGGGTTTTACAAGACAAGTGCGGAATTGGTTGCTTCGCAGACGGCAGTTATGCAAAACCGCATCACTCTTGATATGCTGTTGGCAGAAAAAGGAGGGACTCCGTCATAAGTACGGAATGTTGCACCTATATTCCTGACAATTGAGAAGAAATTGATAATTTGGCGAACAAAATTAAATCTGAAGGTGCGAAGTACCATGACTTTAATAAAGGATGGCCAGTAGGATCTTGGTTGAAGGAAATATTTGGTTGTTGGGGAGTCGAGATAATCCACTGGTTGTTCATCGGGCTCATGATCTTTATAGCCATTATCGTTGTCATTGCTTTTATTAAAGTATTAATCAGGGCATGTGTGAGACAGTGTGCTTCAGCAACGGAGAAGGCAACAACAATGGAGATGGAGATGGCAGTATACGAGGACATGCTGAGCCACTCAACTATGCTGGACCATTCACCTGGAGACGAAGCAGAAGTCCCAGAAAAGGAACCTATTGTGACTTTTGGTCGAGACACCGTGCGGGTGAAATTTTGTGAGAAACCCAACATCATCACAAGTGCCCAAGTGATCAATAAAAAGGAAGGACCAATGGAGCATTTCCAACCACTGAAACTAACACAAGAAAGAATCAATGGCAATGACAAAGCATTGAAGGAAATCCAACAAGTAATTTGGGAAAAATCAGAAAATGTTGGATGAGGTTGCTGAGGAAACACACGGTCAGGGGGATACATACGAGACACTGGAATTGTACCAACTAGCTCACAATTTAAACTAAGTAAAGTGCTTTGTTGTAAGAAAAAGGGGGTTACCCAATTGGATGTAACTGGTGTGTGTGGGATCTTCTCTTGCAGACTCTTTGGGTGACTTGTCTCCGTGGACCGTAGTACTCTGCCGGTTTAAGTGAGGGGGTAGACGTGGACGCCCATTGATGCTGAAATGAGCTGGTGTTCTCAAAGGAAGAAAAGGGTGCAGGTGGAGCCCTACATACCGTCAAAGAGCATACCTCCATGAACGCATGGCCTTAGAGACTTGAATATAGGGATTGAACTCTGTGATAGGGATTACATACGCGGTTGGCACCCACATAGTGATGGCGTGAAGGGGGAATGACCAGGAGGCATGGACTCACCTCCGGAAAGAAAATCCCGCTTCATCGCGGTGTCTGATGGGGTTTTACCCATACAGAGGCGGTGGCGGCCATGCGTTCATGGAGGGCGAACCCTGATTGTTCTTTGGAGAGATGATCCCCTTGCTAACCAGAGACAAATTTTCTTTTGAGACTCTTGAGTTGTTTGATTTAGGCCGCTTGAGTACGACTAGTCAGTGGTACCTCCATTTAAGGGAAGAAAGTGCATTTCAACATAAATACTTGTTAGCTTCTTGGAAATGTGGTAAAAGTTTGTTTTAATCCCCTTAAGATAAGATTTATCTCAATTGAAAGAAAGTGTGAACTTGTGGAGTTCGATGACATGCCAAAAAAAGAAAGAAAAAAAGTTCAGCGTCCCTTTTGTGATCTATTAAACAGCTCCCAAAACAGGGCTGCAAAGTTTGAAAACTGCCTTGGGTGAATATAGTCTGTAATGTAATGCATTTCATCAACTGTATGTTAACTTTACTTTTACTGCCAAAGAAAACGAGGTACAGCTTACAGCATGAGCCCTTTGTCTGGGTTAAACAGGTTAATGCTCAAAATGTCAGCAAATGTCTTTCTCAACCAAGTGGATAAACTCAATAACTTATCTTCTCTTCTAACGCAGATAGATTTGAGCCTTCATCAAGACTAGGATTCTGTGGTATCTCAGACCTCGTCTGCTATATTGACCACACATCATTTCTACACTACTGGTCAAAAGTTTTAGAACACCTCCATTTTTCCAGTTTAATGTTTCAATGGACTCTGAAATTAAAGCATAGAACAAATAAACAATTGCAGATAAAAAGAAATCATGGAATAGTTTTGTTGAACAAAATTTAATCTAAAATTTTGACTCATCAAAGTAGCCACCTTTTGCAGATATAACAGCGAACATACTCGGCATTCTTTCTCCAATGGAAATCAATATTGTTCGGAAAGTTTTTCCAACACTGTTGCAGAGTTCCACAAATGTGTTGCGTTGCTTTGCTTTCACCCTTCTGTCCAGTTCATCCCAAACCAGCTCAATGGGGTTTAAGTCTGGAGGCTATGCTGGCCATTCCATGATTTGAAGCCTACCGTCTTGTTCTTTTCTTCTAAGGTAGTTCTGACATAGA
>CM068954.1:154748752-154765041 GCA_035128595.1 Eptatretus atami
AAAAAGAAGAAGAGATTCTCACCTCGCTTGTCTCCCTCGGCCCCGGATCCCCACCTCTCCCCACCTCTCTCCCCCCTTCCCCTTCCCCCATCACTGTGCGCTCCGCAGCCGCAAGACTTGAGAGAATCCGGAGCTGAGAGCCGGGACATCTCGGCGCCTGGTGAAGTTCGTGCGATCCCGCGCCGCGGTCAGCGTGCCACCGTCGCAGCGCTGGAGGTGAAAAAGAAGGCAAGACCTCCGTCCCCGCTCGGGTCTCTGCGCCTCGTCCTCCGTCGGTCACGGTCTCCGTGTCCTCCGTCGGTCACGGTCTCCGTGTCCTCCGTCGGTCACGGTCTCCGTGTCCTCCGTCGGTCACGGTCAAAGTGTCCTCCGTCGGTCACGGTCTCCGTGTCCTCCGTCGGTCACGGTCTCCGTGTCCTCCGGGTCAGGTCTCCGTGTCCTCGTCGGTCACGGTCTCCGTGTCCTCCGTCGGTCACGGTCTCCGTGTCCACCTCGTTTTCAGAGGGTTCGGCTTGTTTTGCTATAACTCTTCCTCAATCGTCCGTAACTTGAAACCCGTTTGTAAGAAGTGACCGCGACACGGCGCCCTCCGGGCACCGCGTGTTCAGTGCCGATTGCGGTATGACGTCACGCGCGTTTGCCTTGTGACGTCACGTATGACCCGGAGTTCAGACACGTGTACCCTCTCGTATTTATTGCCGTCTGTTCCGCCTGCGTGTACTTTGCTTGTATCCCCTTTCGCAGTGGCAACGAACGGCTCGGTTTTTGTAATCGTTCGCGATCGCTCGATGCTTGTATTCACGTGACGTCATCACACGCACGTCGTGACGATTTTTGGTCGTTTTATTAATTATTTTTTTTCCCCCGACTTGTTTTACTCCGAACGTGTTCCTGGTTTTCCTTACTGTTACGGAGTTTCGTTGTTACGGAAATGATGACTTAACGACAAAACGGTGTTCGCGTTTAAATCGGCACCAAAACGAATTCCCGATATAACTTCGATAGTTCGAAGGTGATGACGTCATCAAAGCGAATTATTATGAGCGAATTGAAGTTGGAACATCAAAGTGAAACAAACGGTGTGCACTAACTTTTGCGGTAAACGCTGCGCTTTTTTCACCCCCACCACATTGGCGATTCGATTGAGTCGGGAACGCGCCCTGCGGGCGAGAAGACGTGCCCGAGGGCAATAAGACGCGCCCGAGGGCAACAAGACGCGCCCCGAGGGCGATATTAAGACGCGCACGAGATGGCCCTGCGGAGTCGGGGTGGGAGGGGGGGAGGAAAGCGTTAAAGTGTACGTTGCGCATTTGCCTTGTTAAAATATAAAAAAAAGCCTGGCGGGAGGAGGTGGCGGTGGGATGAGGGTAAAACACAAATACCTCGGTTCCTTTCACTCGTCTACAGCTCATTGGTTAAACGCCAAGCGTCTGGCCGTGCACAGGAACATCTGGAACGCAAAACGGTAGAGATACGAGTTTTCTTTGCGTAACAATTGGATGACGTATATTTGGGGAAAGGTGTGTGGATAACTTAACACTGGACAAGTAAGTAACCTATTACGGGGACTCATTAATAATAAAATAAATATATATTTTTATTTTTATTTTTTTAGGCACTACACTTAACTCAATGTTACATTGTGTATTGTTCATCACAATGCTCGGAGTTCTTTAAAAGAGTTTTAATTTCTTGTGAAAGAAACCATTTATTCCCCAACCCCCTTCAACATTCCCTCTTTACTTTATGAACTTGTCCTGGCTCCCCGTGTGTTCGTCGCTAAACCTTAAACTTGCCCACATTGGAGGATTTGATTCGAAATTGTGGGTTTAAACTTGTTCTGCTAACTCACCTTCCCTGCACTGATATTAAAACTTGTTCTGCTAACTCACCTTCCCTGCACTGATTATTCAAACTTGTTCTACTAACTCACCTTCCCCACACTGATTATTCAAACTTATTCTGCTAACTCACCTTCCCTACACTGATTATTCAAACTTGTTCTGTTAACTAACCTTCCCCGCACTGATTATTCAAACTTGTTCTGCTAACTCGCCTTCCCTGCACTGATTATTCAAACTTGTTCTACTAACTCACCTTCCCCACACTGATTATTCAAACTTATTCTGCTAACTCACCTTCCCTACACTGATTATTCAAACTTGTTCTGTTAACTAACCTTCCCCGCACTGATTATTCAAACTTGTTCTGCTAACTAACCTTCCCCACACTGATTATTCAAACTTGTTCTGCTAACTCACCTTCCCTGCACTGATTATTCAAACTTGTTCTGTTAACTAACCTTCCCGCATGATTATTCAAACCTGTTCTGTTAACAACCTTCCCTGCACTAATTATTCAAACTTGTTCTGCTAACTAACCTTCCCCGCACTGATTATTCAAACTTGTTCTGTTAACTAACCTTCCCTGCACTAATTATTCAAACTTTTTCTGTTAACTAACCTTCCCTGCACTGATTATTTAAACTTGTTTGTTAACTAACCTTCCCTGCACTGATTATTTAAACTTGTTCTGCTAACTCACCTTCCCCGCACTGATTATTCAAACTTGTTCTGTTAACTAACCTTCCCTGCACTGATTATTTAAACTTGTTCTGCTAACTCACCTTCCCTGCACTGATTATAATTCAAACTTTTTCTGTTAACTAACCTTCCCGCACTGATTATTCAAACTTGTTCTGTTAACCAACCTTCCCCGCACTGATTATTCAAACTTGTTCTGCTAACTCACCTTCCCTGCACTGATTATTCAAACTTGTTCTGTTAACTAACCTTCCCCGCACTGATTATTCAAACCTGTTCTGTTAACAACCTTCCCTGCACTAATTATTCAAGCTTGTTCTGCTAACTAACCTTCCCCGCACTGATTATTCAAACTTGTTCGTTAACTAACCTTTCCCGCACTGATTATTCAAACTTGTTCTGTTAACTCACCTTCCCTGCACTAATTATTCAAACTTGTTCTGCTAACTCACCTTCCCTGCACTGATTATTCAAACTTGTTCTGTTAACTCACCTTCCCTGCACTAATTTTCAAACTTGTTCTGCTAACTCACCTTCCCTGCACTGATTATTCAAACTTGTTCTGTTAACAACCTTCCCTGCACTAATTATTCAAACTTGTTCTGCTAACTAACCTTCCCCGCACTGATTAATTATTCAAACTTGTTCTGTTAACTCACCTTCCCTGCACTAATTATTCAAACTTGTTCTGCTACTCACCTTCCCTGCACTGATTATTCAAACTTGTTCTGTTAACTAACCTTCCCCGCACTGATTATTCAAACTTGTTCTGCTAACTAACCTTCCCCGCACTGATTATTCAAACTTGTTCTGTTAACTCACCTTCCCTGCACTAATTATTCAAACTTGTTCTGCTAACTCACCTTCCCTGCACTGATTATAATTCAAACTTGTTCTGTTAACTAACCTTCCCCGCACTGATTATTCAAACTTGTCTGTTAACTAACCTTCCCTCCGGTGGGGATTCTATTTCAAGTTTTGAGGATTCGAGCACATTCTGCATGCCGTGAGTCTCACTTATTCTGCATTTTAAAAGTTCCTTGAAATGTCGCTCAATAAGTTGTGTTGAGGTTGCTTTGCCGAATGCAACACCCTGTTTGTTTCCGCGTCTGCTGTCCGAAAGCCAAGCAAGACTGAACTCCCCCCCCCCCCCTTCAGTCTTGCTTGGCTTTCGGACAGCAGACGGCGGAAACAAACAGGGTGTTGCATTCGGCAAAGCAACCTCAACACAACTTATTGAGCGACATTTCAAAGGAACTTTTAAAATGCAGAATAAGTGAGACTCACGGCATGCAGAATGTGCTCGAATCCTCAAAACTTGAAATAGAATCCCCACCGGAGGGAAGGTTAGTTAACAGAACAAGTTTGAATAATCAGTGCGGGGAAGGTTAGTTAACAGAACAAGTTTGAATTATAATCAGTGCAGGGAAGGTGAGTTAGCAGAACAAGTTTGAATAATTAGTGCAGGGAAGGTTGGAGTTAGAGAATATACAAGTAAACAGAACAAGTTTGAATAATCAGTGCGGGGAAGGTTAGTTAGCAGAACAAGTTTGAATAATCAGTGCGGGGAAGGTTAGTTAACAGAACAAGTTTGAATAATCAGTGCAGGGAAGGTGAGTTAGCAGAACAAGTTTGAATAATTAGTGCAGGGAAGGTGAGTTAACAGAACAAGTTTGATAATAATCAGTGCGGGGAAGGTTAGTTAGCAGAACAAGTTTGAATAATTAGTGCAGGGAAGGTGTTACAGAACAAGTTGAATAATCAGTGCAGGGAAGGTGAGTTAGCAGAACAAGTTTGAATAATTAGTGCAGGGAAGGTGAGTTAACAGAACAAGTTTGAATAATCAGTGCAGGGAAGGTGAGTTAGCAGAACAAGTTTGAATAATTAGTGCAGGGAAGTGAGTTAACAGAACAAGTTTGAATAAATCAGTGCGGGAAAGGTTAGTTAACAGAACAAGTTTGAATAATCAGTGCGGAAGGTTAGTTAGCAGAACAAGCTTTAATAATTAGTGCAGGGAAGGTTGTTAACAGAACAGGTTTGAATAATCAGTGCGGGAAGGTTAGTTAACAGAACAAGTTTGAATAATCAGTGCAGGGAAGGTGAGTTAGCAGAACAAGTTTGAATAATCAGTGCGGGGAAGGTTGGTTAACAGAACAAGTTTGAATAATCAGTGCGGGGAAGGTTAGTTAACAGAAAAAGTTTGAATTATAATCAGTGCAGGGAAGGTGAGTTAGCAGAACAAGTTTAAATAATCAGTGCAGGGAAGGTTAGTTAACAGAACAAGTTTGAATAATCAGTGCGGGGAAGGTGAGTTAGCAGAACAAGTTTAAATAATCAGTGCAGGGAAGGTTAGTTAACAAAACAAGTTTAAATAATCAGTGCAGGGAAGGTTAGTTAACAGAAAAAGTTTGAATAATTAGTGCAGGGAAGGTTAGTTAACAGAACAAGTTTGAATAATCAGTGCGGGGAAGGTTAGTTAGCAGAACAAGTTTGAATAATTAGTGCAGGGAAGGTTGTTAACAGACTGACGCTCACGGACGATGCAGGTAGAAAATCTCATTTGAGTCTCTCTCAGCAACTGCTCATCGGACACAATGTTTGACCAGCGATAGCCAAGGGATTCGCCGAAGAGACCTGGTACAGCAGTATAAGTCAGAGTCCAAATCTCACATCCATAAAGCGAGACTGGAAAGACCAAGGACTGAAAGACTCAGACTTTCATCCTCCTCCATAGTACTCGGCAGCGCCACACCCTATGATCCAGTGGATCCATAACCCCAGGCCAGACCCAGACGTCTATTGACATCTCACAACATGCAGACACATGAATATCACTGCCAAGATAAGTGAATCGCTACGTGACCTCAACATCCTCACCACAAAGAGGCAGAGATAAGATAGCAGCATCCAAGATGTCAATGAAAGCATGGATCTTAGTTTTGACTCAGGAAACCCATAGACTCTTCATTTAGCACCTCGGAGCCCCCATAAGGTTATCAAGCATCTCCGCAAAGATGATTGCATCATCTGCGACATCAAGTTCAGAGACCTCATCATTCCCACATAATACACCGCAGCTGATCTCTCCAACATCCTCCCCAGAATCCAGTCCAGAAAGCACTGAAAAATGTGGGGTCAGCACACACCCCTGACAAAGTCCAGTAACAACTGGAAATAAGTCGGAGATGGTACCACCGCATCTCACAGCACTCTCAGTACCAGAGTATAGTTCAGACATCAGATTGATCAGTTTTGTGGCACCCCACGAAGACCAAGAATCCTCCAGAGGGCATTCTGATTCACTGAATCAAATGCTTTTGGGAGATCAACATAGGCTGCAAGCAGCCCCTGCCGAAACTCTCGTCTACAGAGAACAGAATTGCATGCCATGGCACGAGTACAGTTCTTCCACCAGCCTTGAGAAGTTCAGCATTTATGCCACAGATTCCAGGAGCTTTACCCCTTTTCAACTAGTTCACCACAGCCTGCCTTTCCACAAATTAAGGTGGTTCACAGGTAATTGGACAGTCAGCAATGGGATAGTTGCACCCATGACATCCAACTCAACAGATGGTGGGTCAACCTGGAACAGCTGCTCAAAGTAACTGTCCGAGCTTAAAAAAATTTTTTTTCAATATATACATTGTCATGGCTTGTATAAGAGCAACCACACAGAACATATAACAAAGGGATCAGGAGACAAGATGAGCAGGAGAGGGAAGCACAAAACAGTTGGGAACAGAGACATGAGGAGATCTGTGGAAGGGGAGGGATGGGGCGGGTACACGGGGTAAACAAGATAGTACTACAGGGACTTTCAGAAAGGAATGTAGGGAATTTGAAGGAGGTAGGTATGGGGTGGATTAAACAGGGGTAGAAAGATCGAGGTTTTGGATGTGGAAGATATGAGATGGTGGTGAACAGCTGATTTAACGACCTGGAGGGAAAAGTGGGATTGAAGAGAATGAGAGAGTTTGTTCTGGAGATGAAAAAAAAAAAAACATGAAAAGAGGAATGAAAGAGTCAAGGTGAACAGTAATTCTTGATTTTGGTAGTTTCACCAGAAGGGGGTTGCTGGCAGACCGTGAGCTCCCTGTGTAAATAAGGGGTGGTGGGGGTAAATCATAGACAGAGTGGGGGGGGGTTGAGGCCAGAGAGGAGATGGTAGAAGACAGAAAGACCACCGACCTGCATTTGGTGAGACCGTGAGAGATTCAAAGACTCAGCTTCATCGTGGGAGATACCAATGATCCTAAAGGGGATGGGGCAGGACTCCTCAGACTCCCAGACTAGAAGAGCATCTCACCTGGGACACTGATCAACTCCAGACATGAGCGTGGCATAGAATACCTTCTTCACAGTGGGATCACTCGCCTTAGTCGGAACATATACAGAGACCAGGGAAATGACACCCAATGAGCGACGGATCCTCAGTCTCATCATATGCCCTTTGACTGGTTTTAGCTCAATTATTATGGGAGTTAGTTTATTGAACACAGCAACAGCAACTCCTTGTGTATGGTAACCATCAGTGTGACCAGACCAATCGTAGGTGTAACACCCACCATGATCTCACCACTATCTTGGTCTCCGATCCTCAGAGAGTGCTGCAATACCGATGTCCAAACGCTGGAACTCAAATAATTACAGAGACAGGTGATCATCATCTGGGTGGGTGCCTAGAATGTCCTATCCTTAACAAAGAGACCACCCCAGGTTAACCGCAAGAGACCGCCATCTGGTGGACGACACCTCAAAACCACCCTGACCCACACCACCACAATCCAATCCAGGAAAGTTACCCGTGTTTTTCCTCCTATCATCAAAGAATGGGGGTCCCGAAGGCTTTGCCCCAATCCCCTCATCCAGTGAGCTTCCCTGTGAGGGCAGCTGCACAGGAGGTACTCCCACGGAGTGGGTTTTCAGTTTATTTTTATTTTTATGTATTTTGCTGAATGAAGTGTTTTGCGATGGCCGGAGTGCTAATCCTGCCACCAACCTCCTCGAAAAAAGGCAACCAATTGCATGAGGACATTCACAGATGCAGTTGGGCACCAGATTATGGATGGCCGTTGGCTCACAAGAAGCTCCTCCGTCTTTTGACAGGTTTTGTTTTTAATCCGAAAATTGTTCGACCATAAATGCTGCCCGATTGCCCAAGTGTAATTATTGCCAAGTTGGAAAGAAAAATTGCAATGGTGAAGACACCTTACACAGTTACCTTTAAAGGTTTGGGGTTATCTGCATAATTGATGTACAAAGGAATGACCTCTCTCTCTTCTCTCTCTCTCTCTCTCCGCATGTCACCCCATTATTCCTCCTTCCTCCCTTTACTCTGAACCCTTATAAAACCCCTCTCTGCCACTTTCTCATCTTTTGTACATGACCCTTTAAGCTTTATTTATTACTTTCTTTTTTAAAGAGGAAAATGATTGGCTGGATTGGTTAACAATCATCGAGTCATTCATTCCTTGACCAAGTAAGTGTTGGAATTTAAGGAAAAATTTGATTATTGAAGTACATAGTGGTTTTCAACGTACGTCAAGCTGGCTGACCCATGTACTTGTAGGTACACTTTAAAGGATCATTTCAACATCCTATTTCACAAAAAAAAAAATTAAACCTATCCATCCTCCAACATCCTTAAAATGTACAAATGCATTCCAAACTGTATAAAATTTGTTTGAAATAGAGATACAAATGTACCCCATGGAAAAACAAAACAAAAAACAGTTGGACATGTCCAGAGACGAGATGCAAAGTCACATGCAAAATGACATCAGTTTCGTGCTTACATTCTGGATTATCAACTGTGGGAGTACTACATAATAACAACAACACTAAGCACACAGAGAGACAGAGACAGAGAGACAGAGACAGAGAGACAGAGACAGAGACAGAGAGACAGAAAGACAGACAGAGACAGAGAGGGTGAAAACATAACCTCCTTCACCTTCGACAGCGGAGGTAATAATAACTACAACTGCAAGTGGTGCTGTCGACTTCCAAACAGTCTAAATCTGCCCACCACATGGAGCACTGTCCATATGTTTTCTGGGAAAATGGAACCCAAATCCATTGTTTGCAGGAAAAATAAAACAAACAAACAAAAATAATTGAGTAAGTTACCTTTTGTGGCCCATTCAGCATCATGAAGCCAAACTACACATCGTAAGTTACTTCTTTTGTCAAATTTCAGCATTTTGTGATCAAGTAATGCATTTCACCAATAGCAAGCTTCCAGAGATTTTAGAGCAGAAGTTTCAAATTCACATTTTAGTACTGGCTCGGGGTGCTTAAGCGGCCTTGTCAAAAGTTTGTGGTGATCAGTTTAGTAGTCCAAGAAGAAGATAGTTTATGTTTGGTAACAAATCTAAGATGGCCTCCAATACAGGACAAATAAAATAAAAAAAAAATAAAATCATAATAATAATACTAATTAAAATAAAATAAAAAAGAAGAAAAACCTGTTGGGATCAAGTTCTGAGGGTAAGCGATAAGGAGGTGTAGATTGGAGTAGCCAGCTGTAGCAGTTTTTGCAAAAGTCGTTTCACAAAAATAATAATAATCAAAGAACAAAAGGCTTCTGGCTTGTCAACTTAATAATGACTAATAATACTAACAAGAACAATAGGCCTGTCTACTTGGAAGTCTAATAATCCATTACAAAAAGGAGATGCATCCGTCTGTGTGTCACATGAAGAAGAGGAAGCAACACGTCTCAAGGTTTAATGTTGCGGTTTCTGCTGTCATGGAATAAAAATGGTACCGTGGGAAAGCTAATAAATGATTTACTTGGAACAACAATTGTGTTCGTTTAATCACAAGGATCCCCATTTTGAAAGCCATCTTTCTGGGATTGAAGAAGTGGGAATGGGAGTTGAATGCAGCCGTTCAAACGGTAAAATTTATTATTCTAAGATAGCAGGAACCCTTTAGAAGGAGAAGGAAGGAGCACACAAAATTATACACAGTAATATTTCCTGAAGCAGGAGAAAAATATGTAAAAGTACATGGAAGGAACACACAACCGACCACAACAACAACACATCTTACATCCTCATGGAGATTCAGATAGATATGCAATACGTTGTGAAGTTCAACATGCTGCTGCTTTCTGATTAAACCACCAGCGAAGTGACAGGCAGGCACGTCTAGTAATAAATCATAAAACTACAGACACAATCACATGGTACAAAGTGAATGGAAACATTTTGACATTTCCATGTCTGTTGTTAGAGTGTGCATTACGTGCCGTTTTTGGATAAAGTCCTGATTCTGATTGTCAAAAATGGAATATCACAAGCTCCATCAACTTTGTCGAAGAATCGCCTTTTTCTCCGATTTCCTTCTTCGTTTATAATTGTTTGCAAGCATTTGTGAAAGTCGAAATACAATCCAGCTTCTTCTTTCAAACCCTTACAAGCCCAATAAGAACATGACAGCCATGGTCGTAAGTTTGATCACATCACTCCAATCTTCAAAAACGTCACTGGATCCGGATACATTTGCAAATCTTTCTGATAACCTTGAAAGCCAAAAACAAAATTGGTTACTGCCTACATTTTTGACTTGATGACATCCTGTAACCTTGTAGTTGCTCACAGGAGGAAGAGGAATCTGGCGATCGAACACTCTTCAAATCTGCTCAACTGTGGAACTCTCTGCCTTTTAAAATTTGCTCCTCAAACCTTATCTTTTTACAGTTGCAATTAATTATTTTTACCTTTTGTTTTTCTTTGTCAAGTGCATTGAGATTTTACATCTCAATAAAAAGCAGCACTTTAAGAAATCGACCCACTGATGAAATTAAACTGAAGCTTCTAAATTACTCGATGGAAGGCCGATGTAGGCTTCTCCACACTTTGAAAAGTACCTGTACATTGCTAAAGTATGTGTTTGTGTTCATGATCCAGTAGAGGGAGCAAAGGAAGTTTATTTTTATTTTGTGGAGGGAGTGGAGGAGGGGGTGAACGACCCACAATAAGTGTGGCTATCGGATAACATAATTAAAACACGCGTTAAGCCTGTTATCAAAACATTGCACCATATTATATAAAAAATTGTAACTTTTGCTGCTTCAAATCTAATGGTCTAATATCGAATAGATTCCAAATGGGGGATTCAATAAATATTTACACGAAAAATTAATACCTCATACATTACCAATTTACAACATGTGTAGTTAAGCTTGGCTACGTTGTTAATGGATGGTGCCGGTGAATGATAAACAAGTGGAATTTGTACCTTCTAACTCAGTTCCACCATCTCCATTGCAACTGGTTTTGGTTTTTTTTTTGTTTATTTACTTACCGACCCAGAAAACTTACAAACTCAAGTCTCTAGCTTGCACATGAAAACTCAGAACAGGTAAGCATTGGAAAAAAAAAAAATTAACAAAATAAAATAAAAACATCAGCACAAAGCCAAGTTGTATTGTGCAGTCAAGGATTCAAACAATAAACCAGGAACTCCTAATAAACGGAGATGAAAGTTAAAAGTAAATAAACAAAAACAAAAAACATCAACACAAGTTCATAAAATTATTTTTTGAAACAAAAAAGGTACGATCACATTTTATTTTATTTTATTTTATTCAGCAAAATCAGCTGATGGTAAATTGTTCAGTCGGCATTAAAAAATGTCGGCTTTTATAAACACTGGTACAAATTACAATTTGCAGGATTATGAGGTCAACTTCAGTCTGGGCAGAATCTTTTTTGCAGCTCATATTATTTCAGTGATCAACCACATCATGAGGCGACGCAGTGTATAAATAATGTAGATCTGTCGACTCACCTCTGTCATTCAACGTTTCACATCCTTTTTAACTTCACCACCAAAGGTGGATAGAGGTTATGCGTTCACCCCTGTCTGGCTGTGAGCAGGATATCTCAAATAGTGATGGACGGATTGGGACAAAACTTGGACAGGTTGGGTGTGTGACAAGCACGAATTGATTAGATTTTTGGTGAAGATCCAGATCCAAATATGAGAATTAAAAAAAAATTCACGTTATTCTTCACCATTGAGAGATGGGCCAAAAACAATACGTCGCACGATATTTCAAAAAGTTGTGGACGGATGACAAAACTTGGTGGATGAGTTTGGTAGTTGACAAGAACAAGCAGATTATATTTTGGTTAAGGTCCGAATTCAGATCTGGCCGATCAGTGAGACAGAAAAGTAAACCGTTCAGCCTGGCAGAAGTATGTGCTCTCCCGAGTGCTGTTGTAGATTTTTTTTGTACATGATGCACAAGTTGTGAGGCACACACTGCTCTCAACTTCACCTTTTGTATTAGAAATACATACTATCAGGCATCGGTAAAGGACCATACACAAATATGTCTTCTACATTATGTCCTCATCGAATGATGCCACAGCTGACATTGCAACAAGCATTTAATGAAGTTCTAAGATGACCTCACTGCCTGTTCGAAAGGTCACTTCCGAGGCATGGATATATACATTCACACGGGCACAAATGGCAAACACGAACTTCTATTTCAATCATAAGAAAGCTTAAAATAGGTTTTTACTTCATTATTGATGCAGTCAAGAAATTTATGCCACAAAAGAAAAGATATTTTTTTTAAAAAAAAACATGATTTTTTATTTTTTGCACAAACCCGTTAAAGATCCTATGGTTCATTTCTCAAACATTAGGCCTCTGGGTGGGCACGTCAGACCATTTCCTCATATTGTTTAAGCAAAGGATTGATCACCTTACCTCATCAGGACCCTTCCTGCTCCTGATGAATACCAACAATTATTTTTGGTGTTATATTTTCTTCCAAGAGAAGTTAAAGAAATTCCAAGATGCCAAGGCCTTCAAGAAGACGACGATCATTTTTAAACAACAAAAATAAAGTACAACCTGGCCTTCACCTTTCAGGTGCTTGGCATTACTTTGCCGCACAATGACGAGACAGGTCAGTGAGAGTTGAAAGCGGAATTTTCATGACGTTCAGATTTATCCAACCACCTGGTTTCAGAGAACGTTCTAATACATAGTAGATGTACTTAACTTTACATAGAGTTACGACATAAATGCTATTGTTTCTCGAGGAAAAGCAAAACAACCCAACTTCAAATTAAAACTGCTTTCGTCGATGGCTGTATTAAAAGTCCATTTTAAATAAAATAAGAAAGCAAATCTACTGGAGAAGTATTAAAAAAAAAAAACCATACTTGTCCAATATCTTTAAAAAGAAGAATAGAAGTTGAGAGCAAGTTGCAGGAACAAATAGAATGAGAATGGATGGAAAGGAGGTTGGGATGTTTGGTGTTCCCATCGAAGAATGAAGCTTATATGCTGCTGGAATCCAAAATACAAATCCATACATTGTGTCGATTCATATATCCATCGGCTACAAGTGGTCGAGTATTTTATTGTAAAATTACACTGATGTCCCCATTATTATTAATATTCATACATATATATATATTTATTTATCAGACATACCTCCTGACCATTACGGTGAGCATCGCCACAGATTATGTCTCACACAGTAAAACCGCATAATCCGCAAAGAAGAACTGCCCATCTGCCACCAAGACAATTGTTCCCGCTAATGCAAACCATTCAACGAGAAGGCACGTGATGTGATCAGTGGGTAAATCGAAACATGGAGAGTGTGACAAGCACTCCCCGAATCTCCATTGGACATCGTCCTACACCAAAGCGTCACCACCAATCCGGAGGCCTCGGCCCGGCAAATCTGTCCAACAGACAAAGATTACGTGGTCAACATCAGTTAAACATCAAACGGAGCTGCCTATCCGGATTTCAGGCTTGGTATTACCATCCAATAATGAGGCTTCTTTCTGCTGCTGGAATCCTAAGTACAAATGCCATACATTGTATCTGGATAATCCCGAAATCCGGATAGGCAGCTTCGTTTGACGTTTAACTGATGTTGACCATGTAATCTTTGTCTGTTGGACAGAGTTGCCGG
Organism: Eptatretus atami; assembly: GCA_035128595.1. Lineage (NCBI taxonomy): Eukaryota > Metazoa > Chordata > Myxini > Myxiniformes > Myxinidae > Eptatretus > Eptatretus atami. Next base: position 154,762,256 of record CM068954.1, read on the forward strand.
GCCGAGGCTTCAAGAATGGAGGTAATGCTTTGGTATCGACGATGTCCAATGGAGATCGGGGGAGTGCTCATCACACCCACATGTTTCTGTATATATATATATAAACAGATATGTTCACCCACAACCCCATGACATTGAGATGGTATATTAAAGGGAGGGAGGGATAAGAGCAGGAGTTGAGTCATGTTGTCATCATAGAGTGTTTAATTAAACGTATGAAAGCAGATCAAATACGGTGGAGTAGTATGGATGGTATTGCCGAACATATATATACACATCCAACAACAAATTTGAAATCACCGATTTGCCATCAGCCTCACCGGTGACGGATCCCCCATCCGACGCGACCTCCACACTAGGGGCCATGCCCTGAAACTCCGAAACTCCAGAGCCACAAATAAGAAGTTCCTCTCCAGGTAACACTTCGTCAATGACCCGCAGGCACACCTAAAATCAACAAAGTAATACACGGTTTATTGCATCATTCTTTTGAAATACACAAAGTTATGTCTCTGTCAATTACAAATACATTATTAGTTATTTAAGTGGAATAGTAAAGTGCATCTTAGAAACGTCAGAGGTTGTGAAAGAAATAATTCAAAGGAAAAGTTAATTTGAAAAAACTTGCAGTTTCAATCATAAACAGCAGAGGTCGGCATTGTCATGTAGACTGGAGAGGGAGAAAAGGGATCTTCGCCAGACACAAGAAAACTCGACGAATCGACGTCGTTTGTAATGTCGGCGGAATATCCTTTTTATCCACATCTAATGTCGAAGGAAAAAGTTTCTTTGCAACCGTCATGTTATATGATCGGTTCCATGACGAGCTGAAGAACGCCTCTTGTGGAAATCTTTCGTCGTTCGACGAATGAATGATGGCCAATATAAAAGTGATCGACGAAAAGGGGAAGAAAAAGTTTTGTTTTTCAAACTTGTCTCAGCTCGATGTTTTGGAAATAATAAGAGAAGAAAACTGCAACCCAAAGTTTCCGTTGACAGCAAAAAAAACAAACATGCAAATTCATCATTTTGACCAAAAGCATCAAAGGACAGCTGGTGAATTTTAAAGATCGTCAGGAGAATGCTTTCAATTTCGCTTTGAAAAACACAAGCAGCAGCGAGTGAGAAAAGCGCATCCAACGCAAAACAAGAACTCAACGGGAAGACACGAGGGTGGTGGGAAGTGGAGGGGGGACACGGAAAGGGGGGGGGGGGAGTTCAGTCTTGCTTGGCTTTCGGACAGCAGACGCGGAAACAAACAGGGTGTTGCATTCGGCAAAGCAACCTCAACACAACTTATTGAGCGACATTTCAAGGAACTTTTAAAATGCAGAATAAGTGAGACTCACGGCATGCAGAATGTGCTCGAATCCTCAAAACTTGAAATAGAATCCCCACCGGAGGGAAGGTTAGTTAACAGACAAGTTTGAATAATCAGTGCGGGGAAGGTTAGTTAACAGAACAAGTTTGAATTATAATCAGTGCAGGGAAGGTGAGTTAGCAGAACAAGTTTGAATAATTAGTGCAGGGAAGGTGAGTTAACAGAACAAGTTTGAATAATCAGTGCGGGGAAGGTTAGTTAGCAGAACAAGTTTGAATAATCAGTGCGGGGAAGGTTAGTTAACAGAACAAGTTTGAATAATCAGTGCAGGGAAGGTGAGTAGCAGAACAAGTTTGAATAATTAGTGCAGGGAAGGTGAGTTAACAGACAAGTTTGAATAATTAATCAGTGCGGGGAAGGTTAGTTAGCAGAACAAGTTTGAATAATTAGTGCAGGGAAGGTTGTTAACAGAACAAGTTTGAATAATCAGTGCAGGGAAGGTGAGTTAGCAGAACAAGTTTGATAAATTAGTGCAGGGAAGGTGAGTTAACAGAACAAGTTTGAATAATCAGTGCAGGGAAGGTGAGTTAGCAGAACAAGTTTGAATAATTAGTGCAGGGAAGGTGAGTTAACAGAACAAGTTTGAATAATCAGTGCGGGAAAGGTTAGTTAACGAACAAGTTTGAATAATCAGTGCGGGGAAGGTTAGTTAGCAGAACAAGCTTGAATAATTAGTGCAGGGAAGGTTGTTAACAGAACAGGTTTGAATAATCAGTGCGGGGAAGGTTAGTTAACAGAACAAGTTTGAATAATCAGTGCAGGGAAGGTGAGTTAGCAGAACAAGTTTGAATAATCAGTGCGGGGGAAGGTTGGTTAACAGAACAAGTTTGAATAATCAGTGCGGGAAGGTTAGTTAACAGAAAAAGTTTGAATTATAATCAGTGCAGGGAAGGTGAGTTAGCAGAACAAGTTTAAATAATCAGTGCAGGGAAGGTTAGTTAACAGAACAAGTTTGAATAATCAGTGCGGGGAAGGTGAGTTAGCAGAACAAGTTTAATAATCAGTGCAGGGAAGGTTAGTTAACAAACAAGTTTAAATAATCAGTGCAGGGAAGGTTAGTTAACAGAAAAAGTTTGAATAATTAGTGCAGGGAAGGTTAGTTAACAGAACAAGTTTGAATAATCAGTGCGGGGAAGGTTAGTTAGCAGAACAAGTTTGAATAATTAGTGCAGGGAAGGTTGTTAACAGAACAGGTTTGAATAATCATGCGGGGAAGGTTAGTTAACAGAACAAGTTTGAATAATCAGTGGCAGGGAAGGTGAGTTAGCAGAACAAGTTTGAATAATCAGTGTGGGGAAGGTTAGTTAGCAGAACAAGTTTGAATAATCAGTGCGGGGAAGGTTAGTTAACAGAACAAGTTTGAATAATCAGTGTAGGAAGGTGAGTTAGCAGAATAAAAAGTTTG
>CM068954.1:154765224-154777705 GCA_035128595.1 Eptatretus atami
ATAAGTTTGAATAATCAGTGTGGGGAAGGTGAGTTAGTAGAACAAGTTTGAATAATCAGTGCAGGGAAGGTGAGTTAGCAGAACAAGTTTGAATAATCAGTGCAGGGAAGGTGAGTTAGCAGAACAAGTTTAAACCCACAATTTCGAATCAAATCCTCCAATGTGGGCAAGTTTAAGGTTTAGCGACGAACACACGGGGAGCCAGGACAAGTTCATAAAGTAAAGAGGGAATGTTGAAGGGGGTTGGGGGAATAAATGGTTTTCTTTCACAAGAAATTAAAAACTCTTTTAAAGAACTCCGAGCATTGTGATGAACAATACACAATGTAACATTGAGTTAAGTGTAGTGCCTTAAAAAAATAAAAATAAAAATATATATTTATTTTATTATTAATGAGTCCCCGTAATAGGTTACTTACTTGTCCAGTGTTAAGTTATCCACACACCTTTCCCCAAATATACGTCATCCAATTGTTACGCAAAGAAAACTCGTATTCTCGACCGTTTTGCGTTCCAGATGTTCCTGTGCACGGCCAGACGCTTGGCGTTTAACCAATGAGCTGTAGACGAGTGAAAGGAACCGAGGTATTTGTGGTTTTACCCTCATCCCACCGCCACCTCCTCCCGCCAGGCTTTTTTTTATATTTTAACAAGGCAAATGCGCAACGTACACTTTAACGCTTTTCCTCCCCCCCTCCCCACCCGACTCCGCAGGGCCCATCTCGTGCGCGTCTTAATATCGCCCTCGGGGCGCGTCTTGTTGCCCTCGGGGCGCGTCTTATTGCCCTCGGGGCACGTCTTCTCGCCCGCAGGGCGCGTTCCCGACTCAATCGAATCGCCAATGTGGTGGGGGTGAAAAAAAGCGCAGCGTTTACCGCAAAAGTTAGTGCACACCGTTTGTTTCACTTTGATGTTCCAACTTCAATTCGCTCATAATAAATTCGCTTTGATGACGTCATCACCTTCGAACTATCGAATTATATCGGGAATTCGTTTTGGTGCCGATTTAAACGCGAACACCGTTTTGTCGTTAAGTCATCATTTCCGTAACAACGAAACTCCGTAACAGTAAGGAAAACCAGGAACACGTTCGAGTAAAACAAGTCGGGGGAAAAAAAAATAATTAATAAAACGACCAAAATCGTCACGACGTGCGTGTGATGACGTCACGTGAATACAAGCATCGAGCGATCGCGAACGATTACAAAAACCGAGCCGTTCGTTGCCACTGCGAAAGGGGGATACAAGCAAATTGTACACGCAGGCGGAACAGACGGCAATAAATACGAGAGGGTACACGTGTCTGAACTCCGGGTCATACGTGACGTCACAAGGCAAACGGCGTGACGTCATACCGCAATCGGCACTGAACACGCGGTGCCCGGAGGGCGGCCGTGTCGCGGTCACTTCTTACAAGCGGGTTTCAAGTTACGGACGATTGAGGAAGAGTTATAGCAAAACAAGCCGAACCCTCTGAAAACGAGGTGGACACGGAGACCGTGACCGACGGAGGACACGGAGACCGTGACCGACGGAGGACACGGAGACCGTGACCGACGGAGGACACGAGACCGTGACCCGACGGAAGAACACTGACCGTGACGCGACGGAGGACACGGAGACCGTGGACCGACCGAGAGGACACGGAGACCGTGACGACGGAGGACACGGAGACCGTGACCGACGGAGGACGAGGCGCAGAGACCCGAGCGGGGACGGAGGGTCTTGCCTTCTTTTCCACCTCCAGCGCTGCGACGGTGGCACGCTGACCCGGCGGCGCGGATCGCACGAACTTCCACCAGGGCGCCGAGATGTCCCGGCTCTCAGCTCCGGATTCTCTCAAGTCTTGCGGCTGCGGAGCGCACAGTGATGGGGGAAGGGGGAAGGGGGGAGAGAGGTGGGGAGAAGGTAGGGGATCCGGGGGCCGAGGGAGACAAGCGAGGTGAGAAATGAGGGACCGGCACACAGACACTTTACTTAACACGAGGAGGAGAGGAGGGGTCATTGAGCCCCACCTCCTCCGATGGCTCCTCACTACCACCACCGACTTTAACTTTGCCATGTTTAATAATCATCATCATCATCATCATCATCATCATCATCATCATCATCATCATCATCATGTCTCCTCTCGCCAGGTTCCCTGCATCATCATCATCATCACCCGCACGTGCACTCAGAGTGAATGATCACGGGGTACTCATGGCACACCTGTGCACGGACACTCACTCACACTCTCTGTGTGTGTTCGAACTCTTACCGGGATCTTCGTGACTGAATCCGCGTTAGTACAGTACAGTACAGTACAGTACAGTACAAGTATACATTAATTCCAAATAAAACTTTCATCCAATCTCCTCGAAAACAGCCGGGACACGACTCGCGTCACTCGGAACGATTGTAATACACATATTACATACTTTCGCACCAGAGATTCACGTGGAAATGGTACGAAGAAATCCGGGCGGTGTATGTTCGACGAAACAGACCAACACGATCCATCCTGCAGAGAGATTACTACTAAGAGGACGCACACTGGAGGTGAGGAGGTGTGTTTTATCTCCCTCTCTCGTTTGTTCTGTTTGTTCTTGTGTGTAGGATATCTCAAAAGTGTGGACACATCCAGATGAGATTATGGTAGGTTCCAGGTTGGGTTTGTGGCAAGGACAAATTGTTTGGATTTTGGTGATGATCCGGATCGGATTGTATTGTTGAGAGATTTATTAATTTTAAAGTGAACTTCTTCACCGTTGATGAGATCGGACGAACCGATTAGTCTTTGTGTTTGTATTCTGATTGGAATTTTAAAAATTGTTTTGGGTCCGATATGTTCTCGTGGATCATGGCGTTACGTGGCGGGGTATTTTACCGTATCTGATGGTTCCTTCTTCGTGTGCTTCTGCGTTTCCATTTTCGAAATGAGCGGTTCACTTCGTTTTACTTCTATCACCTTTCTTTGTTCGGCACCACAGTCGTGTCGGGAATCCAGTGCTCTTCATTGAATCGTACACGCGGTATCGTTAAACTTTCTCACGTAGATCACGTGCGAATGTTTATATTTTTCTGCATCCCATCCTAAAGGAAGCGCCTTTAAATCATTCATCCCCTCTGGCCCCCTCCTTCCTATATCCTCCGGTGTCGTTTTTCCCCGCAAGGCCAACAATACGGAGCGAACGCGCCGTCCTCGCTCTCCCAAATTACTTTTCATTTTCGTCTTTTCTGCTGCTGCAGGTCGAGGGAGGGGGGGGGGGTGGTTAGATGGTTGAGGGGGGAGGGGTGGTGTATGGGGCTGCAAGCCCATGGGCACAATGGACACCCTAAACAGGCCACAAGCAGTGTCAACAGCTAAGTGGCAGCCATATTATAATGGGTCAGTAGGTGCTGATGTATAGGTATGAGATCAGCTTGCTTTAATGGTAACAAGGCTGGCATCAAGTGTTGAAACAATAGCATCCGGTGCAATTACGCACAGACGCAGGTCTTTGGATGTGTCATCCTGGGGAGGCAGGGGATGGTAGCTGTGTCCAGAGTGGGGGAAGACATTAAGATGGTGTTTTACGCTCCCAGGTCTGCTCGACTTGGGCACAACCTTGGCAACATGAATGACTTATGCTCGCCAATCGTATGACGATTTGTCCCCATTTCATTTCGTAATACAAGGTGTAACAGCGGGTGAGGTCCTATTATTGGAACAGCTCAGGTGCACAGAAGAACTCCCCCCCCCCACCCCCAATCCTCAATCCCACTCTGTCCCCCTCCCGAGATAGAGAGCTCGACCCTATGTGTTATTTGTCCTGGGGGCGCATGAGAAAAACTCTCGGGTTGCTCTCATACCTGCCCAGGGTAAGGCTGGATGAATTAGGCGGGAGTCTCGGCTAAATGGTGCCACAATGCTGGGTAAGTCACAGGCCATCCAGGCTCGCTTTCGGCTATTCCGAGGCAGCGCCTTTGGAACACCTCATCCCTACTCTATCTCTTTCTCTCTCGCATCATCAACCGGCGCTTACGCCTGGACAAGACCTTTGGAGCCATCTTTGGCTCATCGTCGGGCGCTCAGGCACCCCTGCAGGCGGACTGAGCTCGTCTCTGCACCAGCGAGTCGGTCCTGAAGAGCGAAAGGGATCCAAAACCTCAGCTGCTGGTCACATGCGTCACGGGAACTGCTTCATGCTGGTGGAGGGTGGGACGGAGGCGGGGCACACTCCTCATTCTGTCCTCGCCAGACGTTCTCATGAGTGCAGCATTGAATCAATATATATTGGTATAATGCATGTGTGATGTGCATCACATATATATATATTATATATATATATATATATATATATATTATATATTATACTAGCATTATACCCGTGCTCCGCACGGAGTTGAATTGTGGCCAAAAGGTGGTTGAGGCATAATAGTTGATGTTATGGGAAGCTGGGGAGGGTGTCATTAGGGATGTGATGCACTAGGTTACCTGTCCTTAGTTTCTAAAGGACCTCCCTGTAGATGACATTTTGGGTGAGTGCTTGTTGCTGAATAGTCCTTGTGAGGAATTATTGTCCACTTTGATAGATATATAAGAGTAACCTCTTGCCGTGAAAATGCAACATATAGTTGGCCATGGGAGAACACAGGGGCTGGGAGGTATATTCCGAGTTGTCAAATGTTGGCCCTGGGATTTGTTTATGGTCATCGATATGCGAGTCTGACTGGAAATTGCATCCTCTGCAGTGTGACTGGAAGGTTGGGGTCTGATGGGGCAAGCTTTAACATGATATAGGCCTAGCCCAGACTGAACAGGAGCAGTGAGGGTGACCGAGAATCACAATGCAATTTCAATGAACGGCACTTTTTGGCGCACATGACGATCAACACCGCTTGACGCTTTAATTTGAAGATCACAACGGCAAGACACACACCAGGTAATGATGGGCGTTGATTGAAAAAGTCAAATTACGCGCAGACGTTAACAGAAATTTTTTTTATTTTTAAATAAATCTTTTTCTAAATACAATGTTTCTTGTTACATTTTTGTGTCAAAATCACCTTCTGAGGTAGTCAACATGCTGCAGAAGAGGTTTACATAGTGCGACTCGCTGTTTTCTAGGAGTGGCCATTACGCCTCTCGCGTGGTGACGGTCTGTCGACAAAAGACGTAATGACGTCAGCGAATGACCGATGATGTCATGACGGAATTACGCCTCTCAGCGGTGACATCAACACGTCGCCATGCAAACGAATGTAAAAATTAGAAAATCCCCAAAATTCCCAACGTGTCCATCTGGCGCGATCTCACTAAGCCATGCTGTTCGTTAGACACAGAGCACCTGCATGCCGAAAATGGCGACAATCCGTCCGGCATTTTTGGAGGAGAAACGTCCAATTACACGCAGACGTTAACAGAAAATAATATATTGATATATAATATACTCATACATATGTCTCAATATGACGTATACAAACTTTGTATGTCAAAAATATACTATCTTGTTCGTCTTCATTGTCTTATGGGTATCAGATAACTGATGAAGTGCAATCATTCCATTATACACAAACACCATCTGTTAGGTATTCCACAGCACTCAGCGTCACTCCTCTCTCTCTCTCTGTCTAATATCAATTATCTTTTTCTGAAATATTAAGTATATACATTTTGATTACCAGACGAGGAGACATAATGATTAGAGCGTCGCTCTGAGTCTGGGAGGCCAGTTGTTCATACCAAGACTTTTGCACAAAAGTCATACCGAATCCTTTTTTTTTTATGGTACGTGCTGCTCTCCTTGCTTGACATTCAGCTTTCAAAGGATAGAGCACAGACAAACAATGCTGTGAAAGACAATTGCAAACCACCAGTATAACCCTTCTCAAGAATATGTTTCGGCAACACTGATGCTCTGAAACAGAGTATGGTACATCGGCGTGTGTGCGTGTTGTATATATATATATATATATATAATATTATATATATATATATAATATATATAAATTACTAAAACTCTATCATTGAATGTATGTATGTATGTATGTTCCCGAAATACAGGCCAAACGGTACACTATAGCGCAAAAATTTTAGGGCAACTTCGTCACCCTCTTCTTCTGCGGTGTTGCAGTATCAAGTTTCATTCAAATCGGGCAACAAAAAAAAAATTATTAAAAATCAAATTCCCGTTCGTCAAGTACTCTTCAGGAGTATTTGATCAATGCAAACAACCTCAGCGGTATAAGTTCACTGGAGCTATCTTTTTTTTTTTCTGAAATGATTTTTCATCAACCGCTGGTCCACAACGGGAACCAACGGGTTCACAGGTCATCTAGTAGATATATTATATATATATATATATATATATATATATATATATATATATATATATATGTATTAGCCAGGGTACCAGGTGTTGCCTGATGCTGTTTTAATGTTGTTGGCATTTTGAAGAAATCAACTTTTATTCCTTTTTCTCTTTTTCCTTTTTATTTTTTTGTGTGAGGCTGAAAAACACTTCCCTCATCCCACTCAGGAACAGGGAGAAATGTTTTGAATTTTTTGAAAAAAAGTGCAGCTTTTTTTTTTTTAATGTTTCAACAGATTTTTTTGTTGTTGCCGAGACACTCCGGCACTCACTGTGAACCTCTGAAAGTTTGACATTGATCCGTTTCGGCCATCTCTGAGAAATGGTGATACACACGCACAACACATTGACACACAACATACGATGACAAACAAACGGCTCTCTCATATATAACAAAGCTTTTTGATTGTGTTTATCATTAATTGATGTGCATTATGCTGAGATAAAGGGGATGCTGAAGCACCGGATATGTGTGATAAGCCTGTACATTAAAACAAGAATCCACAGTAAGAATAGAGTATGGAGAGACATAATGGTTTGGAATTGGAAAAGGGTCAAGATGGGGATGCATTCTTCCCCATAATTGCTCAATCTGTATAGTGAGTACATCATGAGGAAATCAATCTAGGATGACATTAAGGTGGAGTCAGGATTGTCCGAAGATGTAAAACAATCTAAGGTATGTTGATGACACCATCTGTTGGCAGAAAGTAAGAAGACTTGATGATTTGCTGCAGAAAGTGAAGAAGGAAGTGAAAAACTTCTCTTTATTTAAACCTCAAAAAGATTCAAATCTTTGTCAACGTGCGAAGATCAGTGTGTTCAGATTGGGAGACGTTCACGTGGGAGATAGTGGAAGTTTCATCTTCCTAGGTAATAACATTGAAGTGAGTGGTGAATGTAGAGGAGAAATTAATAGACAGTTAGCGTCGAGGAGACAGCAATGTCAGGATTGACAAAGTCTGGAAAGACAAAGATGAGACAATTCAAACCAAGAGGAGGTTGGTGAAGCTCAGGTATTTCAGTTGTATTGTAAGAATGTGCGTCATGCACAATGAAAACGAAGAAAGGAAGAAGATTGACAGATTTGAAATGTGGTGTTGGAGATGAATGTTAAAAATTTCATGGAATGCAAGAAGAAACAAACAAATCGGTGCTTGAAGATATACGAGACCACCGTGTACATGGAAACGCTGATGCGAAAACAGAAATTGTCATGCTTTGGACACCTCATACATGCAGAAAACGAGTCTGGAGAAGTCAACAGCTGGTATGGGTTAAGGAAGAGGAGGAAGAGGCACCATGTATGTAATGCAAAGTTGGGGTAAAGGCTGCCACCAAGCAGGGCAGTGCAGGATAGGATGTTTGAAGAAATCTTATAAATATCACCAGAAGTCGGACAAGACTTGACGGAAATAGAAAAAAAAACACACACACACGATATAGTATATATATATATATGTATGTATGTACATGTATATACAAGCGGGTATGCTTACACATTGCAAGCAAAAACGAACGTGGTTCCCCATTGTCTCGGGTCGCGAAACTGCATTTTTCGTTTACTTATTTCCATTTATTTATTTTCATTTATTTTATTTTCATTTATGGATGCTTTCTGATAGTTCAGTGATTTTTTCTTCTTCGTGGTATGTCGGCTTCGATATCCATCGGCATGCCAAATTATGGTGCTTCCCCATTGTCTCGGGTCACTCACCTGCATTTATGTTTTTCCCGTTTTTTTTTTCATTTATTTATATTTTCATTTATGGACACTTTCCAGTGGTGATGTAATTATTTTCCCGGTGTATCAGCTTCGATGGCCATTGGCACGCAAAATTTTGACTGTCACTGATGGTGCCGATCTTTAATATGTCAGTCAGTAAATCAGTGAGTGGTTAGAATGAGCTTTATATACTATGATATGTGTGTGTATCCATGTGTACATGTGTGTACAAGTCTTAATGTTTTTCAGGTACGACATATATATCAGACTTTCAGCAACATTATTCCTTCTACAGCTTTTGAATTTTTAAACCAAATGAATTTATCCTGTGCATGCAGAGGACTTTAATTGTTTTAAAAGAATGGTTTAATTGAAGATTAATCAAAATAAAACAATAAAATTTATGGCATGTACCTGATGAACATTACGCTTACATTTGGAATCCGTGCTGCCTTACCCTGTTCGTTTACACCATGTTTTTTTTCAACAACTTTTCGTTGTCCATTAGTGTTTCCATTTAAACCCCAAACTCATGAAGCTGAGATCCCCAGGTTCAAATCCCACGTCCCATGTGTGTTTGCTCATTGCCTACTTCTGTCCCTGTGTTTATGTATAAATACATTGATGGCTTTTGGCTTTGTCCTGCTTGCAAAATATGCACAACCTCCTTCTTGAGCCCATGATCAATGTATATAAATTCTTCTAATATATATATACCTATGAAAAGTCTACACCCACTTTCAAATTTTTCTCCTTTTGTTGCCTTATAGCCTGGAATTAAATTGCACTAAATCAGACTTTTTCCACCTTTATTTACACATCATAAACCCACACTTCCAAGTGAAAACGAATTCTACAAATTTCAGAAAATTAATTGAAAATACAAAACTGGAATATCATGGTTGGATAAGTGTCCACCCCCCTGAGTTAATACTTGGTGGAAGTACCTGTGACAGCATTTACAGCTGTGGTCTGTTGGGATAGGTCTTTACCAACTTTGCACACTTGATTGGGTAATATTTGACATTCTCCTTTTCAAAACTTTTCAACTCAGTCTAGTGTGTGGGAAGCGTTGATGAACAGCAATGTTCAAGTCATGCCACAGATTTTCACTTGTATTTAGGTCGGGGCTCTGACTGGGCCACTCAAGGACATTTATCTTTTTTGTCCTTAGCCACTCCAGTGTAGTTTTGGTTGTATGCTTTGGGTCATTGTCCTGCTGAAAGGTGAACTTCCGTCCACATTTCAACTTTCTTGCAGAGGCCAGCAGGTTTTCCTCTAGGATTTTCCTGTATTTTGCTCCATCCATTTCCCTTCTACCCTGATGAGAAACATCCTCATAACATGATGCTGTCACCACATTCTTCACAGTAGGGATGGTGTTCTTTCGGTGATGTGCTGTGTTGGGTTTGTGCCAAATGTAACGTTTGCATTTAGGCTAAAAAGTTCCATCTTGGTTTCATCAGACCACAAAACTTTTTGCCACGTGGCTTCAGAATATCCAGTGTTTTTTGCACACCTCAAACAGGACTCAAGGTGGGCTTTTTTGAGTAATGGCTTCCTTCTTGCCACCATACTGTTGAGGCCAGACTTGTGGAGCGCTTGTGATATTGTTGTCACGTGCACACAGTGACCAGGCTTTGCCATAAAGGCAAGTAACTCTTTCAAAGTTGCCATTGGCCTCTTGGTAGCCTCTCTCATCGGTCTCCTCCTTGCTTGGTCATCCAGTTTGGAGGGACAGTCTGATATAGGCAGGCTCTTGGTGGTACCATATGCCTTCTACTTCTTAATGATTGTCTTGACTGTGCTCCAAGGGATATTCAAGGCCTTTGAAATATTTTTTAACCCATTCCCTGATCTGTGCCTTTCCACAACTTTATCCCAGAGGTCTTTTGAAAGCTCCTTGGTGCTCATGGTTGAGTCTTTGTTGTGAAATACACTACCCAGCAGAGGAAATCTACAGGAACAGCTGATTATCCCGCCCCCCGGAGGGGGGGAGCGGGATATTGTAATCGTCTGGTTTGTTTGTCTGTTAGCAACTTTACGGCAAAACAGCTTTAGCAACCACTATCAATATAATCCACAGGTGGGCATGAACCTTGAACGACCTCATTAACTTTTGGGTCCAATTGGATCAAAGGTCAAGGTCACGAAAAGATCAAAATCATTTTTCGCTCATAACTTCGTTAAAAATGATCTCATTTACTTCAAACTAAGCTTATAGTGAACCTTATTCTATTTGTAACTTATAATCCTACCCATTCCTATAGTGAAAAATGCATATTTGTGAAGATCGGTAGGGTCCGAAGTTTTGGGGGTCATGGTCATCGGTCAAAATTACAAATTTTCCATTAAAACTAAAACATGGTTACGAAAATACAACTTTACGGGAAAACGGCTGGCTCAAACACTGTCAAATTGTATCCACAGGTGGGTAATGAACCTCGGACGACCCCATTAACTTTTGGGTCCAATTAGGTCAAAGGTCAAGGTCAGGTCACGAAAGGGTCAAAATCGTTTTTCACTCATAACTTCGTCAAAATGGTTTAATAGACTTCAAACTAAGACTAAAATATTCCTTATTCTATTCCTTATAATCAACATTCAGGTTAAGGATTATCAAATTTAAATTTGATCCCCAAAATAACTTTATGCCTTTAATGGGCGGATTTGTTGTGCCTGGCACCACTTGTTTTATTCTGAAATAATCAGAATCACTACAATTAACACAGGTGGAGGCCAATGAAATTGGTGTGTGATTTTGAAGGTGATGGGTTGCACCTTCAGGAGCTAATTTACAATTGCTATTTATTATAATGGGGGTGGACACTTATCCAACCAAGATATTCTCGTTTTGTATTTTAATTAATTTTCTGAAATTTGCAGAATTTGTTTTTCACTTGGAAGTTGTGGGTTATGTGTGCAAAAGAAGGGCACTCGGAAGAGCGCATACTTCCGGCACGTAATACCTGATCTATGAGAACATATCGAGCCAATACATTTTAAAAATATCATGCTCAACAGGTACTATGTCGTTTTTGGCCCATTCTCTCAACGGTGAAGAATCACTTTGAAAATTAAATAATTCTCGTATCTCGATCCGGATTTGGATCTTCACCAAAATTGAATCAATTCGTCCTCGCCACACAGCCAACGTGTCCACCAAGTTTCATCGGAATCCGTCCAAAACTTTTTGAGATATCCTGCACATAGACAGACAAACAGAGACAGAGAGGAGTGTTTGCTGCGTTTCTCCACCAACTTCCAGATAGTTTTGTTTGATTTAAAAAAAAAACTTGAACCATCCACAGTTTTCTTTCCCGCGGTTGAACCTGCGGAGCGCGTTGCTGTGCGAACATTCTGAGGTGTCCCGACTGACCGATCCGGGAAAATTGCACAATACTTGACAAATGGGGAAGATAGGGGAGGGGGTGGGGGGTCGGTGGTCGTTGACTGGCATTTGGCTGCCGGGTACGGGTTGCATGGGAAGACTGCTCCGTCCGGACGAATGGGAGCGGACTCGTTCCCACGTCTCGCCAGGCGTTCGATTCCTGGCTCGACGCTCACCGCTGACATGCGGAGCCGGGAATGAGTCCATGAAGCCGTGCATCACAGCGCACCCCTACCAAGGGCCAACAAAGGGGCTTTCTGGGCCGTGACCTTCCGACCGTTCGTGACCCGGGTGCATGTTTGATAAAATAAATAAATAAATCCCCACGAGGAGTGCGCGACTGGCGTCTGTTGGAGCGCCATGAGCGTGCAGCACGTCACCTCTGGTGCTGGTCGGAGGCGTGACGTCATAGATATAAAAGGTGTTCACCTGAACGGATTCACGTTGGTGTGACGTCATAGATATAAAAGGTGTTCACGTGAACGGATTCACGTTGGTGTGACGTCATAGATTTTAAAGGTGTTCACCTGAACGGATTCACGTTGGTGTGACGTCATAGATATAAAAGGTGTTCACTGAACGGATTCACGTTGGTGTGACGTCATAGATATAAAAGGTGTTCATCTGAACGGATTCACGTTGGTGTGACATCATAGATATAAAAGGTGTTCACCTGAACGGATTCACGTTGGTGTGACGTCATAGATATAAAAGGTGTTCACTGAACGGATTCACGTTGGTGTGACGTCATAGATATAAAAGGTGTTCACCTGAACGATTCACGTTGGTGTGACGTCATAGATATAAAAGGTGTTCACCTGAACGGATTCACGTTGGTGTGACGTCATAGATATTTAAGGTGTTCACCTGAACGGATTCACGTTGGTGTAAATCCAAGCGGATTTGGACGTTTAAACCGCTGAAGTAAAACGGAGGTGTGTTCACAATCACCTTTACCATCCATAGCGTGCTCCTCAGGTTTCAACCTTCACGTACTCGCCCCCCCCCCCCCCCCCCATATACAGGATC
>CM068954.1:154777730-154793704 GCA_035128595.1 Eptatretus atami
TCACGCTACTTCGCCCCCCCCCCCCCCCCCATATACAGGATGGATCGTGTTGGTCTGTTTCGTCGAACATACACCGCCCGGATTTCTTCGTACCATTTCCACGTGAATCTCTGGTGCGAAAGTATGTAATATGTGTATTACAATCGTTCCGAGTGACGCGAGTCGTGTCCGCGCTGTTTTCGAGGAGATTGGATGAAAGTTTTATTGGAATTAATGTATACTTGTACTGTACTGTACTGTACTGTACTGTACTAACGCGGATTCAGTCACGAAGATCCCGGTAAGAGTTCGAACACACACAGAGAGTGTGAGTGAGTGTCCGTGCACAGGTGTGCCATGAGTACCGCTGATCATTCACTCTGAGTGCACGTGCGGTGTATGATGATGATGATGCAGGGAACCTGGCGAGAGGAGACATGATGATGATGATGAATGATGATGATGATGATGATGATGATGATGATGATGATATTAAACATGGCAAAGTTAAAGTCGGTGGTGGTAGTGAGGAGCCATCGGAGGAGGTGGGCTCAATGACCCTCCTCTCCTCCTCGTGTTAAGTAAAGTGTCTGTGTGCCGGTCCCTCATTTCTCACCTCGCTGTTCTCCCTCGGCCCCGGATCCCCACCTCTCCCCCACCTCTCTCCCCCCTTCCCCCTTCCCCATCACTGTGCGTCCGCAGCCGCAAGACTTGAGAGAATCCGGAGCTGAGAGCCGGGACATCTGGCGCCCTGGTGGAAGTTCGTGCGATCGCCGCCGCCGGGTCAGCGTGCCACCGTCGCAGCGCTGGAGGTGGAAAAGAAGGCAAGACCTCCTCCCCGCTCGGGTCTCTGCGCCTCGTCCTCCGTCGGTCACGTCTCCGTGTCCTCCGTCGTCACGGTCTCCGTGTCTCCGTCGTCCGCTCCGTGTCCGTGCACGGTCAATGTGTCTTCCGTCGTCACGGTCTCCGTGTCCTCCGTCGGTCACGGTCTCCGCTGCCTCGGTCTGGTACGCGTCTCGTGTCCTCCGTCGGTCACGGTCTCCGTGTCCTCCGTCGCGTCACGGTCTCCGTGTCCACCTCGTTTTCAGAGGGTTCGGCTTGTTTTGCTATAACTCTTCCTCAATCGTCCGTAACTTGAAACCCGCTTGTAAGAAGTGACCGCGACACGGCCGCCTCCGGGCACCGCGTGTTCAGGTGCGATTGCGGTATGACGTCACGCCGTTTGCCTTGTGACGCACGTATGACCCGGAGTTCAGACACGTGTACCTCTCGTATTTATTGCCGTCTGTTCCGCCTGCGTGTACAATTTGCTTGTATCCCCCTTTCGCAGTGGCAACGAACGGCTCGGTTTTTGTAATCGTTCGCGATCGCTCGATGCTTGTATTCACGTGACGTCATCACACGCACGTCGTGACGATTTTGGTCGTTTTATTAATTATTTTTTTTCCCCCGACGTTGTTTACTCGAACGTGTTCCTGGTTTTCCTTACTGTTACGGAGTTTCGTTGTTACGGAAATGATGACTTAACGACAAAACGGTGTTCGCGTTTAAATCGGCACCAAAACGAATTCCCGATATAATTCGATAGTTCGAAGGTGATGACGTCATCAAGCAATTTATTATGAGCGAATTGAAGTTGGAACATCAAAGTGAAACAAACGTGTGCACTAACTTTTGCGGTAAACGCTGCGCTTTTTTCACCCCCACCACATTGGCGATTCGATTGAGTCGGGAACGCGCCCTGCGGGCGAGAAGACGTGCCCGAGGGCAATAAACGCGCCCGAGGGCAACAAGACGCGCCCCGAGGGCGATATTAAGACGCGCACGAGATGGGCCCTGCGGAGTCGGGAGGGGGGGGGGGAGGAAAAGCGTTAAAGTGTACGTTGCGCATTTGCCTTGTTAAAATATAAAAAAAAGTGGCGGGAGGAGGTGGCGGTGGGATGAGGTAAAACCACAAATACCTCGGTTCCTTTCACTCGTCTACAGCTCATTGGTTAAACGCCAAGCGTCTGGCCGTGCACAGGAACATCTGGAACGCAAAACGGTCGAGAATACGAGTTTTCTTTGCGTAACAATTGGATGACGTATATTTGGGGAAAGGTGTGTGGATAACTTAACACTGGACAAGTAAGTAACCTATTACGGGGACTCATTAATAATAAAATAAATATATATTTTTATTTTTATTTTTTAAGGCACTACACTTAACTCAATGTTACATTGTGTATTGTTCATCACAATGCTCGGAGTTCTTTAAAAGAGTTTTAATTTCTTGTGAAAGAAAACCATTTATTCCCCAACCCCCTTCAACATTCCCTCTTTACTTTATGAACTTGTCCTGGCCTCCCGTGTGTTCGTCGCTAAACCTTAAACTTGCCCACATTGGAGGATTTGATTCGAAATTGTGGGTTTAAACTTGTTCTGCTAACTTCACCTTCCCTGCACTGATTATTCAAACTTGTTCTGCTAACTCACCTTCCCTGCACTGATTATTCAAACTTGTTCTACTAACTCACCTTCCCCACACTGATTATTCAAACTTATTCTGCTAACTCACCTTCCCTACACTGATTATTCAAACTTGTTCTGTTAACTAACCTTCCCCGCACTGATTATTCAAACTTGTTCTGCTAACTCGCCTTCCCTGCACTGATTATTCAAACTTGTTCTACTAACTCACCTTCCCCACACTGATTATTCAAACTCTATTCTGCTAACTCACCTTCCCTACACTGATTATTCAACTGTTCTGTTAACTAACCTTCCCCGCACTGATTATTCAAACTTGTTCTGCTAACTAACCTCCCCACACTGATTATTCAAACTTGTTCTGCTAACTCACCTTCCCTGCACTGATTATTCAAACTTGTTCTGTTAATAACCTCCCCGCACTGATTATTCAAACCTGTTCTGTTAACAACCTTCCCTGCACTAATTATTCAAACTTGTTCTGCTAACTAACCTTCCCCGCACTGATTATCAAACTTGTTCTGTTAACTAACCTTCCCTGCACTAATTATTCAAACTTTTTCTGTTAACTAACCTTCCCTGCACTGATTATTTAAACTTGTTTTGTTAACTAACCTTCCCTGCACTGATTATTTAAACTTGTTCTGCTAACTCACCTTCCCCGCACTGATTATTCAAACTTGTTCTGTTAACTAACCTTCCCTGCACTGATTATTTAAACTTGTCTTGCTAACTCACCTTCCCTGCACTGATTATAATTCAAACTTTTTCTGTTAACTAACCTTCCCCGCACTGATTATTCAAACTTGTTCTGTTAACCAACCTTCCCCGCACTGATATTCAAACTTGTTCTGCTAACTCACCTTCCCTGCACTGATTATTCAAACTTGTTCTGTTAACTAACCTTCCCGCACTGATTATTCAAACCTGTTCTGTTAACAACCTTCCCTGCACTAATTATTCAAGCTTGTTCTGCTAACTAACCTTCCCCGCACTGATTATTCAAACTTGTTCTGTTAACTAACCTTTCCCGCACTGATTATTCAAACTTGTTCTGTTAACTCACCTTCCCTGCACTAATTATTCAAACTTGTTCTGCTAACTCACCTTCCTGCACTGATTATTCAAACTTGTTCTGTTAACTCACCTTCCCTGCACTAATTATTCAAACTTGTTCTTGCTAACTCACCTTCCCTGCACTGATTATTCAAACTTGTTCTGTTAACAACCTTCCCTGCACTAATTATTCAAACTTGTTCTGCTAACTAACCTTCCCGCACTGATTAATTATTCAAACTTGTTCTCCCCTTAACTCACCTTCTGCACTAATTATTCAAACTTGTTTGCTACTCACCTTCCTGCACTGATTATTCAAACTTGTTCTGTTAACTAACTTCCCGCCACTGATATTCAAAGTTCTGCTAATACTTCTGATTATTCAACTTGTTCTGTAACTCACCTTCCCTGCACTAATATTCAAACTTGTTCTGCTAACTCACCTTCCCTGCACTGATTATAATTCAAACTTGTTCTGTTAACTAACCTTCCCGCACTGATTATTCAAACTTGTTCTGTTAACTAACCTTCCCTCCGGTGGGGATTCTATTTCAAGTTTTGAGGTTCGAGCACATTCTGCATGCCGTGAGTCTCACTTATTCTGCATTTTAAAAGTTCTCTGAAATGTCGCTCAATAAGTTGTGTTGAGGTTGCTTTGCCGAATGCAACACCCTGTTTGTTTCCGCCGCTGCTGTCCGAAAGCCAAGCAAGACTGAACTCCCCCCCCCCCCTTTCCGTGTCCCCCCTCCACTTCCCACCACCCTCGTGTCTTCCCGTTGAGTTCTTGTTTTGCGTTGGATGCGCTTTTCTCACTCGCTGCCTTGTGTTTTTCAAAGCGAAATTGAAAGCATTCTCCTGACGATCTTTAAAATTCACCAGCTGTCCTTTGATGCTTTTGGTCAAAATGATGAATTTGATGTTTGTTTTTTTTGCTGTCAACGGAAACTTTGGTTGCAGTTTTCTTCTCTTATTATTTCCAACAATCGAGCTGAGACAAGTTTAAAAACAAAACTTTTTCTTCCCTTTTCGTCGATCACTTTTATATTGGCCATCATTCATTCGTCGAACGACGAAAGATTTCCCACAAGAGGCGTTCTTCAGCTCGTCATGGAACCGATCATATAACATGACGGTTGCAAAGAAACTTTTTCCTTCGACATTAGATGTGGATAAAAAGGATATTCCGCCGACATTACAAACGACGTCGATTCGTCGAGTTTTCTTGTGTCTGGAAGATCCCCTTTTCTCCCTCTCCAGTCTACATGACAATGCCGACCTCTGCTGTTTATGATTGAAACTGCAAGTTTTTTCAAATTAACTTTTCCTTTGAATTATTTCTTTCACAACCTCTGACGTTTCTAAGATGCACTTTATATTCCACTTAAATAACTAATAATGTATTTGTAATTGACAGAGACAATAACTTTGTGTATTTCAAAAGAATGATGCAATAAACCGTGTATTACTTGTTGATTTTAGGTGTGCCTGCGGGTCATTGACGAAGTGTTACCTGGAGAGGAACTTCTTATTTGGGCTCTGGAGTTTCGGAGTTTCAGGGCATGGCCCCTAGTGTGGAGGTCGCGTCGGATGGGGGATCCGTCACCGGTGAGGCTGATGGCAAATCGGTGATTTCAAATTTGTTGTTGGATGTGTATATATATGTTCGGCAATACCATCCATACTACTCCACCGTATTTGATCTGCTTTCATACGTTTAATTAAACACTCTATGATGACAACATGACTCAAATCCTGCTCTTATCCCTCCCTCCCTTTAATATACCATCTCAATGTCATGGGTTGTGGGTGAACATATCCGTTTATATATATATATACAGAAACATGTGGAGTGTGATGAGCACTCCCCGATCTCCATTGGACATCGTCCGATACCAAAGCATTACCTCCATTCTTGAAGCCTCGGCCCGGCAACTCTGTCCAACAGACAAAGATTACATGGTCAACATCAGTTAAACGTCAAACGAAGCTGCCTATCCGATTTCGGGATTATCCAGATACAATGTATGGCATTTGTACTTAGGATTCCAGCAGCAGAAAGAAGCCTCATTATTGGATGGTAATACCAAGCCTGAAATCCGATAGGCAGCTCCGTTTGATGTTTAACTGATGTTGACCACGTAATCTTTGTCTGTTGGACAGATTTGCCGGGCCGAGGCCTCCGGATTGGTGGTGACGCTTGGTGTAGGACGATGTCCAATGGAGATTCGGGAGTGCTTGTCACACTCTCCATGTTTCGATTTACCCACTGATCACATCACGTGCCTTCTCGTTGAATGGTTTGCATTAGCGGGAACAATTGTCTTGGTGGCAGATGGGCAGTTCTTCTTTGCGGATTATGCGTTTTTACTGTGTGAGACATAATCTGTGGCGATGCTCACCGTAATGGTCAGGAGGTATGTCTGATTAAATAATATATATATATGTATGAATATTAATAATAATGGGGACATCAGGTAATTTTACAATAAATACTCGACCACTTGTAGCCGATGGATATATGAATCGACACAATGTATGGCATTTGTATTTTGGATCCAGCAGCATATAAGCTTCATTCTTCGATGGGAACACCAAACATCCCAACCTCCTTTCATCCATTTCTCATCTTATTTGTTCCTGCAACTTGCTCTCAACTTCTATTCTTCTTTTTAAAGTATTTGGACAAGTATGGTTTTTTTTTTTTTAATACTTCTCCAGTAGATTTGCTTTCTTATTTTATTTTAAAATGGACTTTATATACAGCCATCGACGAAAGCAGTTTTAATTTGAAGTGGGTTGTTTTGCTTTTTCTCGAGAAACAAATAGCATTTATGTCGTAACTCTATGTAAAGTTAAGTACATCTACTATGTATTAGAACGTTCTCTGAAACCAGGTGGTTGGATAAATCTGAACGTCATGAATTCCGCTTTCAACTCTCACTGACCTGTCTCGTCATTGTGCGGCAAAGTAATGCCAAGCACCTGAAAGGTGAAGGCCAGGTTGTACTTTATTTTGTTGTTTTAAAAATGATCGTCGTCTTCTTGAGGCCTTGGCATCTTGGAATTTCTTTAACTTCTCTGGAAGAAAATATAACACCAAAAATAATTGTTGGTATTCATCAGGAGCAGGAAGGGTCCTGATGAGTAAGGTGATCAATCCTTTGCTTAAACAATATGAGGAAATGGTCTGACGTGCCCACCCAGAGGCCTAATGTTTGAGAAATGAACCATAGGATCTTTAACGGGTTTGTGCAAAAAAATAAAAAATCATGTTTTTTTTTTTAAAAAAAATATCTTTTCTTTGTGGCATAAATTTCTTGACTGCATCAATAATGAAGTAAAAACCTATTTTAAGCTTTCTTAATGATTGAAATAGAAGTTCGTGTTTGCCATTTGTGCCCGTGTGAATGTATATATCCATGCCTCGGAAGTGACCTTTCGAACAGCAGTGAGGTCATCTTAGAACTTCATTAAATGCTTGTTGGCATGTCAGCTGTGGCATCATTCGATGAGGACATAATGTAGAGACATATTTGTGTATGGTCCTTTACCGATGCCTGATAGTATGTATTTCTAATACAAAAGTGAAGTTGAGAGCAGTGTGTGCCTCACAACTTGTGCATCATGTACAAAAAAAATCTACAACAGCACTCGGAGAGCACATACTTCTGCCAGGCTGAACGGTTTACGTTTTCTGTCTCACTGATCGGCCAGATCTGAATTCGGACCTTAACCAAAATATAATCTGCTTGTTCTTGTCAACTACCAAACTCATCCACCAAGTTTTGTCATCCGTCCACAACTTTTTGAAATATCGTGCGACGTATTGTTTTTGGCCCCATCTCTCAATGGTGAAGAATAACGTGAATTTTTTTTTTAATTCTCATATTTGGATCTGGATCTTCACCAAAATCTAATCAATTCGTGCTTGTCACACACCCAACCTGTCCAAGTTTTGTCCCAATCCGTCCATCACTATTTTGAGATATCCTGCTCACAGCCAGACAGGGGTGAACGCATAACCTCATATCACCTTTGGTGGTGAAGTTAAAAAGGATGTGAACGTTGAATGACAGAGGTGAGTCGACAGATCTACATTATTTATACACTGCGTCGCCTCATGATGTGGTTGATCACTGAAATAATATGAGCTGCCAAAAGATTCTGCCAGACTGAAGTTGACCTCATAATCCTGCAAATTGTAATTTGTACCAGTGTTTATAAAAGCCGACAATTTTTTAATGCCGACTGAACAATTTACCATCAGCTGATTTTGCTGAATAAAATAAAATAAAATAAAATGTGATCGTACCTTTTTTGTTAAAAATAATTTTATGAACTTGTGTTGATGTTTTTTGTTTTTGTTTATTTACTTTTAACTTTCATCTCCGTTTATTAGGAGTTCTGCGTTTATTGTTTGAATCCTTGACTGCACAATACAACTTGGCTTTGTGCTGATGTTTTTATTTTATTTTGTTAATTTTTTTTTTTTCCAATGCTTACCTGTTCTGAGTTTTCATGTGCAAGCTAGAGACTTGAGTTTTGTAAGTTTTCTGGGTCGGTAAGTAAATAAACAAAAAAAAAAACCAAAACCAGTTGCAATGGAGATGGTGGAACTGAGTTAGAAGGTACAAATTCCACTTGTTTATCATTCACCGCACCATCCATTAACAACGTAGCCAAGCTTAACTACACATTGTTGTAAATTGGTAATGTATGAGGTATTAATGTTTCGTGTAAATATTTATTGAATCCCCCATTTGGAATCTATTCGATATTAGACCATTAGATTTGAAGCAGCAAAAGTTACAATTTTTTATATAATATGGTGCAATGTTTTGATAACAGGCTTAACGCGTTTTAATTATGTATCCGATAGCCACACTTATTGTGGGTCGTTCACCCTCCTCCACTCCCCCCTCCACAAAATAAAATATAAACTTCCTTTGCTCCCTCTACTGGATCATGAACACAAAACACATACTTTAGCAATGTACAGGTACTTTTCAAGTGTGGAGAAGCCTACATCGGCCTTCCATCGAGTAATTTAGAAGCTTCAGTTTAATTTCATCAGTGGGTCGATTTCTTAAAGTGCTGCTTTTTATTGAGATGTAAAATCTCAATGCACTTGACAAAGAAAAACAAAAAGGTAAAAATAATTAATTGCAACTGTAAAAGATAAGGTTTGAGGAGCAAATTTTAAAAGGCAGAGAGTCCACAGTTGAGCAGATTTGAAGAGTGTTCGATCGCCAGATTCCTCTTCCTCTGTGAGCAACTACAAGGTTACAGGATGTCATCAAGTCAAAAATGTAGCAGTAACCAATTTTTGTTTTTGGCTTTCAAGGTTATCAGAAAGATTTGCAAATGTATCCGGACAGTGACGTTTTTGAAGATTGGAGTGATTGATCAAACTTACGACCATGGCTGTCATGTTCTTATTGGGCTTGTAAGGGTTGAAAGAAGAAGCTGGATTGTATTTCGACTTTCACAAATGCTTGCAAACAAATATAAACGAAGAAGGAAATCGGAGAAAAAGGCGATTCTTCGACAAAGTTGATGGAGCTTGTGATATTCCATTTTTGACAATGAATCAGGACTTTATCCAAAAACGGCACGTAATGCACACTCTAACAACAGACATGAATGTCAAAATGTTTCCATTCACTTTGTACCATGTGATTGTGTCTGTAGTTTTATGATTTATTACTAGACGTGCCTGCCTGTCACTTCGCTGGTGGGTTTAATCAGAAAGCAGCAGCATGTTGAACTTCACAACGTATTGCATATCTATCTGAATCTCCATGAGGATGTAAGAGTGTGTTGTTGTGGTCGGTTGTGTGTTCCTTCCATGTAATTTTACATATTTTTCTCCTGCTTCAGGAAATATTACTGTGTATAATTTTTGTGCTCCTTCCTTCTCCTTCTAAAGGTTCCTGCTATCTTAGAATAATAAATTTTACCGTTTGAACGGCTGCATTCAACTCCCATTCCCACTTCTTCAATCCAGAAAGATGGCTTCCAAAATGGGATCCTGTGATTAAACGAACACAATTGTTGTTCAAGTAAATCATTTATTAGCTTTCCCCACGGTACCATTTTTATTCCATGACAGCGAGAAACCGCAACATTAAACCTTGAGACGTGTTGCTTCCTCTTCTCATGTGACACAGAATTGCATCTCCTTTTTGTAATGGATTATTAGACTTCAAGTAGACAGGCCTATGTGTCTTGTTAGTATTATTAGTCATTATTAAGTTGACAAGCCAGAAGCCTTTTGTTCTTTGGATTATTATTATTTTTGTGAAACGACTTTTGCAAAAACTGCTACAGCTGGCTACTCCAATCTACACCTCCTTATCGCTTACCCTCAGAACTTGATCCAACAGGTTTTTCTTCTTTTTATTTATTTTAATTAGTTATTATTATGATTTTATTTTTTTTTTTTTTATTTGTCCTGTATTGGAGGCCATCTTAGATTTGTTACCAAACATAAACACTATCTTCTTCTTGGACTACTAAACTGATCACCACAAACTTTGACAAGGCCGCTTAAGCACCCCGAGCCAGTACTAAAATGTGATTTGAACGAAATCTCTGCTCTAAATCTCTGGAAGCTGCTATTGGTGAAATGCATTACTTGATCACAAAATGCTGAAATTTGACAAAAGAAGTAACTTACGATGTGTAGTTTGGCTTCATGATGCTGAATGGGCCACAAAAGGTAACTTACTCAATTATTTTGTTTGTTTGTTTTTTTTTTCCTGCAAACAATGGATTTGGTTCCATTTTCCCAGAAAACTATATGGACAGTGCTCCATTGTGTTGGCAGATTTAGACTGTTTGGAAGTCGACAGCACCACTTGCAGTTGTAGTTATTATTACCTCCGCTGTCGAAGGTGAAGGAGGTTATGTTTTCACCCCTCTCTGTCTCTGTCTGTCTTTCTGTCTCTCTGTCTCTGTCTCTGTCTCTGTTCTGTCTCTGTCTCTCTGTCTCTGTCTCTCTGTGTGCTTAGTGTTGTTGTTATTATGTAGTACTCCCCACAGTTGATAATCCAGAATGTAAGCACGAAACTGATGTCATTTGTCATGTGACTTTGATTCTCTCTGGACATGTCCAACTGTTTTTTGTTTTGTTTTTCCATGGGGTACATTTGTATCTCTATTTCAAACAAATTTTATTACAGTTTGGAATGCATTTGTACATTTTAAGGATGTTGGAGGATGGATAGGTTTAATTTTTTTTTTGTGAAATAGGATGTTGAAATGATCCTTTAAAGTGTACCTACAAGTACATGGTCAGCCAGCTTGACGTACGTTGAAAACCACTATGTACTTCAATAATTCAATTTTCCTTAAATTCCAACACTACTTGGTCAAGGAATAATGACTCGATGATTGTTAACCAATCCAGCCAATCATTTTCCTCTTTAAAAAAGAAAGTAATAAATAAAGCTTAAAGGGTCATGTACAAAAATGAGAAAGGTGGCAGAGAGGGGTTTTATAAGGGTTCAGAGTAAAGGAAGGGAAGGAGGAATAATGGGTGACATGCCGAGAGAGAGAGAGAGAGAGAGAGAGAGAGGTCATTCCTTTGTACATCAATTATGCAGATAACCCCAAACCTTTAAAGGTAACTGTGTAAGGTGTCTTCACCATTGCAATTTTTCTTTCCAACTTGGCAATAATTACACTTGGGCAATCGGGCAGCATTTATGTCGAACAAATTTCGGATTAAAACAAAACCTGTCAAAAGACGGAGGAGCTTCTTGTGAGCCAACGGCCATCCATATCTGGTGCCCAACTGCATCTGTGAATGTCCTCATGCAATTTGTTGCCTTTTTTCGAGGAGGTTGGTGCAGGATTAGCACTCCGGCCATCGCAAAACACTTCATTCAGCAAAATACATAAAAATAAAAATAAACTGAAAACCCACTCCGTGGGAGTACCTCCTGTGCAGCTCCCCTCACAGGGAAGCTCACTGGATGAGGGGATTGGGGCAAAGCCTTCGGGACCCCATTCTTTGATGATAGGAGGAAAAACCGGGTAACTTTCCTGGATTGGATTGTGGTGGTGTGGTCAGGTTGTTTTGAGGTGTCGTCCACCAGATGGCGGTCTCTTGCGGTTAACCTGGGGTGGTCTCTTTGTTAAGGATAGGACATTCTAGGCACCCACCCAGATGATGATCACCTGTCTCTGTAATTATTTGAGTTCCAGCGTTTGGACATCGGTATTGCAGCACTCTCTGAGGATCGGAGACCAGATAGTGGTGAGATCATGGTGGGTGTTACACCTACGATTGGTCTGGTCACACTGATGTTACCATACACAAGGAGTTGCTGTTGCTGTGTTTCAATAAACTAACTCCCTAATAATTGAGCTAAAACCAGTCAAAGGGCATATGATGAGACTGAGGATCCGTCGCTCATTGGGTGTCATTTCCTGGTCTCTGTATATGTTCCGACTAAGGCGAGTGATCCCACTGTGAAGAAAGGTATTCTATGCCACGCTCATGTCTGGAGTTGATCAGTGTCCCAGGTGAGATGCTCTTCTAGTCTGGGAGTCGAGGAGTCCTGCCCCATCCCCTTTAGGATCATTGGTATCTCCCACGATGAAGCTGAGTCTTTGAATCTCTCACGGTCTCACCAAATGCAGGTCGGCTGGTCTTTCTGTCTTCTACCATCTCCTCTCTGGCCTCAACCCCCCCCCCCCACTCTGTCTATGATTTACCCACCACCCCCTTATTTACACAGGGAGCTCACGGTCTGCCAGCAACCCCCTTCTGGTGAAACTACCAAAATCAAGAATTACTGTTCACCTTGACTCTTCATTCCTCTTTTCATGTTTTTTTTTTTCTCATCTCCAGAACAAACTCTCTCATTCTCTTCAATCCCACTTTTCCCTCCAGGTCGTTAAATCAGCTGTTCACCACCATCTCATATCTTCCACATCCAAAACCTCGATCTTTTCTACCCCTGTTTATCCACCCCATACCTACCTCCTTCAATTCCCTACATTCCTTTCTGAAAGTCCCTGTAGTACTATCTTGTTTACCCCGTGTACCCGCCCCATCCCTCCCCCTTCCACAGAATCTCCTCATGTCTCTGTTCCCAACTGTTTTGTGCTTCCCTCTCCTGCTCATCTTGTCTCCTGATCCCTTTGTTATATGTTCTGTGTGTGTGCTCTTATACAAGCCATGACAATGTATATATTGAAAAAAAATTTTTTTAAGCTCGGACAGTTACTTTGAGCAGCTGTTCCAGGTTGACCACCATCTGTTGAGTTGGATGTCATGGGTGCAACTATCCATTGCTGACTGTCCAATTACCTGTGAACCACCTTAATTTGTGGAAAGGCAGGCTGTGGTGAACTAGTTGAAAAGGGTAAAGCCTCCTGGAATCTGTGCATCAATGCTGAACTTCTCAAGGCTGGTGGAAAGACTGTACTCGTGCCATGGCATGCAATTCTGTTCTCTGTAGACGAGAGTTTCGGCAGGGGCTGCTTGCAGCCTATGTTGATCTCCACAAAGCATTTGATCAGTGAATCAGAATGCCCTCTGGAGGATTCTTGGTCTTCGTGGGGTGCACCAAAACTGATCAATCTGATGTCTGAACTAATCTTGGTACTGAGAGTGCTGTGAGATGCGGTGGTACCATCTCCGACTTATTTCCAGTTGTTACTGGACTTTGTCAGGGGTGTGGCTGACCCCCACATTTTTCAGTGCTTCTGGACTGGATTCTGGGGAGGATGTTGGAGAGATCAAGCTGCGGTGTATTATGTTGGGAATGATGAGGTCTCTGAACTTGATGTCGCAGATGATGCAATCATCTTTGCGGAGATGCTTGATAACCTTATGGGGGCTCCGAGGTGCTAAATGAAGAGTCTATGGGTTTCCTGAGTCAAAACTAAGATCCATGCTTTCATTGACATCTTGGATGCTGCTATCTTATTCTCTGCCTCTTTGTGTGAGGATGTTGGTCACGTAGCGATTCACTTATCTTGGCAGTGATATTCATGTGTCTGCATGTTGTGAGATGTCAATAACGTCTGGGTCTGGCCTGGGGAGTTATGGATCCACTGGATCATAGGGTGTGCGTCGCCAGTACTATGGAGGAGGATGAAAGTCTGAGTCTTTCAGTCCTTGGTCTTTCCAGTCTCGCTTTATGGATGTGAGATTTGGACTCTGACTTATACTGCTGTACCAGGTCTCTTCGCGAATCCCTTGGCTATCGCTGGTCAAACATTGTGTCCGATGAGCAGTTGCTGAGAGAGACTCAAATGAGATTTTTACCTGCATCGTCCGTGAGCGTCAGCTGCGGCTGAATGGACATGTGGCTCGTTTTCCTGATGCTGATCCTGCTCACCAGATTCTCTCAGCGAGGAGATCCTGCTGAGTGGAGGAGGCCAATGGGCCAACACGTGCCTCGTGGTTGCAGCAGGTTGATCGACATCTCAAGGAGATGGGATGGGCCGCGGCATCTGCCTGGGGAATAGCCAGATGGATGCCTAGAGTACCCGCACAAAGTGGATGCAGCGATGCGCTGGTCCGGCGCATGCTTCCATGCCTGACCTGATATTGAATAAATAATTATTGTGTCAGACATAAATATAAGTCTCCTTGTTTGTGATTGGTCATTTAATCAAACTGTTATTTACTCTTGCAATAGCAGGCTAGTTGGCATTAAATGAGTGAATGAATACCATGCTGAGATGTTGAAAGATGCCACATCTCAATGACTGTAGGATATGCTGAACTGTGTGAAATATTGTGTGAACGGATGCAGATGATCCACAGTATTTGTGCAGCCAGTGTGAGGAGCTGTGTCCAACAGAAGCAGCTCTGCTCCAACACCAAAAATATGGCTGTGCTTCTGCCACCGGCCTCTTTGCTGGACTCCGGAAGAATTTCGACGGGGTCATGCCATGGATGGACATCTCCATGAATGCAAGGAGTGCGAGCGGTTCTACCCAAGTGCTTACCTGTAAGTGAATTGAGCTGTGCGAGGCAACGTTAATGTAAGCTTTTGGAACTGTCCTTGGGAGACCCTTCACCAAGGTCCACCTAAGAGGGGTTTTCAAATTTTATACGAACTAGATACTTCCAATTGTCGAAAGCAAGTCAACCCATTTCTTAATAATTTCAAGATATAATAACGTGCGTGCGTGCGTGCGTGCGTTGGTGTGTTTTTAATATATATATTAATGCCTGGTGTTGGCGTAGTGGTAGGGGCGGCTTAGGATCCAAAAGGTCCTGAGTTCAAGCCCGTTGGCTGCTTGAATTAATACACACCAGGAGGTTGACTCAGACTGTCATCCTTCCGAGGTCGGCGAAGTGAGTACCAGTGTAACTGGGCCCAGTGTATGCCCCGTTAGAATAGGTGTACCATATCCCTGTGATCGTAAGAGACGACCAGGGTTGATGTCAGGAAAGGGCATATCCGGCCTAAAAAAACTAAGCCAAATCACTATGCGGATCATACGGAAGACTGGCATGTAGCGACCCCTTAAGGCGAGCAGCCAAAGAAGAAGTATATAATATATATATATATATATATAATATATATATAATATAAATAGTATATGAAGACCACAAGGGGAAACCAGAGATGTCCAGGATAAGTCCAATTGAAGAAAACTGAAAACAAAGTTTCAAGACTTTGCGTGGCTGATTTTAATAACTGTCAATAGATTTCCTTTTCCAGTAAAAAGGAAGAGATGAATGCTATGGCCGTATCAGATTAAAGCATGTAAGCAATTTGCCCAAGCTTCTGTGTTATTTATTTAAGAGCAAAGAACAGAATCAATGTTGCAAAACTGACATCACTGGTCTATTCCTTGTTTAATAATTGCCATTGGCAATTTTAACCCAGGATGTTGTAGCAAATTCATGCTTGTTGTTTATTAGCCATACATAATGACGGGTTGGATCACAGATTATTTTTTTCAACATTAAAAACGGTATTGTTTTTTGTAGTACGTGAAGGTTGAAACCTGAGGAGCACGCTATGGATGGTAAAGGTGATTGTGAACACACCTCCGTTTTACTTCAGCGTTTTAAACGTCCAAATCCGCTTGGATTTACACCAACGTGAATCCGTTCAGGTGAACACCTTAAATATCTATGACGTCACACCAACGTGAATCCGTTCAGGTGAACACCTTTTATATCTATGACGTCACACCAACGTGAATCCGTTCAGGTGAACACCTTTTATATCTATGACGTCACACACGTGAATCCGTTCAGGTGAACACCTTTTATATCTATGAGTCACACCAACGTGAATCCGTTCAGTGAACACCTTTTATATCTATGACGTCAACACCAACGTGATGCCGTTCAGGTGAACACCTTTTATATCTATGACGTCACACCAACGTGAATCCGTTCAGGTGAACACCTTTAAAATCTATGACGTCACACCAACGTGAATCCGTTCACGTGAACACCTTTTATATCTATGACGTCACACCAA
>CM068954.1:154811512-154841512 GCA_035128595.1 Eptatretus atami
GGGAGAGGATTATATATATATATAATTATATATCATATACGGTGTATGCCCCGGTTAGTAATAGGTGATACCATGATCCCTGTGTCGTAAGAGGCGACCAGGTTGCGTCAAGGAAAGGCATGCCGGCGTAAAAACCTGTGCAAAAATCATTTATGCGGAATCATGACGGATGATTCCACTGTGGCGACCACCTAACGGGAGCAGCGCAAAAAGGAGAGAAGATATATATATATATATTATATATATATATATATATGAGAGAGAGAGATATACATGTGTGTATGTAATGGGTATATGTATATATATATATATATATATATACATGTGTGTATGTATTTGTATATATATTATTTATTATATATATATATATATATATATATCTATATGTATATATATATATATACAGTACGTGATGGCCCATTGCAGCCAAGCACCAATGACCGACTCCGCTTTAATTTATTAACGTCTGGTAACCGACGTTCTCCTATTCCCTATCATACCCTTATGCACATTTTTTCCCTGAAAGCGTTCAAGACCTATAACTTCTTCTCCTTATCCCACATTGCTTCTTACACCTTCACATGCTTCCGCTTAACTCCTCTGCCCACTCCGGCCTCTGATCCATTCGCTGACGCTCATCCCTGTGCCCCTTGATCTAGCTCTTCATTCCTTTTTTAGGCGCCACTTTCCCCTCTAAATCTATTTATTCACTCCTCTGTGTAGAGTTCATTCACTCTCATCAAAATTAATCTTGGGTCCAATCCCTAAGTCGACTTCAAAATTTTGCTTTCATGCTAATGGGGAATACTCGGCATTGAAAGGCTAAGTACCCCGTCCGTGAAAACGAATCAAAGCCACAAGACAGCGTTTCTGGAAAAACTTCAATCATCGTTGGTGGTCGTTGCTAAGTTATCATCCCGGTTTGTAACTTAAAGTTCTTATTCAACCGGGTGGTAATGGGTACCTAAAACAGGAATGGATGTGCGGCAGGACCATACTTTGGTGGGTCAGAAACCCCTGCAGCCAGTGCAATCTGGCCACAGGGGTTCAGTCACCATTCCAAGTTAGAGGTAAAATATAGACTTCCTCATGGGATGGCATGTCAGTTCACTTTCCTCGGGCTTTATCCACTGTGTGCAGTGGGCTCCCAAACTGATGAATTTTTGGGAATGATCCTGCATGTGAGCTAGCAAGTTTGTGTTTGTATAACATACTAATTTGGCCCTTTGGGGCTGAAGTGAATGTGATGATAGTTTTACAAGCTTTGTTAGATTATGTACTTTGGTATTATAGCGAAAGTGCACAATCCTTAGCTTTTGCTATAAATGTTTGACTTTTTACACTTTGTTGTTTTTTATTACAAAAGCCGATCTCAACAGATCAAAAATGAGTTTTGATATGACCATGCATTCTGATCAATGTGGGGAGAGTTATGTAATTTTTTGTATGACCAAGAAGCTTTGGCCTTTAAAAACAAAGTGCATGTATATTAGTTGATGAACTTTGATTGACTATGCACTTTGGTTCTTCGGGCTAAAGTATACACCCTTATCTGCTGCAAATGTTTTTCTTGTTTGTTTGTTTTTTCCATTAAAATGAGTTTGGTTTGTTTTCTTTAAACAAAGGACCGCAAATGTTTTATGGGCATGACTACTGCATTCTGTTCGCTGTGGAATAAGACGTATATGTATGTATGAGCCATGACTTCTGGCATTAATCCAAAGTACATGTATTATTCTAACCTCTGCCAGCCAAACGGTGGATGGGAGGGTTTTTTCATGGCCTGTCCTGTTTGTCTGTAAACCATTATATCTCAAAAGTGAATGGAGCAAAGTTGGGTGGTGTGATGAGGATGAATTGATTTGGTGAAGATTCCGAATCTGAATACCGATAAGTTTTTTTTTAATGCGTTTTAAAAGTGATTCTCACCTTTGAGAGATGGATGGGGCCAGAAACGATTATAGCATGATAATTAAAAAGATTGTGAAAACGAGTTGCAGCAAAACCTAGGTTGGATAGTTGGGTGCGGTGACGAAGAAACAAGCCGATTAGATTTTGATTCAGATCCGGATCCATATCCCGTGAGATAAAACAAACAAAACTTTGTCAGCGTGTAGAGTTATGGCAGCTCTACCTGAGTGCATGTTTGGTTTGAAAGCTTTTGCTTGACTGCGTACTGCGTAATATTTTGGTCTTTGGGCCACAAGTGGTATCTTTGGTCTGTGATGATCCTGTGAAAAGGGCTGTCAAGAAATTATTATTTTTTTTTTCACATACTAGTATCTCTACATGAATACTTTGCACAAATTTGAAAACCAACTTGGCCAATTTATATATGTGCTCTGTATTTTAATGCACTTCCAAAAACTGCTTGGGACAAAAAATAAGTTGAAAAGTAGTGGTGACTCTCGTGTGTATGGGAACGTTTTAACTTAAGTTTTTTTTATGGCCACGCTCAACTTCGATTTTTACTTATTGTGAAAATGCGAAATGATCATAAGTGGGTGAATTAATCATAAACTACTTAAGCACCCCTGCAACGCTGGACAGAATAACTTGAAAACTAGAAAAAGGGATGGCTAAAAAAAATTAATCAAAAACTTCCCCCCAAGGAAAAAAAGGTTTTGTAGCAAATCAATTCTAAAATATGCATTTCTCTTGTTAGTCGTGTAGCTGAAAATGATAGTTGTTTGTTGAATGGGGGGAATGGCCGTTGAAACATAATGTGTCTTGTTTGTTTGTTTTGTGGCATGAATGCTTTTTGAAACTTAGTGGTTGTACGAGGGGTGTGCATGGGAAAATGTTTTCCTGTGTTGGGAAATAGCTACCTCCAACTCGGTCTCCTCCTCCTCCTCTCACCCCCCCCCGCCTTCCCTTGCTGCTCTCAGAGAGAGAGCGGGTGTTTTCTAAGTCATTCATAATTTGCATCAATTAATTTGCGAACAGTAGGGTTTAGAGTAATCTTTCCAAATTACACAAAAAAAGTAAAGTGCTGGAGTTGGGGAAAAAAAAAAATTAAAATAGGGATTGTATAATAAAAAGGAGCAAACTTGGGAGCAATGTTTGACACTGGAGAAGGATGCTGTGGGTGGTAATATATACGGCGGGTAAGCCAGACAGCACAGTGCGCAGACAGCCATAGGTAGAAGCTAATAGGGTTTTAGGTTTGCATTATAGGGTGTAAATTATATCTCAAAGCAGGTAGTGTTAGCTCTCTGCAGGAATTTAGTGAGGCCTCATCTGGAAATATTGCCGTAAAATTCTGGTCAGGAACGGACAGCGTATAGCGACTACATTGATCCATGGGCCTAGCTAGGATAAGCTCTGAGCTAGCTGAAAGAGACAGGACTTTTTAATATTCCGAAAGGAGATAATTGTGAGGGGATCCTTGATAAAGTGTTTAATATAATGAAGGGCAATCCGACAAAAATAAGTGGGCAAAATTTTTTCAAGCAGAATGGACACCCGACAGGAGATAAAAAGGGAAGAGGTAAGGAACACAGTAAAGAAGGTGTCTTTTCACTAGTGGTGAATGTATGGAATATTGTCTCCCTGCAGGGCAGTGATTGTCGAGTCAGTGGAATTGTTTTAAATTGAGTTGGATAGGTTATCTGGAAGTAGTGGGGATGGGAGAGTACTGAGATGTCAGTATGATTGCATCGGCTCGCTGGGCTAATGTCCCTCCTCCTGCCATTGAGTTCCTTGTATTTCCATTGTAAGATGTTTACGACACATTACCTGTGAATATACAACAATGTTCGTCCATGCTTCCCAAACGTGAATTGATCTGTTATTCCCTTTAATACAAGAAACTGTTAT
Organism: Eptatretus atami; assembly: GCA_035128595.1. Taxonomy (NCBI): domain Eukaryota; kingdom Metazoa; phylum Chordata; class Myxini; order Myxiniformes; family Myxinidae; genus Eptatretus; species Eptatretus atami. Next base: position 154,815,332 of record CM068954.1, read on the forward strand.
TTTTAAGGATTTCATGTGCTCTATACTGCGGCCCCCCTAGTAACGCGGCTCGTACTGCCCGACAAGCGTTCCTTCGTAACCCACTGCATATTAAATGGTTCTAGCTGTGCCTCCAAGTAACCTCCCGAGTAATTGCTCTGCTGGCAACCCCCCCTCCTCACCTCCCCAGTAACCCCAAAGTAACTACTTTACTTGCACACAATGAGAAAGCCGCCTAGCAACTGGCCCACTTTCCTCGAAACTACTGAAAATATTTATATACGCCATTTATTTGCGAGCATCCAGAGAAGATTACTTAGCGGGAATAAGAACACAACATGGATCTACCAACACCAATTGTGTTGAATGATACATGATTGCAGCGACTTACGATGTTCATAGTAGAGTGATTATATCATATCCGGACAGCGCCCGGTATCCAGGCGATTAATGCCATAGGGCATGACTGGCCTCATCGAACGAACAAAACAAAAGCCTGAGTTTCATGCAGCGTGCTTGAAAATAATCGGCGGTTACTGTGACTTAATGTGACGGGGTCTATGACGTGAGGGTTTTAACAGGTCTCCGAGCAAATGTGAAAAGACAAGTGGTAGCATTGGTTGAGCAGTAATCTCGCCATAATTTGGTAGCTTCCCTCCAAGTCCGCTGTGCCTCCGTGTGGAGCGCAAACGCTCTCCGTTCGGAAGAAAGTTCACAGCCCGCTGATAACAACGCATTCTTTCCTTACCACGTCGCGCCATCATTTGTCTGTCCAAATGCATTTGCACTTTCTTATCCAACTCAAAAGCCTGCTGAGACAAGTGGCCCCTATGTGGTCCAGGAATACACGTACGTACTCTCAGCCCCCATTCGCAGGTTCTTCATCTACTTAGCGTCATTATTTATTTTTTAAGGATGCTCGCACGCAGTTACTATTAGACCCTGTGGACAAGCCGAAGCGGCGAGAAAACTGGAGGGGAACTGCGTCCTGAAGCATTAATGCCTGTCCTGCTGGGGAGAATGGTGGCAGCTTCTGTGGATGCTAGATCTGAACCGAGTCCCTCAAGGAGTTTGGAAGGAATAACCGACCCCTTTTCAAGGTTAGTGTCGGTCTGAAAGTTACTTAGAATTTTCTCAACCGAGATATGAGTGTAGTGACACTACCAACCGATTTGGGGGAACATGACATCAGAGGCAATGGTGGTTGATGTTGCTCTTCCGTTCTTCACCAGCGGGGAGCTATCAATACGGTACTGAGTCTGATAATAATGATCTGAAACTCGATACTCAATGACCATCCTCGTAATACTTAGAAATTTGCTTTGAAGCAACGTGTGCGCTTGGTTGATGCAATCGCGTAATTGATGAAGGGGGGGTTCAACGTTCTCCGGAAAAAGTACAAAATGTATCCGTCCCAAGAAACACGCAGTTGTTGATGATTTATTATTGGTGTGCATAATCATTCGTACGGAAATAATAATTTTCCTCTAATCATGTTGAAAGACGAATAAAAAGATGGAGTTACTTGGACTGTCGTGAGTGGTCTCGTTCGCGATGAACCCTTTGAGCCGCCCTCTGCGTCTCTGTTCTTCAAAACCGTCCCGTATTAAACAAAACAGACCGAACTGATGATTCGTGACGAATCTTGCAGCTCATTTACTTTTGAGCTACGTTCGCAATTGGTCGATTGCGCCGAACAAAAGAACAAGCCACGTACGAGCGGGCTGGGTACATTGAAAGCGAAAGGCCACGAAAAGTCTGAAACTTCTGGCGCGAGCTCATTAGCGCGATTTGTAAGAGACTGGTGTCCCTTGGCCGTGACACCCCCCGCTGGTTTGAGTCGAAAGGAAGATTAAGGGTAAAGTTGAAACCTCTCCGAGAGGGCAAAGAAGAATACTGAGGCGTTTTCTGGGCATTGCTGTCAAGAATTCATTACAGCATGTCTGTGGTTCCCTTGGTGTGCGCATTACCTTCCAAAGGGCAAGAAAGTAAATGAAAAGTGACCAAACTCAAAGCTTTTCTGCTCCGACCGCCCCCCCCAATATCCTCTTCCTCATGCCCACACCCACGCCCTGCCACCCCTGGTCCCAACTTTACCGACGTTTGTGAGTTTAAAACCCCTCTGTGCTTGGAGGCATGTTCTCAATGCAGCAAGAGGTATTCCTTTTTCATTTGATGCAAGCACTTGCTCCGCAACAAAGAGCAACAGGACAGTGAGAAAGGAAGTGGGAAACGAACTCTTTTCGCACTCAGATATGGCTTCCCCAATGCAGATATGAGCCTAAGGTCATATTCTGGTGCATGCAACAGCAGGTATGTTGCGACATCATGACAGAATGGTGTTCTTCCCTGGGGGGAGATGCTGGCAGGTTCTTTGGTGGATACAGATCCGAACTGTCAGGGTCATCAAGTGTTAAAGTGGAATACTAGACCATGCAGATGAGCCGAGAGGAAATGGTGTTGTGGGGAAGACAAAGAAAATGTTGCTTGAAGAATGATATTCTTCCAGGAAAGATGGTGGGGGACTTTGGTGGGACCCTATATTGAAATCTCAGTGTGTTTAACTCATTGATAGAATACAAGACTTTGTCAGGTTAGTGTCACATTTTTTTTTCATTTTTTTTACTGCAAGGGACTTCAAATCGATTGAGACAGTTGTGCAATGGCCGTGGGAAAAGAAGTATGAATTGATGTTTCAGGTGTTAGCCCATGAATATACTTATATCAATATATATGAAAACGAAAAAGTAACGGGTCCGTCGTCGGTCATTCCGTGAAGATGAAAATGCCTCTTAATCAGCATCCTGTTTGAACGTTTGGTTGCAGACTCCACAGAACTCTATAAATTACATACTATTGGAATGTTCATTTTCACAGTGAAGCTGCGTGACTACATTAATTGAATTAAAATTACATCAATTAATTACGGCACTGTTTCAACGTCAGTTTGGCAACCCTGACTTCACACAGATACCGGTCAATTAATTATGTACGATGGAAGTAGCATTCGAAACGGGCATTAGACTTGCTTGAGACCCCTTCGAAGCATTGAAGACCCTGGTAAGACCCCATAAGACCCCAAAAGACCCAACAAAATACCCAAGGACCCAAAGGCCCTGACATAAAGAATGCGTCCTTTCCACAGTGAGATCACTCGCCCTGCAGTAAGAGCATGTACAAGAGACTAGGGAAATGACACCCCAAGGAAATTGTGAATGCCTTCATCGCAATGATAAGGCTCATGACCAGTGGTTACGCGTCAAATTATCATTGGAGTCAGCTTATTGACACAGCTAGCCAGCAACTCCCCTGGGCATGGTAACCTAATCAGAGCGACCAGACGCGCAAGAGTAGGTGTAAAGCCACCCCACCAATGATCTCGCTGGCAATCTGGTCTCTGAAACTCAAGAGAGAGCTGGCAATACGATATTCAAATGCTTGAGCTAGATGAATAACAGAACAGATGACCATCCTCCTCTTCGGGATAGGACATTCAGGGCTACCTACCTGAAGGGACTAGTCCTCAAGGTTAACCCCAAGGGCCACGCATCTGGTGATGACATCCCTCAGCACCACCCAACACACAGTACGACAAATCTGAACCGCGGGAAAGGTTACTCCGTGGTTTCCTCCGACCTTTATGCCAGTGTTTGCAATTAAAACAGTGCACAATATTAATGACACTTGTTGGCAAATGAAGACATCACACACTCTAATAACTCCATATGTGTGATGGCAAATACACAGCATGTCATGAATATGGGCTGCTGCACTACACACACACATATATTAACTCAAGATTTGGTATTACCTTAAGCATGGAAGGAATGATGTCTGACCATGGCAATCATCACAACTGCATCAACTGGATCCGCTGGTGCGTATAAGCACCGACGCGGTCACGATAGCGATCATCACCTGACACATCGCCAGTAAAGCAATATTAACACATGATTGTCCTTATTAATTAGATAAGAAACTAGTGTCCCATTACTTTAAACTAGAACGTCAGCACTGCAGCCTTGTTCCACATAATTTAACAGAGCCACAACACCTATTTAGTATCAGGCAATACAAACATGATATGCAAACACATACAGAACTTTCCACATTAGTCTGCTCTGATAATGCAGTTAAGTCCTAACAGCTTTTTTTGTCTTCTAACAAGGGTTTGGCACGTAATGGTAACAGACTGATTTCAACATTCAGTGTACAATGTCTTCAATCACCGAGAATCACATCTTGGGTAGTACGGTTTGGCACGTAAATGGAAACAGACTGATTTCATCATTCAGCGGTACAATGTCCTTCAATCACTGGAGATCACATGGCCTTGGGTGCATATTTTTGTCAAGCGCTGTCACACACCTTTTGACAATTCACTCAAGAGTAACTAAAATTGCAAACAGATCATTAATAAAGCGTGATTTACATGAGGCGCGAAAGAGACTCATCGACGCAGTTGTCTGGAGGTCCGATGAATGTTGCCAAGGACCAGCAATCCCTTAGTCGGAGGCCCTAAAAAAATCTTCACTACGAATAGTCCGAGATCACAAGGAAAACCCGAGAGAAACTGCTCATCCATGTGGGTCGCTTCAGTCGGGCAGAGTGTAACCAGCCTGGAGACCACCGTACGTTCCTAACTCGATGCAGCATCGTGACGAGACCAGCCTCGCAAAATATCACTCGCCCTTCTCCTAAACCATGCACCAGAAAATCCAGACACGCATCTCAACTGGCACCCCAATGTGCCACGAATAATCACAACATCTGAAACCAAGGGGAAAACCAAGCCGCTCCAACATACTGAGCAACAACAACAGCAACAACGTATTCCTTACCCAGCCGTATTCAAGTCATGCCGCATATTTTCAAAATGGGAATTAGGTCGGGGCTCTGACGCGGGGCCACTGCAAGGACATTCATCCTTTTTGTTCCTTAGCGCTCCAGTGTAAGGTTTGTTGTGTGCTTCGGGTCGTTGTCATGGCTGAAAGGTGAACATCGTACAATTTTACCTTCTTGCAGAGGCAGCGGTTTTCCTCTCGGATTTTTTCTGTATTTTTCCTCCATCCATTTTTCCCTTCTACCTGACAAAGTACCGTTTCACAGTCCTTGCTGATAGAACATAATGCATAACATGATGCTGCACCACCATGCTTAAAAGTCGGAATGGTGTTCCTTTGGGTGATGTGCTGTGTTGGGGTTTGCGCCAAATATAAACATTTTGCATTTTAGGCCCAAAAAGTAACATCTTGGTTTCGTTAAACCACAAAAAACTTTTTGCCACAATGGCTTCAGAAATCTCTAGAGTGGTTTTTTGCAGCACTCAAACGGGACTCAAAAGTGGGCTTTTTTGAGTAAATGGCTTCGCTTCTTGCTAACCCTCGCCATACAGTTCCAGACTTGTGGAGGTGCTTTTGGATATTGTTGTCACATACACACAGTGACGCAGTCTGTGCTATAAAGGCATGTAGCTCTTTTGAAGTTGGCCTATTGGCCTCTAGGTGGCCTGCTCTGATCAGTCTCACTTCCCTGCTATGGTATCCAGTTTGGAGAGGACGGCCTGATCTAGGCAGGGTGTGGTGGTACCAAACGCCTTCCACTTCCTTAATGATTTGACTTGAGTGTGCTCCAAGGGATATTGGGAAGACCTTTAAATATTTTTATGCCCATCCCCCTGATCTGTGGCCTTTCCACATCTTTATCCAAGAGGTCTTCCTCAGATCATTGGTTTTCTCAAATAGTTTGAGTCCTTTGCTGCGAAAATGTACTAACCTAGCAGAGGAAACCTACAGGAAATAGGTGATTTATATTCTGAAGCCAGAAAGGGCACTGGTAGAGCGCATACCTCCGCGCCACGTAATGCCTGATCAAAAGACATAATCGGGCCCAATACATTTTTGAAATATCATCTTCTGTCGTTTTTGGCCTTGCCTCCAAAATGGTGAAGAATCTACTTTGAAAATTACATAATTATCGTATCCAGATCGGGTCCGGATCTTCAACATTGAATCAATTTGTTGTGGTCACACTCCCAACCTGTCCACCAAGTTTCGTCCAAATCCGTACAACAACTTTTTTGAGATATCATGCTACATAATGCATTTTTGGCCATTATCTCTCAATGGTGAAGATTCACTTAAAAAATTGTCATGGTCGGAACCGATCCGAAATCTTGAACCAAATCGAATTGGTTCGTCCTTTGTAACAACACCCAAGCCTGCCCACCAATATTTCATCCAGGAGTTCAATCTTGCAACTTTGTTGAGATATCCTTCAGCACCAGACAGACCAAAACTAAACAGAGCAAGGGGTGAAAACGTAACCTCCTTCAACCGTCGGTGGCTAGAGGTAACGAGCAAATAACACCTGTCTCTTCGCATGATGGGAGTACGAAAGGGGGGAGGGAGAAAAAGAGGAGGGAAGAAGGGAGAGAGGCGGTTGTGGGGAGAGAGCGGGGAGAGCAAAGATGTGGAGGGGAAAGGAGATAGTAGGAAGGGGAGCGAGGAGGGTGGGGGTTCGGTAGGAGGGTTTGGGGGAGCGAGGAGGGGTGGGGGAATGGAAGACAGTGTGAGGTGAGAAGGAAGGGAAGGACAAGACGTGCGAGGGAGCATTAAATTACGATTCATCCTGTTCATTGCAAAATAAATCTGCATAAGAGTAACATTGAAGATGGTAAACAAAATTTAATGTCTGAAATCCATTTCTACTGGTCTTATTAACTATAAGAACACACGTCCCGTAGACAACACCAGCCCAGACATGCCCAGAGAACAAAACCCGCCGATTCATTTGGAGCCAAGCGCGTCGCAGACACAAACACTGCTCAGACACGTCCAAAGAAATTCCTGACGCGAACGACGTCCGGGAGACAAACCTCCCACTGGGACAAAGGCACTGCCCGGACCGGACGCGGTTCGGAGACGAACACCGCCCGGACGTGTTCGGAGAACGAACACGATCGCCGGACGCATTCGGAGACGAACACAGCCCGGACGCGTTTGAGAGACGAAACACCTCCCGTACGCATTCGGGAGTACGAACATGACCGCGTACGCGTTCGGAGACGAACACCAGCACCCTTACGCGTTTGGAGACGAACACCGCCCATACGGTTTTGGAGATGATGCCCGCCCATACACGGTTTGGAGACGAACACCCCCGTACGTGTTTGAAGACTAAAACCGCCCAGAAGCCTCGGAGATGAGCACCGCCCAGAAGCCTCGCGTAAGATGAGCACCGCGCCGGAGCCACGTCCAGAGATTAACACAGCCTGGGACACAATCTGGAGCCGAGCTGGCCGGAGACAACACGCTTGACAATGTCGGAGAGCAAACTCCCGTCTGGACATTAAACACTCCCCGAATGCGGGCAGTAGATGAACACTGTTCACGCATGTGTTCAAGTAGACCAAACACTGCTGGATGTGTCTGGAAACGAACAATGCCCAGACGCGTCTGGAGACAAAACTCACCGGAATGCCAATCGCAGAGCTAAGCGTCCAGACATAGGAACAGTGCTCGACACATGCCGAAGAGAACTCCCATCCGGAGCGTCCGGAGACCAAACACCACCGCGGATGCAGTGCGGTAAGCCAAGCTGGCTGGAGACAAACACTGCTTGAACACATCCTGGAGACAAACATCAGTCCAGAACATAACCAACAGTCCGATGGCCAGCGACAGAAGACCAGAGATAGAAAGAGAGGGGAGGGTAGACAGAAACCATGAAAACCTTGCAGCTGAACTTTGCTGCTTACTAAGAAAACTCCAGGAGTGGAAGAGTGAAAATTTTTGGATTGTTTGGGTTCAATAAAACACTCGCTTTTGAAGATAATTGGACAGACTTATTTAATTATATCCCATATCAGGCACATCCTCGGTCAACCATCTCCCAATGGGATGCTCAAAGGCGTATCCCGAGGTAACATGGCTGGGGTCTGAAGCCCAACCATGTTTTTTTGGCCTGGGCGGTATATGTCTCCTGACATGTCAGACCGATGTTTGTTTCCGGATGCGTCTGAGCAATGTTTGTGCCCGGACGGCTTGGCTCCAGAGCATCTGGTGTGTTTGTCTCCGGACTTGTGAAGGCAGTGTTTGTCTCCAGACTGCGTCTGGCGGTGTTTGTCTGCCCAGACATGTTCAGGAGAATGTTGTCTCGGCGGACGTGTCCGGTGTGGTATTGTCTGTTCTCTGGACCGTGTTTTATAGTTGAGCGGTAGAAAAATGGATTTCAGACAATTATTTTGTTTGTTATTCTATGCAGAAATCCATTTTGATGAAACAGCATGAATCGTAAATTAATGCTCCACCAAACGTCTGCCTCCTTCACCCACCCCCTCCTCGATCCCCGCTCCCCTCTTCGCTCCCCTCCCTCCTCTCTGCTTTCCTCTCCACCTTTTTTCACTCTCCGCCTGCTCTCTCTCTTAACCCCCCCCCTTTTTCTCCCTCAATCCGCTTTGTCGTAATTCCCGTCAGCGAAAGGGTCGATGGGTTGGTAATTTGCTAGTATGTGTGTATATATATATATAGTATATATATATATAATATAATATATATACTATATATATATATGTTTATGTATATATATATGTAATATTATATATAATGTATAAAATGTATGTATATATGTGTGTATATGTATATAATATATATATACTATATATATACTATATATATATGTGTGTGTGTATATGTATATATAACAGTAATATATATATATATATATATATATAGTATATATATATTATGTGTGTGTATATGTACATATATACTGTACTGTATATGTATAGATATATATATATGTATATTGTATATAATGGTATAATTATAACATGTGTGTGTATATGTTATATATGTACTGTATATGTATATCATATGTATATGTATATGTGTTATATATTAATATATATATGTATATAATATGTATATATAGTAGGTATATATATATACATATATTACATATACATAACATATAACATATATGTATATGTATATGTATAATATTATATATGTGTATATATATTGTATATATATGTTATATTGTATATACTAGTAGCGGGCCCGAGGCGGGCCGCGTAGGGGCGTGCCCGTAGGTGGAGTGCCAAGTATGTGGCAGCGCTCTCTCGCCTCCCCTCTCTCTCAACACCCTCATCTCTCGCCCCCGCCTCTCTCGCGCCCCGCCTCTCTCGCCCCTCTCTTCTCACGACGCGCCTGCTCTCAGGTCGCCCCCGCTCTTCGGACCCCCACTCTCATCCCCCTCTCTCGCCCCCATCTCTCCCACCCCCCCTCTCAATCCCCGCCTCTCTCTGCCCTCTCTCCACCCCCGCCTCGTCGTCGCCCCCTCTCTCTCCGCCCCCTCTCTTGCCCCGCCTCTATCCCGCTTCTCTGCCCCCGCTCTATCCCTCCTCTCTTGCCCCCCCCTCTATCCCCCCTAGTCTCGGCGCCTTTTCCACCTTTCCCCTTCCCCCTTCCTCTCTTCTCGCCCCCCAGCTCTCATCCCCCCTTCCCGTCCCCCTCTCTCCGCAGATATTGGTCAACAGGATAATGGCCAATAACTTGGAACTGCTCGTCCGATTAATATTAAACCTCGTTTGAAAAGGGCACATCCGTGGGTCCGCCAGCCAAATATTCCTGGCAAGTTTCAATCAGAATCGAACCGTCAATCATGCAAAAAAAAAAATAATAAAAAATAAATAAATATATAAACATTGATTGGTGACGTCATTTCGTGATGTCTTAGACGCGTGTCTTGTACATTGGTCGACAGATAAATTTGGCCGTAACTTGGGAACCGGCTCGCCGAATGATATCTCAAACTCGAAAAAGGCCACATCCGGCGGTCCGCCGGCACATATTCCTGGCAAGTTTCAATCGACGATCGACTGGTGGTCGGTCCGCTTATTAATAATTTTGGGAAAAAATTGCCATGATAAGGTGAGAAGGTGGAACGACACCTTCAGCTCCTATATTACACCTTTTCAACACTGAGAAATGCAGTAAAATGCCGTAACTTGGGAATTGCTTGTCCGATCGACAATCAACCTCGAAAAGAGGCACATTCTGGCAGGGCCCCGGCAATATTCCTGGCAAGTGTTCAATCAGGATCGGACCGGCGGTCGTCCGAGAAAACGGCGGTCGCAGAACAGACACACACACACAACAGAATTGCTGGAATTATAGATAGATATATGTTTATATAATATATATATATATGTATAAGAATATATCTATATATAGGTATATATATATATATATATATTTTATATATATATGTATATATATGTATATAATATGTATTATATGTGTATATATAGTATATATAATATTTATATTTGGACCCATCTACGCATTTGCTCGCTTTATATTGTTACGGCTGTGAAATTCGCAGAGGCCACCATATAGGTCCTTAAGATCAGTCATGCCGATAAGTCCGTGTTCAGTTCGATTTCCGCCACCGTTGTTTAAATGGGAATTATCCGTGTGGACAGGGCTGTGAATCTTTGAGTTAGCGTTTTTTGCTTTACATGTCCGTTATTTTGGAACAAACACAATTGCCAACCAGCCTAACTACCTTGCTCCACGCACAGCATCTCACGCAACCACCTTATACACACGCCAACCACCACGCACGCTTCTCCCACGCCAACCACCACGTGGCAACCACCAACCACCTCCTTCCACAGACGCCACCACCAACGCACCCTCCTCCACACCACCTTCAGCAACAATGACGATCTCCTTCACCCATCTCCTAAACGCGCACTCCCCCCAATAGACCAACCCGAATAAGCCGCCTCACTTCATCCCCCCTGTCCACACGGATAATTCCCATTAAACAACGGTGGGGAAATCGAACTGAACACGGACTTATCGGCATGACTGATCTAAGGACCTATATGGTGCTCTGCGAATTTCCACAGCCGTAACAATATAAAGGAGCAAATGCGTAGATGGGTCCAAATATAAATATTATATATATATATATACACATATATACATATATATACATATATATACATATATATATAAATATATATATATATATATATAACAAGTTGAATAATCAGTGCAGGGAAGGTGATGTTAGCGAAACAAGTTGAATAATCAGTGCGGGGAAGGTTGGTTAACAGAACAAGTTTGAATAATCAGTGCGGGGAATTAGTTAACAGGAAAAAGTTTGAATTATAATCAGTTGCAGGGAGTGGAGTTAGCAGAACAAGTTTAAATAATCAGTGCAGGGTAAGGTTAGTTAACAGAAAAGTTGTTGAATAATCAGGTGCGGGGAAGGTGAGTTAGCAGAACAAGTTTAAATAATCAGTGCAGGGAAGGTTAAGTTAACAAAACAAAGTTTTTAAATAATCAGTGCAGGAAGGTTAGTTACAGAAAAAGTTTTGAAAATAGTGCAGGAAGGTTAGTTAACAGAACAAGTTTGAAAATCAGTGCGGGGAAGGTTAGTTAGCAGAACAAGTTTGAGATAATTAGTGCAGGGAAGGTTTTTAACAGAAACAGGTTTTGAATAATCAGTGCGGGAAGGTTAGTTAACAGAACAGTTTGAATAATCAGTGCAGGGAGGGATTAGCAGGAACAAGTTTGAATAGATCAGTTGGAAGGTTAGTTAGCAGAACAAGTTTGAATAATTCAACTAGTGCGGAAGGTTAGTTAACAGAACAAGTTGATAATTCAGTGTAGGGAAGCGGTGAGTTAGCAGAATAAGTTTTGAATATCAGTGTGGAGGTGAGTTAGTAGAACAAGTTGAATAATCAGTGCAGGGAAGCTTAGAGTTAAGCAGAACAAGTTTGAATAATTCAGTGCGCGGGAAGTGTTAGTTAACAGAACCAAGTTTGAATAATCAGGTGTAGGTGAAGGTGAGTTAGCAGAATAAGTGTTGGAATAATCAGGTGGGGAAGGTGAGTTAGTAGAACCAAGTTTGAATAACAGTTGCAGGGAAGGTTGAGTTAGCAGAAACAACGTTTGAATAATCAGTGCAGGAAAGGTGAGTTAGCAGAAACAAGTTTAACCCACAATTCGAAATTCAAAATCCTTCCCAATGTGGGCAAGTTTAAGTTTACGCGAGAACACACGGGGAGCCAGGACAAAGTTCATAAAGTAAAGAGGGAAGTTGAGGGGGTTGGGGGAATAAATGGTTTTTCTTTCACACAGAAATTAAAAACTTTCTTTTAAAGAACTCCGAGCATTTGTGAATGAACAATACACAATGTAACATTGAGTTTAAGTGTAGTGCCTTAAAAAATTAAAAATTAAAAACTATATATTTATTTTATTATTAATGAGTTCCCCGTAAATTAGGTTACTTACTTGTCCAGTGTTAAGTTATCCACCACACCTTCCCCAAAATATACGTCATCCAATTGTTACGCAAAGAAACTCGTATTCTCGACCGTTTTGCGTTCCAGAATGTCCTGTGCACGGCCAGACGCTTGGCGGTTTAACCAATTGAAGCTGTAGACGCAGTGAAAGGAACGAGGTCATTGTGGTTTTACCCTCATCCCACCGCCACCTCCTCCCGCCAGCTTTTTTTTTTTATGTATTTTAACAGGCAAATGCGCAACGTACACTTTAACGCTTTTCCTCCCCCCTCCCACCCGACTCCGCAGGGCCCATCTCGTTGGCGCGTCTTAATATCGCCCTCGGGGCGCGTCTTTGTTTGCCCTCCGGGCGCGTCTTATTGCCCTCGTGGCCACGTCTTCTCGCCCGCAGGGCCGCCGTTCCCGACTCAATCGAATCGCCAATGTGGTGGGGGTTTGAAAAAAAGCCGCAGCGTTTACCGCAAAAGTTAGTGCACACCGTTTGTTTCACTTGATGTTCCAACTTTCAATTCGCTCATAATAAATTTCGCTTGAATAGACGTTTTCCATCACCTTCGAAACTATCGAATTATATCGGGAATTCGTTTTGGTGCGAATTTAAAACGCGAACACCGTTTTGTCGTTAAGTCATTCATTTCCGTAAAACGAAACTCCGTAACAGTAAGGAAAACCAGGAACCACGTTCGAGTAAAACAAGTCGGGGGAAAAAAAATAATTAATAAAACGACCAAAATCGTCACGACGTGCGTGTGATGGACGTCACGTGAATACAAGCATCGAGCTGATCGCGAACGATTACAAAAAACGACCGTTCGTTGCCACTCGAAAGGGGGATTACAAGCAAATTGTCACGCGGCGGAACAGACGGCAATAAATACGAGCAGGGTACACGTTCTGAACTCCGGGTCATACGTATGACGTCCACAAGGCAAACGGCGCTGAGTCGATACCGAATCGGCACTGAACACGCGGTGCCCGGAGGGCGGCCGTGTCGCGGTCACTTTCTTACCAAGCGGGTTTCAAGTACGGACGATTGAGGAAGGAGTTATAGCCACAAGCCGAACCCTCTGGAAAACGAGGTGCGACACGGAAGACCGTGACCGACGGAGGAAACGGAGACCGTGACCGACGGATGAACACGGAGACGTGACCGCGGAGGACCGGAGACCGTGACCGACGGAGACACGAGACGTGACGACGGAGGACACTTGACCGTGACGACGGAGGACACGGCAGACCGTGACCGACGGAGGACACGGAGACCGTGACCGACGGAGGACACGGAGACCGTGGGACCGACGAGACGAGGCGCAGAACCCGAGCGGGGACGGAGGGTCTTGCCTTCTTTTCCACCTCCAGACGCTTGCGGACGGTGGCACGCTGACCCGCGGCGCGGATCGCACGAACTTCCACCAGGGGCGCCGAGGATGTCCCGGCCTCTCAGCTCCGGATTCTCTCAAGTCTTGCGGCTGCCGGAGCGACAGTATGGGGAAGGGGGAAGGGGGAGAGAGGTGGGGGAGAGGTGGGGATTCCGGGGGCGAGGGAGACAAGCGAGCGTGAGAAATGAGGGACGGCACACAGACACTTTTACTTTAACACGAGGAGGAGAGGGAGGGGTCATTGAGCCCCACCTCCTCCCGATGGCTCCTCACTACCACCACCGACTTTAACTTGCCAGTTTTAATAATCATCATCATCATCATCATTCATCATCTATCATCATCATCATCATCATCATCATGTCTCCTCTCGCAGGTTCCCTGCAATCATCATTCATCATCACCCGCACGTCACTCAGAGTGAACTGATCACGGGGTACTCATGGCACACCTGTGCACGGACCCACTCACTCACACTCTCTGTGTGTGTTCGAACTCTTACCGGGATCTTCGTGACTATGAATCCGCCGTTAGTACAGTACAGTACAGCTACAGTACAGTACAAGTATACATTAATTCAAATTAAAAACTTTCATCAATCTCCTCGAAAAACACGGACACGGACTCGTCACTCGGAAAACGATTGTAATACACATATTACATACTTTTCGCAACCAGAGATTTCAACGTGAAATTGGTACGAAGAAATCCGGGCGGTGTTATGTTCGACGAAACAGACCAACACGATCCATTCCTGTATATGGGGGGGGGGGGGGGGGCGAAGTACGTGAAGGTTGAAACCTGAGGAGCACGCTAGGATGGTTAAAGTGATTGTGAACACACCTCCGGTTTTACTTCAGCGTTTTAAACGTCAAATCCGCTTGGATTACACCAACGTGAATCCGTTTCAGTGTGAAACCTTAAATATCTATGACGTCACACCAAACGTGAATACCAGTTCAGGTGAACACCTTTTATATCTATGACGTCACACCCAACGTGAATCCGTTCAGGTGAACACCTTTTATATTCTATGACGTTCACACCAACGTAATCCGCTCAGGTGAACACCTTTATATCTATGACGTCACACCAACGTGAATCGTTCAGGTGAACAACCTTTTATATCTATGATGTCACACCAAACGTGCATCCGTTCAGATGACACCTTTTATATCTATGACGTCACACCAACGTTGAATCGTTCAGGTTGAACACCTTTATATCTATTGATCCGTCACACCCAACGTGGATCCGTTAGGTGAACCCGTTTAAAATCTTATGACTACACCAACTTGAATCGTTCACGTGAACTTTTTATATTAGACGTCAACAATGAATCCGTTCAGGTAACACCTTTATATCTAGACGTCACGCCTCCACACACAGGGTACGTTGCTGCACGCTCAGGCGCTCCAACAGACGCAGGCCTCCTCGTGGGGATTATTTATTTTATTTTATTCAAAACACCCGGGTCACGAACGGGTCGAGAGGTCACCGGCCCGAAAGCCCTTTGGTTGGTGCCCTTGGTAGGGGTGCGCTTGTGAGCACGGCTTCATGGATCATTCCGGCTCCGCATGTCACGGTGAGTCGGCCAGAACGAACCCTGGCAGACGTAGGAAGATCCCGCCTCCCATTGTCCACGGAGCAGGCTTCCAGCAACCCGTACCCGGCAGCCAAAGCCATGTAAACGACCACACCCCCCACCCCCTCCCCTACTTCCATTTGTCAAGTAGTGCAATTTTTCCCGGTCGTCAGTCGGGACACCCTCAGAATGTTGCCACAGAACGCGCTCCGCAGGTTAAGCCGGAAGAAAACTGTGGAGTCAAGTTTTTTTTTTTTAAATCAAACAAACTTATCTGGAATTGGTGGAGAACGCAGCAAACACTCCTCTTCTTGTTTGTCTTGTCATTGGCAGATATCTTCAAAAAGTCTGTGACGATTCGGATTGAAACTTGGTGGACACGTTGCTGTGTGGGAGACAATTGA
Organism: Eptatretus atami; assembly: GCA_035128595.1. NCBI lineage: Eukaryota > Metazoa > Chordata > Myxini > Myxiniformes > Myxinidae > Eptatretus > Eptatretus atami. Next base: position 154,831,007 of record CM068954.1, read on the forward strand.
TTCAATTTGGTGAAGATCCAAATCGGATCGAGATACGAGAATATTTAATTTCAAGTGATTCTTCACCGTGAGAGAAAGGGCCCAAACGACATAGTACTGTTGAGAGAATTTTTAAAAATGTTACTGGCCGATATGTTCTCATTAGATCAGTATACGTGACCGGAGTATGCGCTCTTCGAGTGCCTCTTTTTGCACAGCATAACCCACAACTTCAGTGAAAACAAATTTGCAAATTCAGAAAATTAATTAAAAATACAAAACGAAATCTTGGTTGGATAATGTCCACCCCCATTTAATAAATAGCAATTGTAAATTAGCTCTGAAGTGCAACCATCACCTTCAAAATACACACCAATTCATGGCCTCCACACTGTGTTTAAATGTAGTGATTCTGATTATTCAGAATAAACAATGGTGCCCAGGCACAACAAAATCCCGCCCATTAGGCATAATTATTTCTTGGGGATCAAATTTAATTTGATACTATCTAACCTGAATGTTGATTTTAAGAATAGAAAAGGAAATTTTAGTCTAGTTTGAAGCTATAAACCATTTGACGAAGTATGAGTGAAAAACGATATTTGACCTTTTGACCTGACCTTGACCTTTGACTAAATTGGACCCAAAATATGGGTGTCGGGCTTCATTACCACCTTGGCATCAATTGAAGTGCTTTGAGCAGCGTTTTCCCGTAAAGTTTATTTTCGTAACCATTTTAGTTTTAATGGAAAATTTGTAATTTTGACCGATGACCATGGACCCAAAACTTCGGACCCTACGATCTTCACAAATATGCATTTTTCACTATAGGAATGGGTAGGATTATAAGTGACAAATAGAATAGGTTCACTATAAGCTTAGTTTGAAGTAAATGAGATCATTTTTAACGAAGTTATGAGCGAAAAATGATTTTGATCTTTCGTGACCTTGACTTTGATCAATTGGACCCCAAAGTTAATGAGGTCGTCAAGGTTCATTGCCACCTGTGGATTAAATTTGATAGTGTTTGCTAAGCTGTTTGCCGTAAAGTTGCTAACAGACAAACAAACCAGACGATTACATATCCCGCTCCCCCCCCTCTTCCGGGGGCGGGATAATCAGCTGTTCCTGTTAGATTTCCTCTGCTGGGTAGTGTATTTCACAACAAAGACTCAACCATGAGCACCAAGGAGCTTTAGAAAAGACCTCTGGGATAAAGATTGTGGAAAGGCACAGATCAGGGATGGTTAAAAAATATTTCAAAGGCTTAATACCCTTGGAGCACATCAAGACAATCATTAAAAGTGAAGGCCTTGGTACACCAAGACCTGCCTAATCGACTCCCTCCAAACTGGATGACCAAGCAAGGAGGAGAGACGATAGAGAGGCACCAGAGGCCAATGGCAACTTTAAAGAGTACTTGCCTTTATGCACAGACTGGTCACTTGTGAGTGACAACAATATCACAAGCTCCACAAGTCTGCTCAGTATGGGTAGCAAGAAGGAAGCCATTACTCAAAAAGCCCACCTTGAGTCCTGTTGAGGTGTGCAAAAAAAACACTGAGATATTCTGAAGCCGTGGCAAAAGTTTTTGGTCTATGAAACCAAGTTTAACTTTTTGCCTAAATGCAAAACGTTAATTTGGCCAAACCCAACACAGCACATCACCAAAGAACACCATCCCTACTTGAAGCATGTGGTGACAGCATCATGTTATGAGATGTTTCTTCATCAGGGTAGAAGGGAAAATGGGATGGAGCAAATACAGGAAAATCCAGAGGAAAACCTGCTGCCTCTGCAAGAAAGTGAAATTGGGACGGAGTTCACCTTTCAGCAGACAATGACCCAAAGCATACAACCAAAACTACACTGGAGGGCTAGGAACAAAAAGGAAATGTCCTTGAGTGGCCCGTCAGAGCCCCGACCTAAATACAATGAAAATCTGTGGCATGACTTGAACATTGCTGTTCATCAACGCTTCCACACACTAGACTGAGCTTGAAAAGTTTGAAACAGGAGAATGGTCAAATTATTACCCAATCAAGGTGTGCAAGTTGGTAAAGACCTATCCAACAGACCCACAGCTGTAAATTCTGTCCAGTACTTCCACCAAGTATTACTCAGGGGTGACACTTATCAACCATGATATTCCAGTTTGTATTTCAATTAATTTTTTCTGAAATTTGTTAGAATTCGTTTTTACTTGAAGTTGTGGTTTATGATGTGTAAATAAAGTGGAAAAAGTTGATTAGTGCAATTTAATTCCAGGCTATAAGGCAACAAAAGGAGAAAAATTTGAATGGGTGTAGGACTTTCTATAGGTATATATATTAGAAGAAATTTATATACATGATCATGGGCTCAAGAAGGAGTTGTGCATATTTGCAAGCAGGACAAAGCCAAAAGCCATCAATGTATTTATACATAAACACAGGGACAGAAGTAGGCAATGAGCCAAACACACATGGAGACGGGGATTTGAACCTGGGATCTACAGCTTCATGAGTTGGGGGTTTTAAATTGCGAAACACTAATGGACAACGAAAAGTTGTTGAAAAAAAACATGGTGTTAAACGAACAGGGTAAGGCGCACGGATTCCAATGTAAGCGGTAATGTTCATCAGGTACATGCCATAAATTTTATATGTTTTATTTGAATTAATCTTCAATTAACATTCTTTTAAAAACAATTAAAGTCCTCTGCATGCACAGGATAAATTCATTGGTTTAAAATTCAAAAGCTGTAGAAGGAATAATGTTGCTGAAGTCTGATATATATGTGTACTTAAACATTAAGACTGTACACCACATGTACACATGGATACACACACTATCTATATATAAAGCTCATTCTACCACTCACTGATTACTGACTGACATATTAAGATCGGCACATCAGTGACAGTCAAAATTTGCGTGCCAATGGCCATCGAAGCTGATACACCGGGAAAAATAATTACATCACCACTGGAAAGTGTCCATAAATGAAAATATAAATAAATGAAAAAAAAAACGGGAAAAACATAAATGCAGGTGAGTGACCCGAGACAATGGGGAAGCACCATAATTTGGCATGCCGATGGATATCGAAGCCGACATACCACGAAGAAGAAAAAATCACTGAACTATCAGAAAGCATCCATAAATGAAAATATAAATAAATGAAAATAAATAAATGAAAATAAGTAACGAAAAAATGCAGTTTCGCGACCGAGACAATGGGGAACCACGGTTCGTTTTGCTTGCAATGTGTAAGCATACCTGCTTGTATATACATGTACATACATACATATATATATATATATTCTATATCGTGTGTGTGTGTTTTTTTCTATTTCCGTCAAGTCTTGTCCGACTTCTGGTGATATTATAAGAATTTCTTCAAACATCCCTATCTGCACTGCCCTGCTGGTGGCAGCCTTTACCCCAACTTCATTACATACATGGTGCCTCTTCCTCCTCTTCCTTAACCATACCCAGCCTGGTTGACTTCTCCAGACTCGTTTTCTGCATGTATGAGGTGTCCAAAGCATGACAATTTCTGTTTTCGCATCAGCGTTTCTCATGTACACGGTGGTCTCGTATATCTTCAAGCACCGATTTGTTTGTTCTTCTGCATTCCATGAAATTTTAACATTCATCTCCAACACCACATTCAAATCTGTCAATCTTCTTCCTTTCTTTCGTTTTCATTGTGCATGACGCACATTCTTACAATACAACTGAAATACCTGAGCATTCACCAACCTCCTCTTGGTTTGAATTGTCTCTCTTTGTCTTTCCAGATCTTTGTCAATCCTGACATTGCTGTTCTCCTCGACGCTAACTGTCTATTAATTTCTCCTCTACAATTCACCACTCACTTCAATGTTATTACTAGAAGATGGAAACTCCACTATCTCCACGTGACGTCTCCCATCTGAACACACTGATCTTCGCAGTTGACAAGATTTGAATCTTTTTGAGGTTAAATAAAGAGAAGTTTTTCACTTTCCTTCTTCACTTTCTGCAGCAATTCATCAAGTCTTCTTTACTTTCTGCCAACAGAGTGGTGTCATCAACATACCTTAGATTGTTGTTACATCTTCGACAATCCTGACTCCACCTTAATGTCATCCTAGATTGATTTCCTCATGATGTACTCACTATACAGATTGAGCAATTATGGGAGAGGAATGCATCCCCCATCTGACCCCTTTTCCAATTCCAAACCATTATGTCTCTCCATACTCTATTCTACTGTGGATCTTGTTTAATGTCAGGCTATCACAACATATCCGGTGCTTCAGCATCCCCATTTATCTCAGCATAATGCACATCAATTAATGATAAACACAATCAAAAGCTTTGTTATATATGAGAGAGCCGTTTGTTTGTCATCGTATGTTGTTGTGTCATGTGTTGTGCGTGTGTATCACCTTTTCTCAGAGATGGCCAACGGATCAATGTCAAACTTTCAGAGGTTCACCAGTGAGTGCCGGAGTGTTCGGGCAACAACAAAAAAAATCTGTTGAAACATTAAAAAAAAAAAAGCTGCACTTTTTTTCAAAAATTCAAAACATTTCTCCCTGTTCCTGAGTGGGATGAGGAGTGTTTTCACCTCCACACAAAAAATAAAAAGGAAAAAAGAAAAAAGGAATAAAAGTGATTTCTTCAAAATGCCAACAACATTAAAACAGCATCAGGCAAACACCTGGTACCCTGCTAATACATATATATATATAATATATATTATATAAATATATATATATATATATAATATATCTACTAGATGACCTGTGAACCGTTGGGTTCCGTTGTGACAGCGGTTGATGAAAAAATCATTTCAAGAAAAAAAAAAAAGATAGCTCCAGTGAACTATACCGCTGAGGTTTTTGCATTGATCAAATACTCCTGAAGAGTACTTGACGAAATCGGGAATTGATTTTTTAATAATTTTTTTTGTTGCCCGATTTGAATGAAACTTGATACTGCACACCGCAGGAGAATGGTGACGAAGGTGGCCCTAAATTTTGCGCTATAGTGTACCGTTTTGGCTGTATTTCGGGAACATACATACATACATACATTCATGATAGAGTTTTAGTAATATATATATATATATATATATATATATATATATATATATATATATATATATACACACGCACACACGCCGATGTACCATACTCTGTTTCAGAGCATCAGTGTTGCCGAAACATATTCTTGAGAAGGGTTATACTGGGTGGTTTGCAATTGTCTTTCACAGCATTGTTTGTCTGTGCTCTATCCTTTGAAATGCTGAATGTCAAGCAAGGAAGCAGCACGTACCATAAAAAAAAAAGGATTCGGATGACTTTTGTGCAAAAGTCTTTGGTATGAACAACTGGCCTCCCAGACTCAGAGCGACGCTCTAATCATTATGTCTCCTCGTCTGGTAATCAAAAATGTATATACTTTAATATTTCAGAAAAGATAATTGAATATTAGACAGAGAGAGAGAGAGAGGAGTGACGCTGAGTGCTGTGGAATACCTAACAGATGGTGTTTGTGTATAATGAATGATTGCACTTCATCAGTATCTTGATACCCATAAGACAATGAAGACGAACAAGATAGTATATTTTGACATACAAAGTTTGTAACGTCATATGAGACATATGTATGTATAATATATACAATATATTATTTCTGTTAACGTTGCGTGTAATTTGACGGTTCTCCTCCAAAACTGCCGGACGGATTGTCGCCATTTTCGGCATGCAGGTGCCTTGTGGTCTAACGAACAGCATGGGCTATGTGAGATCGCGCCAGATGGACACGTTGGAATTTTGGGGATTTTCTAATTTTTACATTCGTTTGCATGGCGACGTGTGATGTCACCGCTGAGAGGCGTAATTCGTCATGACATCATCGGTCATTCGCTGACGTCATTACGTCTTTTGTCGACAGACCGTCACCACCGAGAGGCGTAATGCCACTCCTAGAAAACAGCGTCTGCAATGTAAAACCCTCTTCTGCACATGTTGACTACCTCAGAAGGTGAATTTGACACAAAAATGTAACAAGAAACATTGTATTTAAAGGAAAGATTTATTTAAAAAATAAAAAATTTCTGTTAACGTCTGCGCGTAATTTGACGTTTCTCAACCGCCATCATTACCTGTGTTGTGTCTTGCTTGTGTGATCTCAAATTAAAGCGTCCAAGCGGTGTTTGATCGTCGGATGTGCGCCAAAAAGTGCCGTCATTGAAATTTGCATTGTGATTCTCGGTCACCCTCCACTGCTCCTGTTCAGTCTAGGCTAGGCCTATATCATGTTAAGCTTGCCCCATCAGACCCCAACCTTCCAGTCACACTGCAGAGGATGCAATTTCCAGTCAGACTCGCATACTCGATGACCATAAACAAATCCCAGGGCCAAACATTTGACAAACTCGAATATACCTCCCAGCCCCTGTGTTCTCCCATGGCCAACTATATGTTGCATTTTCACGTGCAAGAGGTTACTCTTATATATCTATCAAGTGGACAATAATTCCTCACAAGGACTATTCAGCAACAAGACACTCACCCAAAATGTCATCTACAGGGAGGTCCTTTAGAAAACTAAGGACAGGTAACCATAGTGCATCACATCCCTAATGACACCCTCCCCAGCTTCCCATAACATCAACTATTATGCCTCAACCACCTTTTGCCACCAATTCAACTCCGTGCGGAGCACGGGTATATGCTAGTATATATATATATATATATATATATATATATATATATATATATATGTGATGCACATACACACATTCATATACCAATATATTATTGATCAATGCTGCACTCAATGAGAACGTCTGGGAGGGACAGAATGAGGGAGTGTGCCCCGCCTCCGTTCCCACCTCCACCAGCATGAAGCATGTCCCGTGACGATGTGACCAGCAGCTGGAGGTTTTGGATCCCTTCGCTCTTCAGACCGACTCGCTGGTGAGAGACGAGCTCAGTCCGGCCTGCAGGGGGTGCTTGAGCGCCCGAGATGAGCCAAAGATGCGCCCAAAGGTCTTGTCCATGGAGCGCCGGTGATGATGCGAGAGAGAAAGAGAAAGAGGTGATGAGGTGTTCCAAAGGCGTGCCTGGGAAAGCCGAAGCGGCCGGATGGCCTGTGCTTCCCAGCATTGTGGCACCGATTAGCCGAGACCTCCCGCCTAATTCATCCAGCCTTCCTGGCAGGATGAGAGCAACCCGAGGTTTTTCTCATGCGCCCCCAGGACAATAACACATGGGTCGAGCTCTCTATCTCGGGAGGGGGGACGAGTGGGAGTTGAGGATTGGGGGGGGGGGGGGGAGTTCTTTGTCACTGAGTGTTCCAATAATAGGACCTCACCCGCTGTTACAACCATTGTATTATTACGAAATGAAATGGGGACATCGCCATCGAGCAATAAGTCATCATGTGCCAAGGTTGTGCCCAAGTCGAGCAGACCTGGAGCGTCAAAATCACCTCTTATGTCTTCCCCCACTCTGGACACAGCTACCACCCCCTCCCTCCCCCAGGATGACACATCCAAAGACCTGTCTGTGCAGTGCACCGGTGCTATTGTTTCACACTTGAGTGCCAGCCTTGTTACCATTAAAGCAGCTGATCTCATACCTGTACATCCGAGCACCTACTGACCCCATTAATATATTGGCTGCCACTTAGCCTGTTGACACTGCTTGTGGCTGTTAGGGTGTGCCTGTGCCATGGGCTTGCAGCCCCGATACCACCCCTCCCCCTCAACCATCTAACCCCCCCCCCCCCTCCTCGACCTGCAGGCAAAAAGCGAAAATGAAAGTAATTTGGAGGCGAGACGGCGCGCGCCTCCTGTTTGTGGCCTTGCGGGGAAAAACGACACGGGGTGGGGGGGGGGCAGAGTGGGAGGGATTTAAAGGGCCTTCCTTAGGTGGAGATGCAGAAAATAAACATTCCGCACGTGATCTCGTGAGAAAGTTTACGTACCGCGGTGTACTCAATGAAGGCACTGGATTCCCGACACGACTTGGTGCGGAAAAGAACAGGTGATGAGGAGTAAAACGAAGTGAAACGCTCTTTCGAAATGAAACGCAGAAGCAACGAGAAGGACACTCGTAGAGCACATACCCCCGCCACGTAACGCCTGATCCACGAGAACATATCGGACCCAAACATTTTTGAAATTCCATGCGATACAAACACAGGACTATATCGGTTTCGTCCCGATCTCCCAACGGTGAAGAATCACTTTAAAATTAAATAATTCTCACAATACAGATCCCGATCCGGATCATCACCAAAATCCAAACAATTTGTCCTTGCCACAAACCCAACCTGCCTACCAAATCTCATCTGGATGTGTCCACAACTTTTTGAGATATCCTACACACAAACAAACAAACAAACAGAGAGGGGTGAAAACATCACCTCCTTCACCTCCAGTGGCGTAGGTAGGTAGGTAGGTCGGTAGGTAAAAAAATAAAAAAAAATAAAAAAAAAAAATATATATATATATATATACAGTATATAGTTTAGGTGACATTTTCATTGCTCACCGTGTTGTCCGTCGGGTCTGTAATCGCTGGAGTACAATTGTAACTTACTTTTCATAAAAGCTCGTATATTTCCAATGAACAAAGAAACAACAAAGCAACATCAAGCGAATGATTATAATTTCGGTTCCAAAGTACATCTGATTCCATCGATTGGTGGTCTTCCTCCAGTACAGTCCGTTCATGTTTACACCCCGATGCATCCACTTGATGTGTTGCGCCATTTTGTTGAGTGACGTCCATTTAAAGGCACGCTCGGTATGCAGATTACGGGAAACCACCGGCTTGTGGGCGTGTCCCGCTTGGGTACGTCATCACGTTCTTGGCACGGATCAGGAGGACGTTGTGCTTCTGCAGCGGGTGTGAGTTGTGACTGCGGCTGAAGTTGCAGAAACACAGAATGCCGTTCAACTTCGCATCCTTGGGATCCACTTCACAAAATAATCTTTGGCAGATCTGAAGTTATAGATTGGTATTTTTTCAGAATAGGTAAGTTTGTTAAATCGGGTTGGCAGGATAGCCAGCTCAACACATAATCGCCTCTGAACGGTCTTGCCTGGGTTCGAATCTCGACCAAGCAATAAACTGTCATCCTGATCTTTTGCAGGTACGGCAAGGCATCAATGTGTGCGCTGGCCCTTAGATGTACATTAAGTCGGATATCCATTCTGGAAGCATTAGTTGGTGGACGTTAAATATGCCACTGTGTCCTTCCCGAATAGTCGACGAGCTATCCCCGGGAGGCTGAATAAATTCAAAATTCTTGCACTCAGTCGAGTATATTGCATCGGAGTGGCGACCTGTCCAGGAATGGAAACTTATTTGGCAGCATTATCTATTGTCTTAATATTGTTAGGAATTCGCGCCCGCCGCGTGCGGACAGCCGCTTTAGCCAATGGCGGCCGTCTCGCCCACCGAACGGACAATTCAGTCGCGACTTTCCGGAACAACGCCGAAAACCAGTCACGGGTGTGCTCCAAGCGCACACCACGGCCTAATCAATATTCTACCCGCGCGCGACAGGGTCAATCGCCGAATTGTCGATATACCTAATTATTCGCGCGGGCAGCCGACCGAGAGACCGTACCTCAGCGAGGTCTGCTTGGACACGAACCGCGTAAGTGGTTCGTTCCGTTCTGGGATAACCGAGTGGGGTATTATCGCGAGACCTCGCTGGACCCGATTCTTTTATCGGCTATCAAAAGCCCGCTACTATTCCGAAGGCAAGATAGCAGTTCAACTGGGGAAAGAGGACACAACGAACGGGTTAACATTTAAACAAGCAATTTATTATTTACACGTATACAATCAAGCAATGAATTGGCGGGAAGGGACAAGACGCGAGCAAGACAAAGCACTACAACCGTCTATTATTTATTATTCACAAGCACTAAAAACAGTTCTACTTAACGGGACACGGCGCCACAACTTTCACACAAATAAACAAGGAAAGACCCCCTCAAAGACAAGGGGTCAGACTGGACCCGTAGGCCTTTATAACGTGGAGCTTGGCGGACCGAAGGAGTTCCACGAGACCGTTGCAGGTTACCTCCACCTCGTGGTGCCTAGATGGGCGACGTCCCGTCCCCACGCAGCTAGCGCAGCCGCGTTGAGCCCAGGCCTTGCCAAGCGGCCGGGTGATTCGGGCCTCAGTCAGCGACGCGTTGAGAGGAACGAACAGGTCTTGATGCTCTTCCAAAGTTGATGCTCTTTGTAAGAACACGTCCGTCCCTCAGCGTGATCGAACTGTCCGAAGCCCGATCACCTCAGACGCGTTTGGCGCTGGCTGGCGAGCTCTCTCCGGCTCTCTCCACACGAACGCGCAGGTCTGCGCGGCACAGCAGGTTTGGCCACGCCCCCAGCTCGCGTGTCCTCCGCTCTCCTGGACTTCTCCCCCAACTGTGTTCTCCAGGCTTCAGGCTTCCACTCGGCTCCCCGACCTCTCCAGACTGATTCTCCACTGACTCCAGACTGACTCTCCACCGACTCC
>CM068954.1:154867339-154878471 GCA_035128595.1 Eptatretus atami
ATCCCAAGCCCACCACCCTAACCATTAAGCCAACACCAGACATATACATAAGTATGGGCATAATTAATTGAAGGTGCATTGGCACAGGAAATTGGGAAGATGTAGAAGCACAGATGTAAGTGAAGGTATATAATAATATTATTCCTTTCGTGCCATAAAGGCGCAGAGGGCTGCCGAGGCAGTTTCCTTGGCTGGGAGTACAGTCCTGGACGGGTCACCACTCCGATGCAGGTTTCCCCAAATGGTGATTACCCCAGTACACTGGTACTCATTTTACCAACCTCAGAAGGATGACAGGTTTAGTCGACTCCAGCTGGTGTTAATTCAATGGTCGACAGGGGCTCGAGCTCAGGACCCTAAGGTGCCAAGACAGCCACCTTAACCAATAAGCCGAGACGAGGCATAAGTGAAGGTGTATGAGCAGGTATAATTGAAGGCGTACAAGCATCGGTGAAAGTGAAAATGTACAAGCACAGGTGTAAGTCAAGGTTCACAAACACACCTAGAACGACACTCGGTACAGCACATACCTGCACCAGGCTGAACAGTTTACGCTTTGTAACCCACTGATAGGTCAGATCTGAATCCAGACCTGAACCAAAATCGAATCAGCTTGTTCTTGTCACCTAACCAACTCACTCACGAAGTTTTGTCATAAATCATCCACAACTTTTTGAAATATTATGCTATATATAATTTGGCCCCATCTCTCAATGGTGAAGAAGCACTTTCAAAAATTAAAAAAATTCTCGGATCCGGATCTGGAACTGGAACTTCATCAAAATCAATTCAATTCTTCGTTCTCACACAACCAACCTGTCCATCAACTTTCATCGAAATCCATCCACAACCTTTTGAGATACCGTGCTTTATATCGTGTTTTGGCGCTGTCACTCAATGGTGAAGAATCACTTGAAAAAATTATACAATCCAAATCCAGATCTTCACCAACATCTAATCAGTTCGTCCTTGTCACACACCCAATCTGTCCACCAAATTTCGTCCGAATCCGTCCACAACTTTTTGAGATATCGTGCTCACAGACAAACATACCAGCATATAGGGGTGAAAACATAACCTTCGTCCACCTTTGTTGGCAGAGGTAATAAGTTATGTGCATAAGCACAGCAAGTAAAGATAAAGAAACAACCAGTGCAATGCAGAATGTGAGCCTACTGACCTATCTGCAACAAGGATACATTATTGGGAAAAAGCAATAAAGTTAAAATTTAATTTCTTAAAATATATTTGACCAAGTTACATGTGTATAACACTTTAAAAATAAATTAAATTGGAGGATTTACACAAACATAAAATGGTTACAAAGCCAAGAAATTATAAATTTCATGGTCACATAAAGTAACTTCCACCATAAATTGTTTTACCTAAAGGTATTAATTGGCCCAAGCACTTTACCTGAGAAGTATAATCAAAGCGTATAGTTAGTTGTCACGTAATATATAAAAGCGACATCATATATGAGCATGTGAGAAGTAAACTGGGCTATCCCACGTCCAATGCCAATTTGAGTGAAGGACACGAAAGTCATCTTTCAGGGTCAGTACGAGTACACTTTTGGTATTAATGGGAGGTCAGAATAAAACATTTGAAGCCGAGACTGATCTTTATTCAATGGGAGTTGGATGGGATTTTAAACCTTCCTGCTCTTCCATGAGGTTAGACTTTGTACACAAAACTGAGAACATGTTCTTTGAACCGCTTTTTCTCAGAAACTGTACCATGTTGGATAGCCCGGTTTACTTCTCAGCGGATTATTATTCATTGCATTTACCCCAATTGAAAATGACTCGATGTAATTGCTGTTGGAGGTCGGGGAGGGGAAGAGATCGAGAGGGAGGGGATGCCCAGCCTGTTTATGTGGCTCATGGGCAGAGATGGTTTATTTACATGCCATCCCGGCACAGCTCGGATGGTTTTCACCCACTGATTAATGGGAGCCCTGGGGCTCTGTGTGCGGCTCGGCATGCAAGCCTGTCCCAGGATGGCGCAGTCGGAGAGGGTATGAGCCTTTGGAAAGAAATAAAAGAAAGTGTCTCTAAACAGTAGAGAACGTAATAGAACAACAAAGCATCGCAGTGTTATGGGAACTAGTTCTGCTTTTAGAGGCTGCTTTTTGTTAAAGGTTTGATCAAACCAGGTATAATGGTAGCTTTCATTATTTCAAATGTACTGGAAAGTTATGCAAATGGACAGGAACTGTTAATTTGATTTCAGGTGGGAGACTCGGGGCATTGCCTATCTACCCCGACATTTAGCTCTTGGTCATGATGGTGTGGCCCAGTTTCATCTCTGGTCACTCTTTGCCTTATGGAACACTGTCCTTTTTCAAAACGGTTGAACAGTGACGAAGTTTTGGTGGGATATTTACCTTTTGCTCCATTAATCAGTGGTTTAAATTACCATATTTCTTAATTCAGCCATTTTTAGCTGGAACGTCAACTCAACTCAATCCAGTCCTCAAAACAATAAATAATCACAAAATGTTTATCAACACCTAAGGATCTAGTGCAACGAACAACACACAGACAGATTCATAAAATAGAACAATAGAGGATAGATTAAACAAAAGAAAACTTACAAAGACCTTGGTTAGGTAATCATCATATTTAAATCGGAGCACGGAATGTTGCGGTAATTTTAATGGATTCTGTATAAATAATTTAAACCTCCAGGAAACTGGTAACAAAACAATTTAAAATGTATTTGTTCCATGATTTTAAACTACTTCATTAACTCTCAATGTGCCGATATATTGCAGCCTATACGTGCTGCCGAGTGAGCTTTCGGTTACTTTTGCAGATGTTTGTACCAAATCATTCATTCCCCATCACAGTATTTATAGGAACCGCAATTGTGGTTCTGTCCTGTGTTTAATTAAGTACTTGTTGTGATTATTATTTAAAAAAATGCTTTTCAAGGATCTAAGGCAAATGTAAGTGCTGTCACACAAAGCATGCACACACATGCAGATAACGACAGTAGACAATACTGGACTTGACTTGAACATCAAACAAACACAGCCGGTGACCTTGGGGGAAGTGGCGTAACTTCCCAGTGCACTCTGGGTGCTAGCGACACCATCTTGGACGTCACTTTACTCTCCGCAGTCGGCGGGGTGATTAAGGACAAATTGGCACTGGATGCCAAGCCACGGGGTTTGTCAGTGCTCTGTCCTCTAAATGCTGAGCATCAAGCAAGGAAGCACCACGTACGTACACCACAAAAATGGCACTTAAAGTCTTTGCTATGACCCAGGAAGGGTTCTAATCTCACAGTCCACCTATCAGACTCAGACGTAATGCCACTCATTTTGGCAGAAATATCTAACCACAATGCTCTGTGGAAAGCAAGCCAATGGAATGATTTGTTTGATCGTTTATCCAGAGGAAACTAAAAGACTGAATGCAGTCTTTTACTTTCGCTTGTATTCACTCAAACTTCTCAAGTCATGGCCATTCCTTTTATATCCCTCTGGTTGTACTCACCTCTCAACCGCGTATAGGTGCTGAAAGAGAGGTGCGTGAAGAAGAGCTCAAAGTTCACAATCTCCTCTTCGCCAACACACCTCTGCCCTTGAAGAGGCCTCTTCGTATTTGTTGTTTTTTTTTGTGGTGCTTCGAAGTTTGTTGGGAAACAATTATTTTATTCATTTTTCAATATCTTTGCTGCACGACTGAAAAATAATCTTTTTAGCAACGTGGCCAAACGATAAATTGTTTTCTCGTTCGTCGTATAATTAAATGTACATACCGCATTTCAAAACTCCACAACACTTCACTAAAAGATATCTTTTTTTTTTGGTTTTAAAGGGTTTTAATTATTTATTTATTTAGTTACTTAAACAGTGATCTATTGTACACGCAATTATCAAGTGAAGAACGAGTACACGAGGAGACGGCAGTGTACTTTTCCATGAAATACAATTACATTATGAGATATCAGTGAACATTTCAATTAATTGCAAGAACATTTGGAGTCATTATTAAACTTTTCCATCAATTACGGGTATATTATGAGACGCGAGTGAACGCTTCTTCGAATTGGAAGGACATTCGTCGGAATTGGACGAGTGAAACACAGTTTATGGTATTTGAACATGGAATTCCAGAATTGTGAGTGAAGTACTCGCATGGTCACACCAAAAAGGTGAACCCAAGTTTCAGTTTCATAAAAGTTTGAAAGTTTGTTTATTTGCAGAATAACCTTTAAAGCTTCAATTGAAAACGCTTACAGCATCACAGAATCCAGAGTAGATTAATGAATGAATGAATGAATGAATGAATTAATTATTATTATTATTGAGGTTTCTATTCCATAATTTGAATTAGTCAGAAGTAATAAAGAGTGCAGTAACAAAGCTCGTAACAATTGACAAATATGAAACGTGAAAGCTTTATTTACGAGCCTGATGTGCTACATTTTTATTCTACAATCGAATCATGTGCTTTGGAACATGCATACCACCTTTCGTTTCTCTTTTCTGCATTTGACTTAAGATTGCTGCAGAGAGATAAAATTATTTTTATTTGCCTCATTACAAAAACACTTAAAACTTTCAGATATGTATCGTAAACGGTATGTGCAGATTGTAAGTTAGCTTTCTTCTTAAACCGTGGTCAAAATACGAGCACACTTGTTATTGTAATATTTCCAATATGTTTCTTGAATAATATTTTGATAGGAAGAGTGCTTGAGGCTCACGGAGGAACTGGTACACGTGTCACATGTACGACAAGGGCATCGAGGCACATCAATGCACTTTTACGTGAGTTACAAGGACATCAGTAGACGGTGGACAAATCAGAACAGTATATGGTTGCTGACATTCCAGCAACATGAGTCACGTGCTCAGATGTGAACACCAAATATATCATTCTGATAAATTAAACGAACACGTCTTTCGAGTAAAAACTGTCCTGCGTTATATACATCGCGATTGAGAGGATCCACCGTCGTTCAACGGAATGTTTGAAAATGTTTTTTAAAAGGTCAGAATCAAGTTATTTTTCATTCAATAAAGCTGCTCACAACTGATTTACTCCTGAAATACTCTGAAGATTCACAAGGGAAAAACAAACGTTGAGCATCCTGTTCATAAATCAAGCACCACAGCACATGAACACGAGATGGATGACAATCTCATGCTTCCTTCCTGCACAGACTTTATTGGTGTCCGTTTGGATGATACCACCAGGGTGTTGCTGCCTGGGCACGTCGCCAGGGATGTGTTCAGGAAGCCAAGGCCATGTGATGTTGTCGCTTTTGCTCACTGCAGAGCAAGGGATGGCTTCCTAATGTCACCAAGGCCATCTAATTCGACGGCATTTGGTGTTTTTGGACATGATGGTGATCATGAAGCACAGGATGTCTTTAGAGTCTGTTTTTCTGCATGTGCTCTCATTCAAAATAAACTTTGCCATCGTGTGTCACGTGCAAGGTAGCGTTACATATTTGAGAGCTTAAATGACCGGTGCTTTGAAAATTAGTGCAATGAAGCAGAAAAAAAGTTTACATAACAACACTAACAATATTCAGTGCTCGGTAAAACTCCGGTACTGACTAGAGAAAAGAGAAGAGAGATAGAAACAAAAAATAAATCCAAATTATTATTTGGTCCAATTGTTAAACGGCGTTTTCTGTCTTGCTGCTGCAAGGATTACTTTATTTTTGCTTCCATGTTTCCAACATTAATGGAGGGAATTTGTTTAGTAACGATGACAGACTTGTGATGCAAAGAAATTAACAGGGATAGCAATGTTTGAGAATTTTAATGGATTTGTACTTTTTCGCATTGGAGATCTGTGATCATCACATGTGAAGATTTTGCAAACCAAAGCCCACTTTATCACGTGGAGTGAAATACCTTTCTGTCCATCTGTCTGTCTTTGTGTGCCCCTTGACGTCAAGGTCATCGGGGTAGCACGATGGCAGCAATCATCATATCTTCAGTGGGAATCAAGATTAGATAGTTCCCATATACTCTGTGAGTGTAGCTTAAGCAAGGATTTGGGGGTGCCTCAAGTACCCACACACAGTGGCCTTCTTTTTCGAAAGGCCACACGAGGTCTTTAGTTAGCAAGGTAAAAAAAAAAATAACATTCTACACTGCAACACTTCGCCTGCGGACCGTCAGAAAGACAGTCTATGAGTAATGTCAGGCTGGGAATCCAACACAGTCGAGACGGCTGAGAGTCAAGTACCGCACCGGCGAGTATCGAACAGTAAAGTGAGCAATGACACTTCAATTAAACTTTTTAACAGTTTGGAAGACACGGACGTACTTGAAGCTTACTTCTTGATGACAACTCAAACATGCCACACCATGATTCACAAAAATAACCACAATATGTTGTAGTGCAGTTTGTTTGATGAACACAGAAGCAAAATTGCTATCACATGTAGCTTCAAACATAATGAGACGGTTATTATTTCAAATGAGTGGTTAAAAAAAAAAAATGGGAACATGATTGGAAATTTGTCTCAATCCTTAAAACAGGCCGGCCTCACTGTTTGTTGCTCGAAATAAAGTTTAATTTGCGTAAAATCTCTTTGGGAATCGAAAGTGAACTACACTTAAAAGGGTTCTGGTCCAAAGAACCGTAGTTCCAAGGCTGATTGGGAGCAAAACGTGACTGCGTTTTCTCAGATTACTCCAAATTGTTTCTGTCTGTCATTTATCTCAACAGGCAATCTTCTGCAGTCTGGACTTAAGCTTTTATCATGTATTTATCTTTTATTGCAGACAACTATACAGTGCCCAGAGTGAAAAGGGACATATTTGAGGAGGAATTGAACAAACACAAACATAAAATTGCTTGCGTACTGCGAGAATTTGTGCGAAAAAGCTCCCCTAATATGGACCAAAACAGCTCGAGTTGCTCATTTTCCCAAACCCTGTCCATCATTCACTGACATATTGCTTCACATTGATAGTGTTCTCAGTGCAAAGACATGACCTTGTGGCTTAAAATAAACGTTTAAGTGATATTAAAATAATAACACTCCGTCATTCTGTAAGCACTGGAGGCGGCGATATCGAAAAACCTAATATTTTCGCATCAAATTCTATTTTGGAAACTTTATTATCATTAGTTTGTGTCTTGTGCACATGGTGTGTCCTGCTCTCTCCAACATCCACTGGAGGGCGGAAGGCCATTTCCATGGCGGCTTCACGTCCTGTTCTATTAAAGTGTGTAGGCTAAGGTGTGCTGGTTAAAGTGTGTAGGCTAAGGTGTGCTGGTTAAAGTATGTAGGCTAAGGTGTGCTGGTTAAAGTGTGTAGGCTAAGGTGTGCTGGTTAAAGTGTGTAGGCTAAGGTGTGCTGGTTAAAGTGTTTGGCCTAAAGTGTGTCGGGGAAAGTGTGCCGGTTGAAGTGTACCAGTTAGAGTCGAGAAGTTAAAATGTGCTGGGTAAAATGTGTCGGTCAAAGTATGGAGGTTAAAGTATGGAGGTTAAAGTATGGAGGTTAAAGTATGGAGGTTAAAGTATGCGAGTTAAAGTATGTATGTTAAAGTATGTAGGTTAAAGTATGGAGGTTAAAGTATGGAGGTTAAAGTATGAAGGTTAAAGTATGGAGGTTAAAGTATGGAGGTTAAAGTATGGAGGTTAAAGTAGGAGATATGTGGGGAGTAATGGATAGAGGGGAAATGAGGTTTAACCGGGAGGACCGTAATGCTGAGCAGTTAAAGTTATGGAGGTTTAAAGTATGGGAGGTTAAAGTATGGAGGTTAAAGTATGGAGGTTAAAGTATGGAGGTTAAAGTATGGAGGGTTTAAAGTATGGAGGTTAAATTATGGAGGTTAAAGTATGGAGGTATAAAGTATGGAGGTTATAAAGTATGGAAAGTATGGTTAAAGTATGGAGGTTAAAGTATGGGATTAAAGTATGAGGTTAAAGTATGGAGGTTAAAGTATGGAGGTTAAAGTATGGAGGTTAAAGTATGGAGGTTAAAGTATGGAGGTTAAAGTATGAGGTTAAAGTATGGAGGTTAAAGTTTATGGAGGTTAAAGTATGGAGGTTAAAGTATGGAGGTTAAAGTATGGAGGTTAAAGTATGTAGGTTTTAAAGTATGGAGGTTAAAGTATGGAGGTTAAAGTATGGAGGTTAAAGTATGGAGGTTAAAGTATGTAGGTTAAAGTATGGGAGGTTTAAAGTATGTAGGTTTAAAGTATGGAGGTTAAAGTATAGTAGGTTAAAGTATGTAGGTTAAAGTATGGAGGTTAAAAGTATGGAGGTTTAATAAAGTATGGAGGTTAAAGTATGGAGGTTAAAGTATGGAGGTTAAAGTATGGAGGTTAAAGTATGGAGGTTAAAGTATGGAGGTTAAAGTATGAGGTTAATTAGGAGGTTAAAGTATGGAGTTAAAGTATGGAGGTTAAAGTATGTAGGTTAAAGTATGTTAGGTTAAAGTATGTAGGTTAAAGTATGGAGGTTAAAGTATGGAGGTTAAAGTATGGAGGTTAAAGTATGGAGGTTAAAGATGGAGGTTAAAGTATGGAGGTCAAAGTATGGAGGTAAAGTATGGAGGTTAAAGTATGGAGGTTAAAGTATGTAGGTTTAAAGTATGGAGGTTAAAGTATGGAGGTTTAAAGTATGTAGGTTAAAGTATGTAGGTTAAATGATGGAGGGTTAAAGTATGGAGGTTAAAGTATGGAGGTTAAAGTATGGAGGTTAAAGTCTGGAGGTTAAAGTATGGAGGTTAAAGTATGGAGGTTAAAGTATGGAGGTTAAAGTATGGAGGTTAAAGTATTGAGGTTAAAGTGTGTAGGTAAAGTATGGAGGTTAAAGTATGTAGGTTAAAGTATGTAGGTTAAAGTATGGAGGTTAAAGTATGGAGGTTAAAGTATGGAGGTTAAAGTATGGAGGTTAAAGTATGTAGGTTAAAGTATGGAGGTTAAAGTATGGAGGTTAAAGTATGGAGGTTAAAGCATGGAGGTTAAAGTATGGAGGTTAAAGTATGGAGGTTAAAGTATGGAGGTTAAAGTATGTAGGTGTAAAGTATGTAGGTTAAAGTATGTAGGTTAAAGTATGTAGGTTAAAGTATGGAGGTTAAAGTATGGAGGTTAAAGTATGGAGGTTAAAGTATGGAGGTTAAAGTATGTAGGTTAAAGTATGTAGGGTTAAAGTATATGTTTAGGTTAAAGTGTGCTGGTCAAAGTGTGCGAGCAAATGTATGCTGATTAAGTGTGTAGGTTAATGTCTGGAAGTTAAACTGTGGCAGTTTAAGTGTGGCTGGTTAAGGTGTAGAGGAAAAGTGCGTCAGTTAAAGTGTGTTAGGTTAAAGTGCACAGGTCAAAGTGTGCCAGTTAAGGTGTAGAGGTTAAAGTGAATCGGTTAAAGTGTGGAGGTTAAAGTGAATCGGTTAAATTGTGGCAGTTAAAGCAAATCGGTTAAAGTGTGGTGTTTTTTTGTGCGGTGGTTAAAGTGTGGAGGTTAAAGTGAATTGGTTAAATTGTGGTGGTTTTAGTGTGGCGGTTAAAGTGAATCTGTTAAATTTGGTGGTTTTAGTGTGGCGGTTAAAGTGAATGGTTAAATTGTGGTGGTTTTAGTGTGGCGGTTAAAGTGAATTGGTTAAATTGTGGTGGTTTTAGTGTGGCGGTTAAAGTGAATCGGTTAAATTGTGGTGGTTTTAGTGTGGCGGTTAAAGTGAATCATTAAATTGTGGTGGTTTTAGTGTGGCGGTTAAAGTGAATCGGTTAAATGTGGTGGTTTTAGTGTGGCGGTTAAAGTGAATCGGTTAAATTGTGGTGGTTTTAGTGTGGCGGTTAAAGTGAATCGGTTAAATTGTGGTGGTTTTAGTGTGGCGGTTAAAGTGAATCGGTTAAATTGTGGTGGTTTTAGTGTGGCGGTTAAAGTGAATCGGTTAAATTGTGGTGGTTTTAGTGTGGCGGTTAAAGTGAATCGGTTAAATTGTGGTGGTTTTAGTGTGGCGGTTAAAGTGAATCGGTTAAATTTGGTGGTTTTAGTGTGGCGGTTAAAGTGAATTGGTTAAATTGTGGTGGTTTTAGTGTGGCGGTTAAAGTGAATTGGTTAAATTGTGGTGGTTTTAGTGTGGCGGTTAAAGTGAATCGGTTAAATTGTGGTGGTTTTAGTGTGGCGGTTAAAGTGAATCGGTTAAATTATGGTGGTTTTAGTGTGGCGGTTAAAGTGAATCAGTTAAATTGTGGTGGTTTTAGTGTGGCGTTAAAGTGAATCGGTTAAATTGTGGTGGTTTTAGTGTGCAGGTTAAAGTGAATCGGTTAAATTGTGGTGGTTTTAGTGTGCAGGTTAAAGTGAATCGGTTAAATTGTGGTGGTTTTAGTGGCGGTTAAAGTGAATTGGTTAAATTGTGGTGGTTTTAGTGTGCAGGTTAAAGTGAAACGGTTAAATTGTGGCAGTTAAAGCGAATCGGTTAAAGTGTGGTGGATTTTTGTGCGGTGGTTAAAGTGTGGAGGTTAAAGTGAATTGGTTAAATTGTGGTGGTTTTAGTGTGGCGGTTAAAGTGAATCGGTTAAATTGTGGTGGTTTTAGTGTGGCGGTTAAAGTGAATTGGTTTAATTGTGGTGGTTTTAGGTGGCGGTTAAAGTGAACGGTTAAATTGTGGTGGTTTTTGTGTGGCGGTTAAAGTGAATCGGTTAAATTGTGGTGTGGTTTTGTGTGGCGGTTAAAGTGAATCGGTTAAATTGTGGTGGTTTTAGTGTGGCGGTTAAAGTGAATTCGGTTAAATTGTGTGTTTTTAGTGTGGCGGTTTAAAGTGAATCGGTTAAATTGTGGTGGTTTTAGTGTGGCGGTTAAAGTGAATCGGTTAAATTGTGGTGGTTTTAGTGTGGCCGTTAAAGTGAATCGGTTAAATTGTGGTGGTTTAGTGTGGCGGTTAAAGTGAATTGGTTAAATTGTTGGTGGTTTTAGTGTGGCGGTTAAAGTGAATTGGTTAAATTGTGGTGGTTTTAGTGTGGGCGGTTTAAAGTGAATCGGTTAAATTGTGGTGGTTTTAGTGTGGCGGTTAAAGTGAATTGGTTAAATTGTGGTGGTTTTAGTGTGTAGGTTAAAGTGAATCGGTTAAATTGTGGCAGTTAAAGCGAATCGGTTAAAGTGTGGTGGATTTTTGTGCGGTGGTTAAAGTGTGGAGGTTAA
>CM068954.1:154925498-154941040 GCA_035128595.1 Eptatretus atami
CAGGAAAAACACAACTAGATCATGATATAAACCTCCCACAAAATTTTATCAGGATCGGATCAAAACCCACGGAGCTATGTTCGGGACAGACAGACAGACAGACAGACAGACAGACAGACAGACACCAATAACGAATATAGTGGTCACTTATTTTTTCGTGAACCATATATATATATATATATATACACAGAGATATAGAGATATTTATATAGACATATAGAGATATTTATATAGACATATAGAGATATTAACATATATATATATATATATATATATATATATAATATTATTATATTATATGTGTGTGTATATATATATATATATTATGTATGTGTATATATATATATATTATATATTATATATATATATATTATATATGTATATATATATACATATTATACACATATATATATATATATATATATATATATATATATATATATATATACTTATAGACATATATACATATATATACACATTAATATATATATATATATATAATATACTTATATAACTATATATACACATATATATATGTATATACACACACATACATATATATATATATATATATTATATATATATATATTATATATATATATATAATAACAGTCATGTGCCACTTAACGACGGGGTTACGTTCTGAGAAACGCGTCGTTAAGCGACGTCGTCGTTGTGCGAATATCTTTTTTTTTTTTTTTCTTTTCGTTTTCGAACATCGTACTTACACAAAACTACACACCTGGGCTATATGGTATAGCCTATTGCTCCTCGGATACAAACCTGTACAGCATGTTGCTGTACTGAATACTGTCGGCAATTGTAACACACCATAGAGACGGAAGACACGTTAGATTTACCTTTGTGCTGTTCATGACGGCCATCGTGTGTGTTAGCAGCAGCTTACAATCTCCTATCGCATCGATTATAGAAAGATGAATAAATAGCGTTTGGATTTATAAATACGTAATCATAGCATCGATGTTATAATTTACAAATGAAGAAACGAGCTCCTGTCAATTGTGATATATATTTTTGGAACAGTGCGATTGTTTTAACAACATGAAAAGCTTCACCAAAAAGAAATTTGTGATTTAATTTCGACTGTAACTGTAATGAATGTGATAGGAAAAACCTTCAGATTGTAAGGCTTTATTCACTTGATTCGAGCCGTCTCTACAAGCAGAGAAAAGAGAATATATATGTTATCAACACACGCAGGGATAAAAGCAATTAGCCAGCAAAGTACATGGAGTCTGGTACACTCTCAATTCCCACATTATAGGAGCAGCAAGTGAACCACAGCAGTTAATGGCAATGCCCCAGGACAGTCCCACCGACCGCGCGACACCCGGTTTTATCTGTCTGCGCGCGAGCCACGCGTCACGTGATACTTCGTCACTTCATCCTTATTTCACCACAAGTAACAACGATTTATTCGCGGAATTCTTCAATTCAAAGGTAATTTACTTGCTCGAAGGTAAACGTGCAAACATTGGTTCAGTTTGAAAGCCGATTTCCTTGAATCCCGATTTAGCACGACCCTGCTTTTTCGCGATGACATTTTATGGACCTCAACCGATGTATAACAGGCCACACTGTCGTTTATTATCATTATGAAGTATTATGTACTGTACAGCGTACATAATTGTATGTGCTATTTTTATACGAGGCCACATCAGCGAAAGGAATTTTTCAGTACATTATTTTTTTTTTTTTTTTTTTTTCAGAGCTGGCAGATCCGTCGTTGCCCGGAACGTCGTTAAGCGGCACATGACTGTATAAACAGCTCTGGAAATGAAGAGACCACTGCAAAATTATCAGTTTCTCTGGTTTTACTATTTATTGTATGTGTTTGAGTAAAATGAACATTTTTGTTTTATTCTATAAACTACTGACAACATTTCTCCCAAATTCGAATAAAAATATTGTCATTTTGAGCATTTATTTGCAGAAAATGACAACTGGTCAAAATAACAACAAAGATTCAGTGTTTTCAGAGCTCAAATAATACAAACAAAACAAGTTCATATTCATTTTTAAACAACACAATACTAATGTTTTAACTTAGGAAGAGTTCAGAAATCAATATTTTGTGGAATAACCCTGATTTTCAATCACAGCTTTCATGCGTCTGGCATGCTCTCCACCAGTCTTTCACATTGCTGTTGGGTGACCTTATGCCACTCCTGGTGCAAAAATTCAAGCAGCTCGCTTTGTTTGATGGCTTGTGACCATCCATCTTCCTCTTGATCACATTCCAGAGGTTTTCAATGGGGTTCAGGTCTGGAGATTGGGCTGGCCATGAAGAGGTCTTGATCTGATGGTCCTCCAT
Source organism: Eptatretus atami (assembly GCA_035128595.1). NCBI lineage: Eukaryota > Metazoa > Chordata > Myxini > Myxiniformes > Myxinidae > Eptatretus > Eptatretus atami. The sequence goes on from CM068954.1 coordinate 154,927,834, forward strand.
CCACACCTTGATTGACCTGGCTGTGTGGCATGGAGCATTGTCCTGCTGGAAAAAACCAATCCTCAGAGTTGGGAACATTGTCAGAGCAGAAGGAAGCTAGTGTTCTTCCAGGACAACCGTACGTGGCTTGATCATGAGTCCTTCACAAAAACAAATCTGCCCGATTCCAGCCTTGCTGAAGCACCCCCGATCATCACCGATCCTCCACCAATTTCACGGTGGTGCGAGACTGTGTGCTTGTAGGCCTCTCCAGGTCTCCGTCTAACCATTAGACGACCAGGTGTCGGGCAAAGCTGAAAATTGGACTCATCAGAGAATGACTTTACTCCAGTCTCTACGGTCCAATCCTTATGGTCTTTTGCAAACCTCAGCCTGGCTTTCTTGCTTCTTATTGATGAAGGGCTTTTTCTAGCTTTGCAAGACTTCAGCCCTGCCCCTAGGAGCCTGTTTCGAACTGTCCTCACGTGCACTTCACCCCAGCTGCCGTTTGCCATTCTTTTTGTAGGTCACTTGATGTCATCCTACGGTTGTTGAGTGACATTCGAATGAGTTGGCGTCCATCCTGGTCAGTGGAAAGTCGTTTTCGCCCTTGCCCGTCTGTAGCTTTGTTGTCCCCAATGTCTGCTGCTTGACCTTGTTCTTATGAACCGCCGTCTTTGAAATTTAAGGATGGAAGCAACGTGACGCTCACTGTATCCCTCTGCCAGTAAAGCCAGAATGGAACCCTTCTTTTCCTCACTCAAAACTTCTTTCAACTTTTTCCTTTTGGCATGGTCAATAGTGATTTTTTGATTCCAATTACTTTTGAGGTACACGAGCACTGTTTTTGCCATCCAGCTGGTCACACACACACACACACACACACACACGCACACGGAGGACAGTAGTACTCCATATAGAGGGCAGATACGGGAAAAATATAGCTGCCCATTCAAATGTGTCCACAATAATATGCTTATGAACTTACATGTGGTGAAGTCATAAGCATTTAAAAGCCATACCTTTTATTCTCGAGCTTTTTCTGAACTACCAAGACTTAAAAAGATGCCAGAATATATTGCAGAAGTACCATGTCGGGAGATCGCTAAAAAGCCAACTTCTACTTATTCTTCTTCTGCTTCTTCCCCTCTCTAAACAATGTAAAATTGTCGCCGAGCCTACCTCGATAACTGCTGAAGCCATGATCATGATTCCAACGCGTGGAAGTTACTTTGTCTCCGGGCTGGTGCACGCAACCCAAAATTTTAAAATACACAAAACATTAATCGTTTTCTCACAAAAAGAGATCAAACGTAAATGTGGACTCCATCAAACAAAGCCAGGACTGTGGGAGGTGAGAAGATGGACAGAACCATTCTAAAAGTGATAATATCCAAACCATTCCCTCAAACCAACTGAAACAAGTATTAAAACAATTTAATAACACACAAGTCTGGAGACGGCGATGGTTCACGAGCGGTATTTGACGATGTAGATTGTTTCAGAAGTCAAGGATGAGACCAATGTGATAATGTTTGACCAAGTTATAAAAATGATCAACATGATGTGGTACGAGTGACAGGTTATTAGCTGCAAAATGTCGAAAACCCGGTTTCGTTCAACAACTTTCAAAATTTGACCTTTGCATAACCTTTAAAGGTCACAAAACAATGTTGTGGACATTAAAAAAGGAAACAGGATACGTGCTATAGCTTATTGGAGTTAGTTCGTCGAAGAAGGTCGAAAACCCGGTTCGATTCCCACAACTTCGAAAATTTGACCTTTGTGAACTTTAAAGGTCAAAGGTCAAGGATTACGACCTTTGGTGCAAAACTTCCTCTGGAACATTCCAGAAACAATATAACGTCATATAGGCTATATGGCATTTCACACTCCTCGGATTATCCATACTTTGATGAAATCAGCGTAAAAACAAACTTGAAGGGGGCGCCACGGGCAAGGTGTTCGAGATAGAGCAAAATGGTTTCAAGATTTAGGTGGGGAATGACCTCAAGATTATGGATAAAAAATATTGTCATCCTCGCTCAAAGTTTGGGCGGTCGTATGATTTTTATGTCAAAATTCGAAATTTTCTAAGTTCGTGACCTTGTGACCTTGACCTTGGGATGAAAATGAAAAATCGGCTCTGTGGGGCTATGCAGGTGCCATTGGGCTAACCAAATACCGAAACCCCTGCCAGATTCGCCCAAACCCCCTCGGAGAAGATGGATTTTTAAAGTTCGTGACCTTGTGACCTTGACCTTGGGATGAAAATGAAAAATCGAGCTCCCTGGGCCGTGGGGCTATGGAGATGCCATTGGGCGAACCAAATACCGAAACCCCTGTCAGATTCGACAAACCCCCTCGGAGAAGATGCAAATTGAAATCGGCTACCCCCCTAAAAACACACGTTTTTTGGGCGTAGCTCCGCCCATAATGGGCACACCATGCCCATTCTCAGGAAAACACAACTCGATCATGATATAAACCTCCAACCAAAATTTTATCAGGATCGGATCAAAACCCACGGAGCTATGCTCGGGACAGACAGACAGACAGACAGACAGACACTCACCAATAACGAATATAGTGGTCACTTATTTTTTCTTGAACCAATAGATTTATACTATACCAAAATAACAAAATATGTAAAACAGGAGGCATTTTATTACTTTAAAAAATTGCAGAAACAAGAAAAAAAACATGAAAAAAAGTAAAAACATAGAGGGATGAAATATCAAAAAATACAACCAAACAAGGTCGGAATGACACCACATTACTATGCCACAATACGACATTACAATCCTCTTCTGGTTTAGCATCACAAGATCTTTTGACATTGTTCCATCAGAATCCCACAACCAAAGCAAATATATATATATTGATGTCCCATACTCTGTTACAGAGCATTGCTGATGCCAAAACATTTTCTTGGTAAAGGTTATGCTGTGTAGTTTGCCATTGCATGCTCAGATATATTGTATATGGTACAAAAGTCTGACTCCACTTAAATCAATGCAAAACTTTCTCCAACCTCAATTTGAAACATTATTTTTTTCATAATATTGACAATAAAATCATTCATATTCTTTATTATATTATCGTTATTATTCACTGAAACTTTGTCTTAACAGAATAAATGGAGGGTCATTACATTTGCGAGAAAGATAAAATTTATGTGAGCAGTCTGATTATGCTCCAGAGTGCATTACATTATTGTTGGGGGAAAAACTGACTCAAGCATACTATTCGATCCATAAACAAATTTAATCAATGCCAAATTCTCAAGGTTAAAGGGGGTCATACTGATTATTGAATATATGTAAAGAAAAAATTTGTTTTTTTATGAAAATAATAAGTGTAACTATATTCTTAAGAATTCAGGGAAATCCTGAGAAAGTGCTTTGGATTGACATATTACAACATAATGATCTATATTCAGAAAGTCTACACCACTTTCAAAATTTTCACCATTTGTTGCCTTATAGCCTGGAATTAATTGCATTAAATCAGACTTTTTCCACCTTTATTTACACATCAAAACCCACAACACCCAAGTGAAAAACAAATTCTACAAATAGCAGAAAATTCATTCAAAATACAAAACTAGATTATCTTGGTTGGATAAGTGTCCACTCCCCTTATAACAGCAGTTGTAAATAATCTCAGGTGCAATCAATCACTTTCAAAATTACACACCAAGTTAATTGGCCTCCACCTTTGTTAAATTGCAGTGATTTTGATTATTACCTCTGCCACCGAAGATGAAGGAGGTTATGTTTTCACCAATTTCTGTCAGTTTGTCTGTCTGTTTGTTTGTCTGTTTGTGTAAAGGATATCTCAAATAGTTGTTGACGGATCCGTATGAAATTTTGTGGACAGGTTCGAAGTGTAACAAGGACGAACTGATTAGATTGTGGTGAAGATCCGGATCCGGATCCGACTACTATAATTTTTTAAAGTGATTCCTCATCATGTAGAGATTGGGTTAAACCAATATATAGCACGATATCTCAAAAAGTTGTGGACGGATTCGGACCAATCTTGGTGTACAGGTTGGGTATGTTAGAAGGAAGAACTGATTCGATTTTGGTGAAGATCCGAATCCGGATCTGGATACGAGAATTATTTAATTTTTAAACTGATTCTTCATCATTGAGAGACTAGGGCCAAAAACGATATATAGCATGATATTTCAAAAATGTATTGGGCCAGATATGTTCTCGTGGGTCAGGCACAGCGTGACGGAGGTATGCGTTCTACTGAATACCCTTCTAGTTTCCATTTGTGACTGGAGTTTGTCAGGGGTGTGTACTGGCCCCCAGACTTTTCAGTGCTCGTCAGGACTGGAAGTGGGGAGGATGTTGGAGAGATCAAGCTGCGGTGCATCGCTTGGCAATGTCAAGATCTCTGACCTTGATTTCGCAGATGATGCAGTCATCTTTGCAGAGACTCTGGATATCCTTTTGGGGGCCCTCAAGGTGCTGAATGAGAAGTCTGAGCTGCTGGGATTACGGGTTTCCTCAGTCAAAACTAAGATCCAGGCTTTCAATGACATCTTGGATGCTGCTTTCTTATCTGCACCTGTTTGTGGTGAGGATGTTGAGTTCACGGAGAGATTCACTTACCTTCGCAGTGATATTCATGTCTCTGCTGGTTGTAAGCCAGAGGTCAACAGACATCTGGGTTGGGTCGAGGGAGTCATGGATTCACTGGATCATGGGGTGTGGCACTGTCGGTACCTGTGCCGGAAGCGATGCAAAGTTCCGAGTCTTCAGGTCCTTGGTGCTTCCAGTCTTGCTTTATGGATGTGACTTGGACTCTGACCAGGAATCTGAGATGGAGACTTAATTCCTTTGGTACCAGGTCTCTTCGGAGAATCCTTGGCTATAGATGGTCGGACTTTGTGTCCAACGAGCGGTTTCTGAGACTCAAATGAGATTTGTTACCTGCACTAGTTCCGTAAGCGTCAGCTGCGACTGTATGGACATGTGGCTCGTTTTCTCAACGCTGATCCTGCTCACCAGATTCTCTCAGCGAGGAAGCCTCGTAAGTGGAGGAGGCCAAGGAGCTGACCACATACCTTGTGGTTGCAGCAGGTTGATCAGCATCTCGAGGAGATGGGGATAGGCCAGGCTTCTGCCTGGGGGATGGCCAGACGGAGGCCCCACGAGTACCATCAGAAAGTGGATGCAGGGATGCGTTGCTCCAGCACACGCTCCCATACCTGACCTGACCTGACCTGATCTGACCTAATGGGATGATCTTCACAATGTACACGTTCATGTAGTGAGTGAGTGATGTGAAACAATGTAATTAGAACTGATTGAACATAACTGTACAACCGCTGGAGCAAAAGCACTGTTCATACATTCACAAAATTACATTGATGCCAATGTCATTAATGTATTGAATATGCATGTCATTAAGTATTTGCATCTTTCATTAAAGAGTGCCTGGAACAAAGTTGTCATTAATTTATATATATTTTTTGTATTTAAATATATATTTACATGTATGATGGATGTATGATGCAAATGTCTATGTACGTATGATGCATATATATGTTTATATGTTTGTTGCATATCTATGTACATATGTAAGTATGGTATATATATATGATGCATATCTATGTATATACAGTATGTATGTATGATGCAAATGTATATATGTATGTATGATGCATATCTATGTATACATGTATGATGTATATATGCATATAAATGCACATACATTTTATCAGAGAGATTGTCGATATCTTTCTTCTGCAAGCCATAGCAGTAGTAATGCAATAAATGTGATAATGACTCAAGGTTCTTAAAGTGCTCCCGCAAGTCATAAAAGCTGTTGGAATATTGCATTGGAGTGCTCAACCATGATCCTGTCACCTTTTTGAGAAAACGTATGTATATTTCTCTGAATGCTAAAGCAAAAGAAAACGAAAAAAAAAAGGAAAAGATAACCAAAATAAAAGAAAAGATAATGCTCATGGCTACATAGCTCAGAAAGGGCACAACACAATTTTCAACCACATCCATTAGCCTTGGACACCTCCATACGTCAACGAAGGCTCTAAAGTAACAGTGGAATCATTGTTGGACCCCGCAGCCTGTTTCTCATTACGCAGAATGTAATGAGGCCTTCTTTGAGGCATATTGCTTCACTAAGCTTGCCTCCCCTGTTGTGTGCCAAGCCTCGGCAATGTATTAATTTGACAGGGGGTTCTTTCCGTTTGAAAATACAGATCGCTGTTTGGTCAATCTTTGGCGGAGCGACTGGAGGGCTGACCTTTCGCACATCACAGGGCGAAAGGCGGGAAGTGTATCTCCATCTCATGGGAATCAAAAAGTGAACGGACACAAACATATTGGGATGTAATTGCAGGGTAATAACACTCTCGTATGAATATGCCAAAGAGCTAATTGCTCGCTTTGATGAGTTCCCATTAGAGGTGTTATATAAATAATGTTAATGACAATTTTCACTCAACATCATAGGCATTATGAGTTTTCTCTTCTCGTCTTCATCTCACATTATTTTGCCAATATTTTCTAAATTTGGTTTGTGTGTCAATAAAAAAACTTTCTCTTCTTCTTTGGTATTTTGTTATGGATGACAATTATTTCTAATTCCGAGCAGTGATACAAGGCTCATCATGGAATATAATGTATATGCATGTCTTTGTGTATATAAACATATATATATATATATTTATGTATATGTGCAAATTAACATTTATCGTACTGTATAGATATTACATGCAGGACAGATACGTTAATACACATCAGTGCACTTTTACATGACTTACAAGGCCATAAGGAGACAATGGATAAAGACATAGCAGATGGAATTTGAACCTGGGTTCCCAGCATCGTGAGCCAGGGGTTCAGATGGGAACACTAACAAACCAACCCTGATGCTAGTTGTCATTATGACAAAGCATCAAGTATGCACTCCAGAATTTTCACCGTTTTGCCAATAAAACTGGAGTTTCTTGCCAGCAAAAAAAAAAAACCAACCAACAAAAAAAAGCCTTATAAAAATCTCTTTCGTGCAGCTGTACACCCCGAAGAGGACTCGACGAGTTAATGTGTTTCAAAGCCCTGAAATTGAACCTGTAGCTATGTTTTTTGCCTCCAGGAGGCTGTTCCCTGGAACAAGACCTGCTCTCTGCTCGAGTAAGTCCACAATTTGCAGAGGTAGGAAAAACTCTCTGAAACATCTCATAATTATGGACATTGTGTGAAGAAAACATCTGATTCTTCGTGCAGTGATTACATAATGAACTCCATCAGTATTGCACTCCGACATGCTTAATGAGGGGGGTCTGGAAGGCCATAAACTGAAATGAATGATGAAGTAATAAAGGTCATTTGTAAGGGCCATTGAAAAGTGTGGAAGAAGGAGATGAAGAGAAAGGTAGAGACGAGGAAGGAGAGGGAAAAACAGAAGACGACGAGGAATATGGCCAGAATTAAGCCAAGCGGAGGAAGCAAAGATGTGAGCGAGTTCCCTACGGGTGCGGTATTCAGCAGACGAGTAGAATCCATCACTCACTGAACCGACTCGTAGGACATCTCCTTGCCAAGGCAGTGCCAACATCAACACACTGTGCTCCGGGCCAGACAGAAAGGCCGAGAAAAGGAGCCATCATAATGCACACTGATTGACAAATCCAAGGGAGAGCAGAGAAAATAAACATGGACAGGGGCTCGACTGTGTTCTCGCCGGCCTGCTGGGATTTCTAGCACGCAGAGCCGTGTAATCTCTGAGCCTCTGCTCCTTGGTTCATCTCCCTCCCTCCTCGTATCATTTATCACCGTTTCAAGCAGGTCCAGTTCCAACTAAGTGCAGAGGGAACTGACCACGTTAACAGCTGTCCCTCTTCTGTCCAAACGTCGCTTTTGCGATCGCCAGGCAGTGCACTCGGAACTCATTTTGTGTTTGTGGAGGGAACACACCATGTTGAGTGCTTTCTTTAGACTTTCCGACTCCCCTCCCTCTCCTCGGCTATAAGGGACACTCCACCAGGCCCTTATTAATAAGAGGTCATTGGCGCAAAACTCCGAGATACTGCACTCAAATGGTCCTTTCAACCACAAATTCTGAGAAAACATCAACTTGCTAGGAAATGAATGGGTGGCCATTTTACTCACTTTCTCTCTATAAAGTGCTGAAAGCATGGGATGGGCTGAGTGTTTTGATTTCTTGGACAGTAACAATGCATTGACTTAGATGCACCTTGTTGGTATAAAGTACACGCACCGATGCAAGTGTGTGCACGCGTGTACGTACACACACACACACACACACACACACACACACACACACCGGTCTCACCCTTACACGCTTCCTCGCTCTTAATTACAGGAAATTTATAAAGTTCGCTTTCAAGGTGCAGGACAAAGACATACATTTATCCAACCGTCACTGCCCATATTAGCTGCTTTCCAACCCCAGCGCCAGGGGCAGGGAAAGATCTGCCCGTTTTCCTTCCCGGACACACAACTAAAGTTTGTGGGATGCAGGCTTTGCTTCCCTCGTGCAGCCACGGTCTTTTCCACTCTTTGTCTCGGCTCTTTCTTAGCCCTCCCAAGAGCAGATTCTCCCACATCTGCAAGCACTTTGTGAACAGAAACTTGCGTTCTGACCACCGTCGGGCCGATTACCCAACCGCACCATGACGCTTCTCACCAGCAAACCACTGCGTGCGGAAGCTTCTCAGTCACTCAGAGAGAGAGAGAGAGAGAGAGAGAGAGAGAGAGAGAGAGACAGAGACCGAGCCAGAGGAGGGAGAGATAGAGGGGATATGGGAGGAAGAGGAGGAAGAGGAGAGATGGGAGGAAGAGGAGGAAGAGGAGAGATGGGAGGAAGAGGAGAGATGGGAGAAAAGAGAGACCGACAAATTCCTTGCATCACATTTGCTGGATTGTAATGCCAAAAATGAATATTTCCTCATGTCTTGTTTTTATTTCTATTTTTCGTACTTTGTTGACAAGCAAGAGTGACAGATAAAATCAAAATTGTTAAATATATGTCAGGCAGAAAAGTGATACATTCAGCTGGATTAAACGGTTCTTCGCACGTGCATCCAGAGAAGTTTGGAACACCACCAAATTATATTTAAGGTGACACAACCAACAAAAGATGTGCTTCCACTATTCAGGTTTCGTGACGTCATTTCATCTTATGACATCTTCACCTGCTATTAGAGTATTCCAGGAAGCTCTCCAGCTCGAGATATCCCTGCAGTGTTCTCTCTCACTTTGAATGTGCTCAGATAGCAATTTCATGCAATTGTTCGTCATTTATTCGAGTCCTTTCAGTCTTATTATTAGTATTAAATATATAAATTAAGAGATTAAGACTGCTAGTCTCAGCTTATGTTTATGTCACAAACTATAAAAGTAAAAGGATTCTGCATATTCGGGGCTACTCTCCTCCACCACCTCCACCTCCTCCTACAAATTGTCTGCTTACATTATATGATTATAAGTATACTTACAGAACTGTATGGATTATGGAGTACTTTACTTACTTATCCTATTTCTTCATTTGGCAGGGAATATATGGCCACAGTCTACAATTACTGAAGATACATCACACTATTATAGGATCACATTAATGCACACAGGACAGCAGACTTAATGCCACCTCCGAATGACGTTTTGCAGGTAATACAATGGCACCTTTAGTCGGGTTTGACTGCTCATAGAATCGAACCCCGAACCAGACAACATCCCTTGGAGGGGGTGAGCAAAGGCCGTGTGATTCATTCTGACATAAAGAATGAAAACGGGGCACGACTATATACAAGAAGCAAACAAGCAGAATACACTTACAGGAATCATAACTTTTTGAGAATGTCACCATGCAGGTCACCATGCAGGTCACCATGCAGGTCACCACGAATGCCTTTGGAACGGCAAGCTGATTAAAGCTCTTTGTGATAAAACTCGTCACGACTTCAATATGTCCCTCCGGTCAATGTGCAAGCTATGTTTGAAATTAATCCCAGCACAAGCTCCCCGTCATTTTCTCCCGCTCGATGAATTTGGCTCAGTCGTGGCAGGGGTCTTCTCCAGGTCTCAACAGGCCGGAGATGAATAACAGCAATAAAGTTAGTTGCATGCCTGGCGATAGAGAATGAGAAGATGACACAGAAGATAAATTTTGCTGCCTGAGAAATTGGAGAAGGCTGTGAGTGGTCCGGCAGAGCCCAAGCTTCTAGCTCCGCAAGCCCGAGACTGAAAGATGTCAAACTTTGATCAGAACTTTAGTTTCTTACCCAGAGTTCTCGAAGACGCTTCACGGCAGAGTTTGATGGAAGGAGACAAAGGAAAATAACTTTACATTCACGATTTGGTTTGATTCTCAAAAGTATAAGAGCTAAGTTGATTATCAAAAATGGCTGGTAGAATCGCTTGGTTTGTGCACCTGTCCTTCAACTGTCTAGCCAGGGTTCGAATCCTGACCCAGCTCTGCCCGTCATCTTGGTGTTTTGCATGCAGGGTGAGACATTGATGTGTGTGCTCCATTCCTTGGATGGACGTTAAGCTGCACTAGCTGTGTGACAATACTGGTCATTGGTGGGTTCATCCAGTTGCCCTGCATGGTGGCATGAGCTGGTGGATGCTCAAGATTCCCTGGTGTCTTTTGCGAAAAGGTGGTGAGTTATCGACGGCACCCTGAAGACATTACAACTTCCTACCCAAATCACATTGTTGAACATCAGTCATGCTTGGCTCGCAGGTTCGTGAAAGACTTGGTTCAAATTTCCCCTGAGCAAACCCCACGAGGTGGGAATAATTGGAGCCGTTAAAAGTAGTAGTGGATGCAGTTATAATTGAGAAAAAGTACTTGTGAGATAGGCAAAGTTATTTTCTCAAAAGTTAAAACAAACAGTTGCTCAATATGAACCAATTCGGATTTCCAGCTGAATTATCCTGCCGTTGCATACTTACTCATGATGTATTTTTTTCCTTTGTGTTTCTCTTGAATAAATGTACACGAGTTTGTAATTATTATTTCACCTGGAACACAATTCAGGTGAGCTCATGGGATGTCGAGTCGTCCGTCCGTCTGTCCGTCCACGCATCCATCAACACTTGCAACTTCTTCTCCAAAAACTGCTGATGGGATCTTGATCAAACTTGGTTAAAATTATCTTTGGTATGGTAGAACTCAAGTTTGTTCATGGCATCTTCCCCCACTGCCTACAGGTAAGGGCATAGTCATGCTTAAAGGTCCCAAAAGTACTTGAATTTCGATCTAGTTTGGCTGCAATTTTGTATTACAGAAAAACCTTTAATGATCTTATTCTCACGTACTGCGTAACCGATCAATGTGAACTTTAAATTTGTGATCAATAACAATGACATCATCAGTCACGTGGTATGGCAGCCATATTACATCATAAGAAAACCTTTAACAAGCCAGTAGGCGACATGGGTGGTCGCTATATAATTGCATACTAGTCATACAGTTTTTGACGGATCGGGCTGAACATTTTTGACAAAGAGGTTGATTATAGTGCGCATAAAAGCGCAGAAGCCGATTTTTGATTTTCGAAAAAGATATATATATATATATAAATATTTTTCGGATTTTTTCAAAAATTTCAAAGTCCCGTTGCTAGGCAACGGTGGCGTCCATAGCAACGGTGCTCAAATGCATATAACTAGATCCTGGTATGAACCTACCAGTCAAGTTTCATCAAAATCAGTTGACTCCTCTGGCCTCCAGAGCTGTCCATTACATACATACAGACGGAAAACCTGAGAATAACGGTAGTCCAGCGACCACCCAAAAATCTCCTTTTCTGAAACCGCTTCGCTGATCAATGCAAAATGATAAATTTATGATTGACTTCCCATGGGAAACATAATTTGTTAACAATGATGTCATTGGTCATGTGGTCTGGCAGCCATATCGGACCAAAGGAAAATCTTTAAAATTAATTTTCTCTGAAACCGCTTAACCAATCAACATGAAACTTAAAACATATGATCGAGTACCAATGGGAACGTGAGATTAAAAGAAGCTGATCCGAAACACAATGTGGCCCCCAGTGATGTCAGGATACAGAAAGTGGGCGATATCTCAAAAAATATGAATTATAGACACCATGGAATTGAACCCTATCAAATAGGACCAATTACGATACAACAGGAAGTGACATCATCATACCGGAAGTGGGCAATATCTCAAAAACGAAGGCTCATAGACAGTAAGGAATTGCAGTACTATACTGTGAACATCATGTCAACACTACCTGCCCCAAAATGGATTCGAGACTCCAATCCATCACTCCAATTTTTGGCAACCGGCCATATGAGCGACAGGACCATTGGTCTTCTATTTTTATTATTCCCATCCGATCCAATGTACCATACTTTGTTACAGAGCGTTGGTTCTGCCAAAGGAGTTCTTGGCAAAGGTTATGCTGGGCGGTTTCCCAGCAAGCCATTCCCAGCAGTAGTTAGAGCAGAAATTTTGAATTTGGCCAAGGTGCTGGTGATAATTCACTGACTCTTCATGAAGGAAATTTGTGGGATCTTTAACGTCCACCAACTAATGCCGGCAGATGGGACATCCAGTTTAACCTCCATTCGATGGACTGCACACATTAATGAATCACCCTGCCTGTGAAACACCTGGATGGCACTTTATAGCTGGGTCGGGATTCAAACACAGGCCTGATGGTTTTGAGGCAAGTGCGTATACTTCTGGGCCATCCTATCAGCCCAAGGTTATTATTATTATCATTATTATTATTATTAGTATCATCATCATGGCAGAATTAATTGGGACTTTTTGCGGTAAAATATTGGAACGGCAATTTTTAAAAGTTTGCATAATACGAGAGATGACAAATTTTGAATATATTAATGTCCTTTGTGTCGGAGGAAAAAAAAAAAATACTTTCACTTTCCTGAACAGCAAAAAAGACGAGTTTGGAGAGATGACCCAGAAGTGGAAGACATCGTCAGGTGCAAGACCTGTCCAACTTTTCAACTTCACGCCTTTCATTGTAAAACCACCGATTAATTAGAAATTGTTCACTGCAAAGGTTATCAATCCATGAAATGGAGTAAGAGTGCACAGCAGCATGAGGGTCGTTCAAAGCGTTCCAAGAATGACAAACTCACAAAATAAATACATTTTATTTACAAATTTTTACACGTAGTTGTACTTTCCCCCCCGTAATGTTTCACCTCTTGTGAGT
>CM068954.1:154944885-154956188 GCA_035128595.1 Eptatretus atami
ATAAATAAATAAATATAAATATAAACAAATAAACTCACGCACACACACACACACACATATACATTCATACATATATATGAATATATGTACATAGAAAAATAAATAAATAAATGGGGAGATCGAAAGCAATCAAGTATCCTCCAGAATTTCAACCGTTTTGCCAATAAAAACTGGAGTTTCTTGCAGCAAAAAAAAAAAAAACCAACAAAAAAGCCTTATAAAAATGCTCTTTCGTGCAGCTGTAACCCCGAAGAGGATCGACGAGTTAGAATGTGTTTTCAAAGCCCGAAATTGAACCTGTAGCTATGTTTTTTGCCTCAGGAGGCTGTTCCCTGGAACAAGACCTGCTCTCTCTCGAGTAACGTCACAATTGCAGAGTAGGAAAATCTCTGAAACTCTCATAATTATGGACATTGTGTGAAGAAAACATCTGATTTCCTTCGTGCAGTGATTTACATAATCGAACTCAATCAGTATTGCACTCCGACATGCTAATGAGGGGGTCTAGAAGGCATAAACTGAAATGATGTATGAAGTAATAACGGTCATTTGTAAGGCCATTGAAAAGTGTGGAAGAAGGAGATTGAAGTGAAAGGTAGAGACGAGGAAGGAGAGGAAAAACAGAAGACGACGAGGAAATGCCAAGATTAAGCCAAGCGGAGGAAGCAAAGATGTGAGGCGGTTCACACTACGTGGGTGCGGTAATTCAGCAGACGAGTAGAATCCATCACTCACTGAAACGACTCGTAGGACATCTCCTTGCCCAAGGCAGTGCCAACATCAACACAACGTGCTCCCGGGCCAAGAACGAGAAAGGCCGAGAAAAGGAGCATCATAAAAATGCACACTAGATTGACAAATCCAAGGAGAGCAGAGAAAAATAAACATGGACATGGGGCTCGACTGTGTTCTCGCCGGCCTGCTGGGATTCTAGCACGCAGAGCCGTGTAATCTCTGAGCCTCTGCCTCCTTGGTTCATCTCCTCCCTCCTGTATCATTTATCAACGCCGTTTCAAGCAGTCCAGTTCCAACTAAGTGCAGAGGGAACTGACCACGTTACAGCTGTCCCTTTCTGTCCAAACGTCGCTTTTGCGATCGCAGGCAGTGCACTCGAACTCATTTTGTGTTTGTGGATGGGGGGGAACACACCATGTGAGTGCTTTTATTAGACTTTCGACTCCCCTCACCCTATTCTCCCCGCTATAAGGGAAAAAAGAAACCCCCAAAGCTCCAACTCAGGCCCTTTATTAATAAGAGTCATTGGCGAAACTCCGAGATACTGCAACTCAAATGGTCTTTCAACGCACAATTCTGAGAAAACATCAACTTGCTAGGAAAATGAATGGGGGCCATTTTACTGCACTTCTCTCTATAAAGTGCTGAAAGCAATGGAATGGCTAGTGTTTTGATTTCTTGGGACAGTAACATGCATTGACTTAGATGCAGCCTTGTTGGTATAGAAGTAGCAAAATCGCACCGATGCAGAGTGTGTGCACGCGTGTACGTACACACACACCACACACAACACACACACACACACACCACCGGTCTCACGCCTTACACGCTTCGTCGCTCTTAATTACAGAATTAATGAAAGTTCGTTCAAGGTGCAGGACAAAGACCATCATTTATCCACCGTCACTGCCTATTAGCTGCTTCCAACCCCCAGCGCCAGGGGCACGGGAAAGATCTGCCCCGTTTTTCCTTCCGGACACACAACTAAAGTTTGTGGATGCAGGCTTTGCTTCCCTCCGTGCAGCCACGGTCTTTTCCACTCTTGTCTCGGCTCTTTTCTTAGCCCTCCCAAGAGCGCAGATTCTCCCACATCTGCAAGCACTTTGTGAACAGAAACTTGCGTTCCTGACCACCGTCGCGGGCGATTACCCAACCGCACCATGACCTTCTCGACGCAGCAACCACTGCGTGCTGAAGCTTCTCAGTCACTCAGAGAGAAAGAGAGAGAGAGAGAGAGAGAGAGAGAGAGACAGAGACAGAGACAGAGAGGGAGAGACAGAGAGAGAGAGACAGAAGGAGGAGAGAGAGGAGATATGAGGAGAGGAGAGATGGGAGAAAAGAAGACCGACAACAAAAATTCCTTGCATCACATTTGCTGGATTGTAATGCCAAAAATGAGTAATTTCCTCCATGTCTTGTTGTTTATTTTCTATTTTTCAGTACTTTGTTGACAAGCAAGAGTGAGATAAAGTCATAAGATTGTTAAATATATTGTCAGGCACGCACACAAGTGTAACATTCGCGTGGAATTAACGGTTCTTCGCAAGCGTGCATCCAGAGAAGTTTTGGAACAACGCCCAAATTATATTAAGGTGACAGCACTCAACAGAAAGATAGATTGCTTCCATATTCCAAGTGTTTCGTAGACGCTCATTATCATCTTATGACATCTTTCACCTGCTATTAGAGTATTGCCAGGAGCTCTCCAGCTGCGAGATATCCCTGCAGTCTGTCTCTGTCTCACTTTGATGTTGCTCAGATAAGTAAATTTCACATGGCAATTGTTCGTTCATTTATTTACGAGTCCTATTCAGTCATTATTATCAGTATATGGGAAATATATAAACTATAAGAAGACTTGCACATGTGAGGCTGTCAGATCTCAGCGTTATGGTTTATGTCACAAACTATAAAAGTAAAAGGATTTTACAATAATTCGGGCTACTGCTCCTCTCAATCCACTGCCCTCCAACCTCCTCCTAACAAATTGGGTCTGCTTACGATATATATGATTATAAGTTAGGCAACTTACAGAACTGTATGGATATATGGAGTACTTTACTGTACTTATCCTATTTCTATCATTGGCAGGGGAATATATAATGGCCACAGTACTTACTAAATTCACTATAGATAACAGAATGGACACGCACGATGCAACTGAATGCACCGTCGAAATCACGATGTCGTAATACAAAAGGGCATCGGGCTGTATGAGCCGTTATCGGGCGTATGCCCGGTTAGTTCAATGATGTTTCAGCGAATGCCCCATCTAGTCGTTTATCATCGAATCGCAACCCGAACCAGACAACATCTCCATTGGGGGGTGAAGAAAGCCTATGTGATCTACATTCTGAATAAAAGAAATTTGAAAAAGGCGGCCACGACTATATCCAAGGCAAGACAAGCCAGATACACTTACAGGAATCATATACTATTTTGAGAATGTCACCATGCAGGCAATGAGGTCCCAGTGCAGGTCACCCAACGAATGCCTTTGGAAACGGCATAGCTGATTAAAGCTCTTTGTGCGATATAAACTCGTCACGACTTCAATAGATGTCCTCCGGTCAATGCTCAACTATGTTTGAAATTTAATTCTCCAGCACAAGCTCCCCGTCATTTTCTCTCCCGCGTGATGAATTTGGCTCAAGTGCGTGAGGGTCTTCTCCAGGTCTCACAACAGGCCGGAGATGATAAACAGCAATAAAGTAGTTGCAATGCCTGGCGATAGAGAAATGAGAAGATGACACAGAAGATAAATTTTTGCTGGCTGAGATTGGAGAAGGCTGTGAGTCGGTCCGGCAGAGCCCAAGCTTCCTGCTCCGGCAACGCCAGACTGAAAGATGTCAAACCTTTGATCAGAAACTTTAGTTTCTTACCGCAGAGTTCTCAGAAGACTGCTCACGGCAGAGTTTTGGTATGGAAGGAGACAAAGGAAAATCAGACTTTACATTCACGATTTGGTTTGATTCTCAAAGTATAAGAGCTAAGTTGATTATCAAAAATGGCTGGTAGAATCGCTTGGTTTGTGGCACCTGTCCTTCAAACTGCTAGCAGGGTTCCGAATCCATGACCCAGCTCTGCCCGTCAGTCTTGGTGTTTTTGCATGCAGGTGAGACATTGATGTGTGTGCTCCATTCCTTGGATGGACGTTAAGCTGCAACTAGCTGTGTGACAATACTGTTGTCATTGGTGGTTCATCCAGTTGCCCTGCATGGTGATGAGCTGGTGGATGGCTCAAGAATTCCGTGGTTGTCTTTTGCGAAATAGGTGGTGAAGTTATGTCGAACGGCACCCTGAAGACATTCACAGACTTCCTACCCAAATCACATTGTTGAAACATCAGTCATTGCTTGGCTCGCAGGTTCGTGAAAAAGATTGGTTCAATTTCCCCTGAAGCAAACCCCACGAGGTGGGAATAATTGGAGCCGTTTAAAGTAGTGTGGTAATGCAGTTATAATTGAGAAAAAGTACTTGTGAGATGGCAAAGTTATTTTCTCAAAAAGTTAAAAAACAACAGTTGCTCAATAATGAACCAATCGGATTTCCCAGCTGGAATTTCCTGCGTTGACATACTTACTTCATGATAGTATTGTTTTTCACTTTGTGTTCTCTGTGAATAAATGTTTAAACGAGTTTGTAATGTATTATTCACTGGAACACAATTCAAAGGCTGAGCTCATGGGATGTCGAGTCGTCCGTCCGTCGTCCGTCACAGCATGCCATCAACACTTGCAACTGTCTTCTCACAAAATGCTGCTGATGGATCTTGATCAAACTTGGTTTAAAAATTATCTTGGGTATGCTGTAGATAACTCAAGTTGTTTCATGGCAATCTTCCTCCCACCTGCCTACAGGTAAGGGCCATAGTCCATGGCTTAACAGGTCCCAAAGAGTACTTGATTCGATCTAGTTTGGCTGCATATTTTGTATTACAAGAAAAAGCCTTTAATGATTCTGTATTCTCACGTACTGCGTGAACGATTCATTGAACTTTAATTTTGTGATCAATAACAATGACATAATCAGTCACGTGGTAATGGCAGCACATATTAAACATGCATAAGAAGACCTTTATACAAGCCAGTAGCGAACATGGTGGTCGCTATATTATTGCAATAGCTAGTCATACAGTTTTTTGACGGATCGGCTGAATCATTTTTGACAAAGAAGGTTGATTTATTAGTGCGCAATAAAGCGCAGAATGCCGATTTTTGATTTTCGAAAAAGATATATAATATATATATATTTTTCGGATTTTTTCAAAAAATTTCAGAAAGTCCGTGCCTAGGCAACGGTGGCCGTCCATAGCAACGGTGCTCAATGCATATACTAGATCCTGTATGAACCTACCAGTCAAGTTTCAATCAAATCAGTTGCTCCTCCTGGCCTCCAGACTGTCCCATTACACATAGCATACAGACGGAAAACCCTGAGAGAATAAACGGTAGTCCAGCGACCCACCCAAAATCTCCTTTTCTGAAACCGGCTTCGCTGAGTCAATGCAAAATGTAATTTATGGAATTGACTTCCCATGGAACATAAGTTTGTTAACAATGATGTCATTGGTCAATGTGGTCTGGCAGCTCATATCGGACCAAAGGAAAATCTTTTAAAATAATTTTCTCATGAAACCGCTTAACGCCAATCACATGAAACTTAAAAACCATATGATCGAGTACCAAGTGGGAACGTTGAGATTAAAGAAGGCTGATCCGAAACAACAATGTGGGCCCCCAGTGATGTCAGGATATACAGAAAGTTGGGCGATATCTCAAAAAATATGAATTAAGACACATCGGAATTGACCCTATCACTAAGAGACCATTACGCATACAACAGGAAGTGACATCATCATACGGAGTGGGGCAGATATCTCAAAAACGAAGGCTCATAGACATAAGAATTGCAGTACTATACTGTGAAACATGTCAACACGTACCTGCCCCAAAATGTGATCGAGACTCCAATTCATGATCAAGTTTTTGGGCTAACCGCGGCCATTATGACCGAACAGGACCATTGGTCCTCTATTTTTATTATCCATCGCGATCCAATGTCCAGTCACTTTGTTAGGCAGAGCGTTGGTTCCTGCAAGGAGTTCTTTGGCAAAGGTTATGCTGGGGCGGGGGTTTTCCCAAGCAAGCCATTCCCAGCAGTTAGTTTTAGAGGCATGAAATTTGATTTGGCCAAGGTCTGGTGAATATTACTGAGTCTTAACATGAAGGAAATTTGTGGGATCTTAAACGTCCACCAACTAATGCCGGCAGATGGGACATCCAGTTTAACCTCCGATTCGAGTGGAACTGCACACATTTATGAATCACCCTGCCTGTGAAACACCTGGATGGCACTTTATAGCCTGGGTCGGGATTCAAAACACAAGGCCTGACTGTTTTGAGTGCAAGTTGCGTATTAACTTCCTGGGCCATCCTATCGAAGGCCCTAAGGTTATTAATTATTATCATTATTATTATTATTTCAGTATCCATCAGACAGGCAGAATTAAATTGGACTTTTTGCGGTAAAATGATTGGAAACGGCAATTCTTTAAATAGTTTGCATAACTACGTAGAGAATGACAAATTTTGAAAATATATTAGATTGTCCTTTGTGTCGGAGGAACAAAAAATAAATAACTTTCACTTTCGCTGAAGCTAGCAAAAAAGACGAGTTTGGAGAGATGACCCAGAAGTGGAATGAACATCCGTCAGGTGCAAGACCTGTCCAACTTTTCAAACTTCACGCCGTTCATTGTAAAACGCACCTGATTAATTAGAAAAATTGTTCACATGCATAAGGTTCAATCCATGAAAATGGAGTAAGAGTGCACAGGCAGCATGAAGGGTCGTTCAAAGCGTTCCCAAGAATTGACAAACTCACAAAAAAATACATTTTATTTAAGCAAATTTTTACACGTAGTTGTACTTTCCCACCCCGTGAATGTTTCACCTCTTGTGAGTATCTCTTCCAGGACATTTTTGAGGTGGCTCCGACGCCTCTGTATGGACAATATAACAAGATGAGGACTAAGAGAGATTTGACCATGAAAAATTCTGGCCATTTCAGATCTTGCCATGTCGGGTGTTAACAGGGTTTTAGGCGACTTCGGTCTAATGACGCAGTAGATTTTTTCCCGTGCTCATGCACAAAAATCCTTGCACATAATTCGAGAGGACCAGGCAGCCAATGGCTCATAAATCTCGGGCTCATAAGCCCGGGCCCGAGCACGATCACTGGCACTTTGGCGATTGGAGACGGAGACGCGCCACGGGTCTACAGTATGCATGGACGACACCCACAGATTGTGGCCGCACCCAATCAAACGCGCACAAACCAAAGCGTTCACAGGGCTCAGCGGTTTAGGGCCAGAAAAAACTATTCGTGGTGTGTGTGTCTCTAACCTCTCTCCCTACTGTCTTTTCCTCCCCAAGATCTCTTTCTCTCCTCTCTCTTATTGAATCTGAGGAACTAGGCAAATATGATGTGGCCAAGACGTGAAACACCAAAGGCGCTTTGCGGCCCCAGGGCAGATCGAGGGCGCGACATTTAGTGGTGTCTCACGCTCGCCTTGTTGGAGGTGACGAGTGGCCCATGACTGGTCTGCCTGATATTCATCCCACCGCTGCCCGCCCACCTGCCGCCCAAAACTCATTTCCTCCCGCCATTCTCATTCGCCGTTAATTGATTCCCAGCCGCAAGGGCTCCAAATTTTCGAGTCTTCTCCGGCGCTCGCTGAATATGTTTACCCGCCGTTCCCGTCCTCCACAACAGAGCGGGTGCCTCGCGGGCCATCGGTCCCCATCGTGAAAATTGCGACCCTGTGGACCCATTGAAAAAGCAGGACCCCCGGTGTACTTTCAAGCCAAAATGTTCTAGCCCAAGCTCCTCCGGAGGAAAATGGGCCTAAATCGATCGCATCGATAATTGCCGCGTTCACCGGTACGTGGAAGGAAGAATGTTCCAGGTCGATCATTACAAATCAAGACCGTTTTCAACATCATCAAGCAGACGAGAGGAAGCGCATGCGATCGTATAAAGTTCGATGGGATCTTTGTTCGGGTTCACGGAGGGAAGCGTTACTTACTCCTGCGACATGGGAAGCAAGCGCCTAACCATTTAATAAACCAAGCATCTACGTGATGGAGCAAATGTTGTAATGAAAATCTTCTCTCTTTGATGAAGCTGCAAGTCTTTCAAAAGCTTGTCCTCTTCCACACTGCTGGGAGCATGGTGCACCTCCGGTGCATGACCCGAACGGCAAATGCAATTAAATCAAGTTGGTCGATGAGATGACGGTTTGGCATCCTGGCGGACGCCATTCACTCTGAGGTTACTCGGCCTGTCTGGTCTACGATGTATAAAACTGTCCTCATTTTCGCACCCCAAACCTAACCACAACCATCCCCAGTTTTTTTTTTTTTAACTAAAACCCTCCTCCATTAAATCTCGCAGTGAGAAAAATACGGAGAGATCTGCTACACAGGGGTCACACCCAGGCAGAGCAGGCAATCCGTAGAGTGTTGTAAAGTTTTTGCATGGACTGCTATTCTCAAGTTCCATCAATGTGACAAATAAGTTGACTATGAGGCTAAGTATTATGAATATAAGCGAACTTTGTTCGGTGTTATTATCAACGTCAGCTCACCATGGGAATTAGAAAATTCCAAAAGTGGCAAGGACGTGCAACTGGGTCCGGAAAGCTTGTATTTGGTAAATTATAAAAGCAAAGGGGGCTTTAGTAAAAGAAATAGAAAAAAGAAGAAAAAGGTGAATACAAGGAAGAAGGACAAAATTAAGAGAGACCCAAAGATGAGAAGTATAAAAAAATTGAGCAAAAAGACGCAAAGATGGGGTGAGTGGTGTTGCTTGACATTTATCTGGAAACTTTAAGAGGCAACAGTTGTGATCTGTGAGAGTAATGTCGCAGGACGGTAAATATATCAGAAAAGGAGGGGCCAAGTTAGGAATGGGAGAGGGAAGGGGTAGGGGAGGGGTGACTGAAGAGATGCCTTTCGTGGATGCCCTCCACCCAGACCTCCGCTAAGAGACAGGAGCTTTTCCAAATTGCGTGCAGGTAAACCCGATGAACTTGAAATGCTTCGGTGGGCAAGAACATACAGGACAATGGATTCAAGGAGTCAGCAGGAGAAGAAAGCCACATCTGATCTGTCTCTGCTGCAAAGAAGAATTGGCCGGTTGGGTATTAAGCCGGCTTACATGTGGGCCACGTATATTCTGATCTGGCAAAGGCCATTAGCAGAGTTGTATGCATGGTGCGAGAGTAAGAACACCACGGAGAGAAGAAAAACTTATTGAAAAGGGCAAATATAGGTATTTGGTAGCTAGAAGTGCATAACTCCGCTTATGGCGAATGATCTCTCTTCGGGCATTACCAGTACACCATGATAACGAGCATTTTCGTGGAAAATACTTGCTGCTTAAACAACGCCGTGCCACTGAGAGCATTTATTTTAAGAAGGAATCATAAACAAAATGGAAGCCAAGAAATTCTTGTAAGGGAATAAGCACTGTATATACATATATATATATAATATCTAATATATATATATAACTATATATACTATATATATACACATTGGGCGTATATTCAGAGGTGGGAGCGATGTAGATTTGAAGTGAAATGCTGTTCAGGCTCGATGCATGGTCGAGTTGAAGGCGATTTTTGTATTCTCAACACCTGCGCTATGAGGATCACTTTGTAATGAGTTTGGACATGAGAGGTTACGCTGAGGGGTTATATGTTGTGTATGTGTGTATCTGTATATGTTATATGTATAATTTCTATATAAATACAAGACCTTCACACTAAAAAGACTCGGCTCGCCGTCAACGCGATCCTATGAATTGCTGTAGCACTTAGCGACATGCGCGCAATGTTGTGGGAAGTGCTTGGGTCGTTGCATAGTACCAACTTGGCATTTTGGCAGCAATGCGTATTTTGCTCATTGCCCCATGTACGGTCTGTCGTCTGCGTACAGCTATGTTGTACTGCTATCCGTGCATGTCACGGAGTATCGCTAGTATTATATATATATATATATATTATATATTAATATATATATAATATATTAGTACATATATATAATATAATATAATCATATATCAATATATCCAATATATAATAATATAACTATATATATGAATATATATATATATATTGTATATACTATATATGCAATCATATTAATATATATATATATATATATATTGTACTAATTAATTAAAATATTATATATCAATATATATCATATACTCATATATATAGTAATAAATATGTACATATATATAAATATAATATACATATATTTACTTATACAACATATATACTATATATATATACTTATATATATATATATACTCAATCATACTATATAATATGGTACATATATATATAAATATAATATACATATTCAATATATATATATGATATAAAAAATTATATACATATAAATTATAAATATTAACAAATAAACTTCACACACACACATCACACACACACAGCTAACTGCACAACATATGACATTCATACGATATATATTGAATATATGAACATCAGAAAAATAAATAAATAAATGTAAATATATAACAAAAACACCACACATATATCATACATTACATATATATATATAAATATATGTACATTGATAAAATAAATAAATAAATAATATAACTATTAACAAATAAAACCACACACCAATATTACATACATACATATATATATATTAAATATATACATATATAATAAATAAATATAAATATAAACAATAACACACACATATACATACATACATATATATAAAAATATATACATATAAAAATAAATAAATAAATATAAATATAAACAAATAAACTCACACACATACATAACATATATATTAAATATATACATATAAAATAAATAAATATATATAAATATATGTACATATAAAAATAAATAAATAAATATAAATAACAAATAAACTCACACATATACATACATCATATAATAAAAATATATACATATAAAAATAATTAAATAAATATAATATAAACAAATAAACTCACGCACACCAGCCACAGCACATATACATTCATACATATATATGAATATATGTACATAGAAAAAATAATAATAAATGTAATATAACAAATAAACACACACACACAATTATATATACACATACATATATATATTATGAAATATAGTGTACATATAAAAATAATTAAGTAATATAAATATAAACAAATAAACTCACACAGACACAACATATACATACTAAGTATTATAGTATAAAAATATAGTATATATAAAAATAATTAATATAAGATATAATATGAACAAATAAAGCTTCACACACACACACAGTTACATTCATACATATATAGTATATATGTACAGAGAAAATAAATAAATAAATGTAAATATATAACAGAATAAACCACACACACATATATATACATACTATATAATACGAAATAATATACATATAAAAATAAATAAATAATTATAATATATAAACAAGTAAACTCACATACATACATACAGTATATTATATATAAGA
>CM068954.1:154964983-154975857 GCA_035128595.1 Eptatretus atami
ACATTATAAAATGCTATTACCTCCACCACCGAAGGTGAAGGAGGTTATGTTTGCACCCCTTTCTGTCTGTTTATTGGGTCACCGAAATAGGTGACCCTTATTATCAGTAATTCTGTCTGTTTGTTTGGATGTTTGTTCGTTTGTCATCAGCATAATTGGTAGTAAACGTGGGTGGATTTTGACCAAACTCGGGTGGTAGGTACATCTTATGACCTATGTGCTTTGGAAATTGTGATGGTTGCTAGGGACGCTTTGGTTCCCTAGCAACAACCGAAAAACCTTCAAAATCGGTACCTGTTCACGCGAAATCAATTCCGAAAGCCACTATCCCACGTAGGGTTATGAAATTTGGCACGAATGATCTACAGGTGATGCTCTATCAAATATATTCCGTTTTTGTGATATATGGAATATCTTTACCCGCAGCGCCCCCTACAATTAGGGAATGCGCGAAAATTGGCGAAAATTGAAGGCCCCCTCGCCCCTCGAATGAAGGCCCCCTCGAATGAAGCTTTGCAGGTTCATGGTACTCAATGAGTATTACAACTTTGCCTCAGGACATATTGACCGATTTCGCTTAGGTCAGGGGTCAAAGGTCAATTAGTGCAAAAATCGATAATATGCGAGAGCTGGAGTGCCTTCCGCGCAAATGCTACTCCTCCTAGGGTTATGGTCGGATGGTCATGAAAATTCACACTAATGTCCGGAATACATTGTGCACAAACGATCGAGCCGGATTTTCGATTTAGATCTTTGTTCACCCACAGCACCCCTCGAACTTTTGGGGATTTCCGATTTCAAACCGCATTTTCGGTACTTTTCATTCAAATGGATACCGAGTAGTTATCAGTAATGGAACTGGATGAGATTTGATATGCATATCTTAAGGTGATTGCTATCCGCTATAATGAATCCATTTTGCCTCTATATCTTATAGTTTCCATGCTCGGCGACCCATCGCCGTCTACCGGCTTGTCTGTTTGTTTGTGTGCAGGATTTCCCAAAAAGTTGTGGACGGATTCGGATGAAATTTTGTGGACAGGTTCAGAGTGTGATAAGGATGAACTGATTAGATTTTGGTGAAGATCCGTATCCGGCCTTACTACAATAATTTTTTCATGATTCTTCACCATTGAGAGATAGGGCCAAAAATAATACATAGTGCAATCTCAAAAAGTTGTGCACGGATTCAGATGAAACTTGGTGGACATGTTGAGTGTTTGGCAAGGACAAATGCATTCGATTTTGGTGAAGATCTCAATCCGAATCAGAAAAAAGTATTATTTAATTTTTGAAAGTGATTCTTCACCATTGAGAGATTGGGCCAAAAATGATATATAGCATGACATTTAAAAAATGTATTGGGCCCGATATGTTCTTGTGGATCAGGCATTGCATGATGGAGGTATGTATGCACTCTACCGAGTGCTCTTCTAGTTTAAAGTTGTTAAAGTCAGAAGCAAATTAATTCAATTGTAAGGAATGTTGGTTCAATTGGGAAGTAATGAGAAAGGAAGAACCTTTCTTTTGAAAGGAAGAAGGGAAGAACCTTTGCTTTGTACCGAGGAGGGGGAAATAAGATAAAGTTGAGGATCATGAAAGAGAACACTTGGGACAAAGGAGAATGAGGCACATATCTTGAGAGGTTTTCGCCAGTCTTCATGGAGGTGCTTGAAATTCAAACGCGAGATGGACGCTGTCATGGCACCTTGTACGGAGGTCTATAAGGACATGCAGAACAAGGCAAAGCAGACAAAGATCACCTCCTTCTTCACGAAGTCTGATGACCCTGATGATCCTAAGCCAGGGGCGTCGATGTCATCTCAATAACCTCCAATGCCCTCCATCATCGTCGTCATCATCAAAATTAAAAATAGTACAATTTTAAGTGTTTTTCATTTTTACAACTGTAGTTTAGGCAAAAAAGTCGATACATTTTAGAGTTGGTTCCCCTAACCCGATTTTTCCCACAAGGTCTTAACTTTGTGCATTGCAATTTTGCTCAATGCGGAGTTTTTCGAGAACATAACCCCAGCAAACAGGGAGGGGCTGCTGTATATCTGAAATCATTTAGTACATATCAAACATGATATATGCCAAATTTGGTGCTTTTACCACAAAACCCACAAGTCATCTAAATTTTGTCACATATCTGCCCGACTATGCAGGTCACATGACCCAAGACAATGGGACATTACGTGATCTTGCATCTTATATTAAAGATGATTAGTGAAGTTCTCCGACCTGGAAGAACGCTGTGACGATGCCGTCATGACTGCATCCCCAGATGGACCTCTTGCAGTACAAAGATGTCAAGATCAAATGCTGTCACTAAGTCGATGAACAGCGAAGCTACCAGCTAGTTTCACCCTTTTGAGGGCTTGTTTGGGCAACGCATCGCTGTTCCATCCACTTAATGACTTTGAAGCCTGACGGATTTGTACTGGTTAATGATGCACCCTAACTGTGATTGGTGAAGATGCGACATCGAGTCCCATTGCAGCTATTGCCGCACGATGTGGGACGAACAAGTGCCATCTGCCACGTTGTCTTCCACTCCATCAATCAAAACCAGTCGGCATCAGCGTTATCTTTAGTGGTCAGGAGTTCGATGAAGATGATTTATGAAATTCTCTGACATGGATGAAAACGATGACAATACCATAATGACTTAGAGCTATTGCTGGCGCCATGGGCCAATTCCAAATTCCTGCCCTAACCATTTGGTATATATTTTATATATGTTATGTATCAACATTGTGCCATTATCTCACATGCTTGCCTGCTGTTCTTGAAGACCAACACGAAAGCATATTTGGCTGAAAGCTTGTCATCATAAAGATCGTCCAGAAGCTGCGTTCCTGATTCATTTAATTTCTTTCCACTTGTGAGTGACACACACACACACACACACACACACTATTTGAGACCTGGGGGGGGGGAGGAAGGGCGGCTCCGTTCCACCTTCTCAAACCCGGCATAAGGAGATAACAACCTAAAGACACACACATAGAAACATACAGCTTGCTTGTGTGCCTTTAATGAAGAGAAGAAAAGCAAATGATGCAATGGAAGGATTGAAGTTAAAGGCAACATAAAGTGGTGAAAACTAAACAAAAATAAAACAAAATTATAACAGTGAAAGTGGGATGAAAATAATGAGAACAAGGTGCGAGTTAAAACACAGCATATAGGGTGAAAGGTGAAAGGTGACAGGATGAGCAGAGGAAGATAAGAGGAGGTTTGTAGAAAACCAGGGTAGTTGAAGGATGTAGCAAGGAGAGATGGAAAGAATCCATGAGACAGAAAAAGTGAGGGAAAAAGCGGGATTGCCTATGCAAGGATTAGGTGCAGTCTGTTTTTACTGGCTGCTGGAATTTTAAGTGAGGCTGTCCAAAAACAAGCCTTTCCCTTCTGCGAGAAAGGATGGAGGATGGGCCAGTACAGGGGGTTTGGAAAACGTGAATTTGGGCCTGGAATAGTGGCAAAGGGTGGGAGACGAGAGGAGACTAAGGAAGGAGTTGAAGGAGAGGGCACGGAGGCGGTGGGGGGGGGTTCTGACTGGATGAATAGATGCCGATGGGCTGGCCCTGTGCAGGGTGCTTGCTCTACTGTCTGGCCTTGTTCGGATAATTGGCATGCGAGACGATTCTGCGAATCTCCTTTCTACATCTGTATTCTAATTGCCGAAACTTTATACCTGCCAGCAATGTGGCACTGGATACTCAGGGGAGGGGGGGGGGGAACTAATGTTTCTTTGGCGTTCTCCATGACTATTCTTAGGTTTGTTAGCAAGCCAGCAGAACCATTTTGTAGCATACTGTGTCGTGAAAATGAGGGGGGGGGAGTGCGGGGGTACCCTAAGGCATCCTGTGGATTCTATCTATATATATATATATGTATTTAAAACCGAACCAATTTCATCATGGTAGGTTGACAGTATTCATACGTCTCGCCTCTCGGCGTTGGTCTGAAGCTGATGAAATGCGGCTGTGCCGGACAATAGACGGGGGTCTGTCGAGGAAATGTGCAAGGTGGGAGAGAAACAGCCAGGAGCAGCTCTATAGCAAAATGATATGCTTCGGGCTTTCAATTGGCCTTACATAAACACGTCTTACTGCCTGTACACACAAAATGGGGTTTACCTATCGTTAAGCACAAAAGTCCTCCCAGCATAAGCTCAGCCCTTTGGTTTCCAAACACTGATACCATATCTTTTCTCTAAGCCTTAAAAGCTCATTTTTCTTCCTCCAGATGTCTCAACCTGTTGTTCCTGCTTTTAACACCCCTCAAGCATCTTCAAAAGCAACAAACAGAGAAAGTTGTTGGGACACAGTCTCACATGCAAAGCAGGAGAGTTTGAGGAACTTTTTGTGACTTTGCAAGTCGGTTTTGTTGTCTCTTATTGGCTACATATAGTGACTGCTTGCCTCAAAGGTGATACTCCATATAGATACCACAAAAATCCTAAATTCATTTTGAGAGAGGCTTTACACCTCAGAACTTTCCCAGGCAAAAGTAGCATTCCTTTGCTGCAGTAATTCTCTGCAGACTACTGTAGTAGGACCTGTTAACAACTATAGTACTGTAGTATATGAGAGTACTACTCTCATATACTATAGTACTAACTGTAGCAGTTTTGCCTGGGCAGCCTCAACTGAAGGGTCCGAAATTGGACTCTTTAATTACAAAAATCTTCCATGAAGTTTCACGAGATCCGATGAGATTCTAATCCAATCGTCATTAAATTCCACGAGCTTTCATGGGAAAGGCATATGAGATTTTGGCGATGGTCACAATGGCTATCGGAAGGCTCGGGCATCAAGAACACGTCGAACAAAGACCAGGACAATGGGATTGCGATGCGGGAAACATGGAACGGATTGATTCTGAAATTGATACTCAAAGCCACATTTCTCCTGAGATGCCAAATTTCTGGCACCAATAATAATAATTAATTGAGCGAAAAATGGAACAAATGAGAAAATTCCAGTCTTCTCAGTGAGAACTGCAGTTCCATCCAACACTCCCTCTCCTTGTTTGTGATAATATCAAAGGAGTGAGTGTGCCAACAGCTCAAAATCCAACTTTGGACTAATCACACAGATCGTGATCTGTGCAGAAAGCTTCCTTTCCAAGTAGTTTACAAAATAAATTTCACCCATTTTGCGGACACGGAAAGGTAGTGACGAGTCGACGATAAAGAAAGACAGCGGGAAATGAAGACAAAAGCCCACCGACCTTGACTTTTGACAAATGTGAAGCTTTTCCAAACATAGTCCTTCTAAAATTATCATTTGTAGATGCTCAGAGGATGTGCCATTTTGGGTTCTGTGAAAAACAGCTTTTCCACAACACCGTGGAAATTATTCTCAATTTATTTTTCTTTAAATATTTGTCAAAGGTTCATGGTGGTTGTTTGCACATCAATTATCTGCAGGGTAAGGCCGTGAGTAGACAGAAGCATACTCACAAGGACATTAGAAGACGGTGAACAAATCATCATGAGCTAAGTACTCAGGTGGGAATGCCAAACAGGCCAACTGCTCTGAAGTGGGGTGCCATTAAAGGGTCACATACATGGAGTTTCATGAGGCTGTGTTCAACCATTGTGGATCAGTAATTATCCACAATGAGAAAACGTGGTTGACCCCTCCAGTGAACTCGAATTTTGGGGAGGGTATCGGCTCAAAAGCAAACTCTTGCTAAATATACGACAATAATATTACCGCCCATTTTGCGGTGAGAACAACCTCCTTAATGCCACGGCAAATAACAGCATGCTCCATGATTCCGCATCTCCTGCTGTGCTTTGGTGGTGCCATAGACTTCACGTGGATGTACGCGGACCTGTATAATATCTATCCGAACTCCAAACTCTCCGCACAATGGTTGAACTCCGGATTGAGCAATTCGCTACTGTCTTTGCTTGATGCACCACTGCAGCCACGTACACCGCATGGCCCGAGGGCGCAGGTCGTGGCTTCAAGTACTTTAAGCCCACAATAAATGCCCTCTATTATATTTTCCAGCAAACCCAGCTCCAGAGCGTGCGCTGCGGGGACAAACGCTTCTCGACGAGTGTTTGGTTTCTTTCTGTCTGCATGCGGCTGATCTCCAGTGACACATGCCCTCTCACTGTAACCCACTCCCCGCTTACCTGAATCATTTTCACTTTCAGGCTCTGCGTGAACTTTCAGCCAATGATCTGTCTTGCATTGGCACAGAGGGTGTCTCATTGCTATTTTGGTGGTCGGGTGGGGCACTTAAAATTTATAGATAAATATTTGATGAAGTGTAAAATAGCATTTTATGCAGAACATTTGAAATGGTAAGTCAGAAAAGGGATGGGGGGGGGGGGGGAGGACAGAAGAAAGAAGAAAGAAAAGAGAGAGAAAAGAGAAGAAGAGAAGAAGAGAGAGAAAGAGAGACAGAGAAGAAGAGAGAAGAGAAGAAGAGAGACAGAGAGGAAGAGAGACAGAGAAGAAGAGAGACAGAGAGGCAAGAGAGAGAGAAGAAAGAGAGACAGAGACAGAGAGAAGAGAGACAGAGACAGAGAAGAAGAGAGACAGAGAAGAGAAGAAAGAGAGACAGAGACAGAGAAGACAGAGAGACAGAGAACAGAAAAGAAGAGAGACAGAGACAGAGACAGAGAGACAGAGAGACAGAGAGACAGAGAGACGACAGAGAGACAGAGAGACAGAGAGACAGAGAGACGAAGAGACAGAAAAAGAGACAGAAGAGACAGAAGAGAGACAGAGAGACAAGAGAGAGACAGAGAGACAGAGAGAAGAGAGACAGAGAGACAGAGAGAAAGAAGACAGAAGAAGAGGACGAGAAGAGAAGAGAGGAGAGAGAGAGAAGAGAGAGAAGACAGAGAGATAGATAAGTAGCATATATGGAATGGGGAGAGAAATGTGTGTGAGGGTCAGTGGAGGTAGAGGGGTGACAAAAAATGTTTGTGTAATATAATAAATAGACCCTAGCTGGTTTGACTGAAATTGTTGGTTGGATCCAGTTTTTGAATTACTGAGTGTGTTATTTTGGAATCGCTGTAAAAGTGAGCTTTTGTCATTTCGTTTTCACTCACAAGTATTAACTATTAAATAACTAGTTGTCTTCAATGTATACACTTAATATGTTGACGTTTACAAAGTATTCAGAAAGACATCGTCATAATTAGTCCAGGAAATGCCAACACACACACACACACACACCACACACACAACCACCACACACACCACACACACACACACACACACCACCTTTGAGGTATTGACACTCACCCAGTATAAACTGCCACCCTGGTGTTTTGCATCAGGGCAAGATATCAGTGTGTGCCCCGGCCATCGGAAGGATGTGAAACCGGAGGAGCCATCTACCAGCACTGGCTGTTCGTGGACATCAATGATCCCACAGAGTTCTTCATGAAAAGTAGGTGAGTTATCGCAGGTACCTCAACAAATTACAATTTGCTGCTTTGATTTGCCGGTGTTAGTTCTGGAGGGCCGCCACACTACGAGCCCCGGGATAAATATGACACCAAAGTGTGTCATGACAGATCAAAGAAGAAACACCATGATGATCATAATATCTTCTTCTTCTTCTTTCGGCTGCTCCCGCTAGGGTCGCCACAGCGGATCATCGTATGATCCGCATAGTGATTTGCACATGTTTTACGCCGGATGCCCTTCCTGACGCAACCCTGGTCGCCAAGGGATATGATACACTCTATTTTAACCGGGTATACACCGCCCAGTATACTGGTACTCATTTCGCCGACCTCGGAAGGATGACAGGCTGAGTCAACCCCTGGTGTATTATTCAGTGGCGAACGGGGCTTGAACTCAGACTCTTGGATCCAAGCCGCTGCCTAACCACTGCGCCAACACCAGGCTCACCATGATGATCATAATATACAGTACCATATTATATAAATTGTGTTGTGAGTCTTTGACGATTGTGAGTTTCTTGTTTGTATACTCTAATTGATGCACACATGCATCAGAAAGAAGAGAAAGAAGAGGCATCGCAAGAAGAGCATATCACAGAAGAAGGGCAACGCAAGAAGAGGCATCATCACAGAAAGGAGGCATCGCCAGAAGAGGGCATCATCACAGAAGAAGAGGGCATCGCAAGAAGAGGGCATCATCACAGAAAGAAAGGGCATCGCAAGAAGAGGGCATCATCACAGAAAGAAGAGGGCATCGCAAGAAGACGGAGGGATCATCACAAGAAAGAAGAGGGCAGACGGGGTCATCTAACAATGAAGGTCAAATCAATCATATGGCGAAGCATCCTTTTGGGTTTGATTTGTGTCCAAATCAGACCAATCGTTCCGAATGTCAAAGCACGCAGTGGCAGAGCCTGCTGTCCACAAGAGGGCAGGTTGGCTGGTTTAGTTGTTTTTAAAATGGAGATCATATTGAAGCTTCCATCCCGACAACATCTGTTTCCCGTGAGCATTTTCTTGCGATTCATTTCATTTCTAGGCATTTTGTTTTGTTTCCGTAATCAATAATATCCGCTGCGTTTGAACGTCTTCCCTCGAGCCGAAGGCTGGTGCAGTGCTGATTCAATCCAGAGAGGACCAGAACCAGACACGTGATTGACATTGGGCTTCTAATAAGATGACTTGTTCGTTCTTTATGAGCAGGATAGATCAGTTCATGACATTCACTCATGGAAATGACTCTTGTGGAGACGTGCCATCTGCTTACGTTGTGGCTATGGATGTCATGTTATCAGAATGATTCAGAAGTCTCGGCTACAATCCCATGTTGTTATAACATGGGGTGTTTAAGAAGGTTGGAATAGGCGAGGCTTACGATAAGTGGTGATTTTGTCATAAACAGTGGTGGTGATGATATTATTATAAATGGTAGTTACGTTGTTGTGGATCAGTGATGTTACACAGTGTGGTTATGATGAGTTGGTGTGACCTCCAGGTCAGGTAAGGTGGACGGATGTTACGTTTTCACCCCTGTTTGTCTGTCTGTCTGTCTGTCTGTCTGTCAGTGAGCAGGATATCTCATAAAGTTGTAGACGGATTCGGACAAAGGTTGGTTGACAGGTTGGGTGTGTGACGAGGACGAATTGATGAGATTTTGGTGAAGATCCGGATCCGGATGCTAGATTTTATAAAAGTGATTCTTCATCACTGAGTGATGGGGCCAAAATCGATATTATAGCATGATATTAAAAAAAGTTGTGGACGGATTATGACAAAGCTTGCTGGATGAGTTGGGGAGGTGACAAGACCAAGCCGATTAGATTTTGGTTCAGATCCGGATCCAGATCCGACCTATCGGTGGGAAACAAAACGTAAACTGTTCACCCTAGCGGAGGTACGTGCTCCACCGAGTGCCGTTCTAGTTACAGGTAGCAATCATGAAAAGTGATGTTTCAATGAGTGATTACGATGCTACCTCATTGGGTGGTTATGATGTTATTCTGTGAAGTATTTCTGATAAATGATGTTATACATAGAGTATAGTTACATGTTATAAAGAGGGCAGAAAGAAGGATGTTAGTTTAAGATTTGCTTATGATAATTGATAACTGTAATACAATAAGCAATGGTTATGATGTCATTAAATGAAGTGATGACAATGATATTATATGGACCTGGCTATAACATTATGAGGATGAGCTGAAGGGCCCAGACATGGTGGGCACTTAAGTACTGTTCTTTTCAAACAGCTCAAATAACAATGTTCTCTGATAGTTGCATTATGTAATTAGCTTCAAATTGAATAATTTTTGGGTGCACATATATTTTTACAATTTAATTCCAGCTTCAGTTTCCCATCCACTTCTGGGCTAACATACACGCCACCAGGGGGTACTATTTAGGCTACGTACATACATACATACTGGTACTTACATATTACATACATACCATGATAACTGCATTATAGTAAGATGATGAATGACAAGTATTCTTAGGATGTTATAAACAGTGGTTATGATTTTATGGAGTGGTTTTGAAAAAGTGATGGTTGTGTCATATAAGGAATGGTATGATGGTTACGGGTGGTTAGGTGTATTATATAGAGATTATGATATTATGGAGATATTTTGAAAGCGGATGGTTTGGATCATATATGAATGGCTATGATGGTATACGGGTGGTTACGGTGATATTATATAGAGTATTATGATATTATGGGGATATTTTGAAAAGCGATGGTTGTGATCATATAGATGGTTATGATGGTATACGGGTGGTTACGGTGATATTAATAGAGTAGTTATGATATTATGGAGATATTTTGAAAACGATGGTTGTGATCATATATGGAATGGTTATGATGGTATACGGGTGGTACGGTGATATTATATAGAGATAGTTATGATGTTTGGAGATATTTTGAAAAGCGATGGTTGTATCCTATAATGAATGGTTATGATGGTATACGGGTGGTTACGGTGATATTATTATAGGTAGTTATGATATTATGGAGATATTTTGAAAAGTGATGGTTGTGATCTTATAAGGAATGGTTATGATGGTATACGGGGTGGTTACGGTGACATTATATAGAGTAGTTATGATATTATGGAGATATTTTGAAAAGCGATGGTTGTGATCTTATAAGGAATGGCTATGATGGTATATGGGGTGGTTACGGTGATATTATATAGAGTAGTTATGATATTATGGAGATATTTTGAAAAGTGATGGTTGTGATCTTATTAGGAATGGCTAGATGGTATACTGGGTGGTTACGGTGTTATTATATAGAGTAGTTATGATATTATGGAGATATTTTGAAAAGCAATGGTTGTGATCTTATAAGGAATGGTTATGATGGTTTATGTGGTGGTTATAGTGTTACTACCGTATACAGAGTAGTTTTGACATTTTACAG
>CM068954.1:154975867-154994354 GCA_035128595.1 Eptatretus atami
GATGTGATGTTTGGGATGTATTAAGGTGCGGTTTCAATGTTATAATTAGCAGAGCTTACACTTCTCATTGTTCTTTGGCCATGGGATGGATCTGACAAGGCAGCGACACCTTGGATTATTGTGCAAGAAAAGCCTTCCAACTCATGACCTGAATGAAAAAGGCAAGAAAATGGAGCAGAAAAACGCCTCCAAATGATAACGATCAGAGAGAAAATTTGGCAATCTGAAACCGGACTCAAAAAGCTCCCTCATCTCCGTAAGACCTTTTTCCTGGAATTCCGATGATGTGCTCCACAATGGCTGGCGATTGCTGTGAGATGTATCAATGTAGACGCTTCGTCCCGGCCTGATTGCTGGAGTACGATCGGAATTGACCTGCCCAAGGCACCTTCCCCCTTACCGACAAGAGGCCGCCTGAGTAACAGGCTTGCGACGGTCAGTGCTGGGAATGAATCAATCATTAAATAATTGTAATAGTTCTAAGTCTTCTGTTCAGTTCATTGAAGTTATACTGAGAGTCTGTAATCATATGGAACAAAAGGATCACATCAAAAGGTCAATACGTGATGACATCTTGCCAATCGCCCTGCCTTTTGGGTCTCATCTCCTGATTCTCAGCCTTTAAGCCGCTGCCTCAGTACCTACATGCGGTTAATCAAGAGCTGATTCTTCATCCTTATTATTTATTTCTATTTGTGAGCCATGTTACTACATGGGTCATGAGTTTGCTGAACCATATTGTGTCGCAAGGCAGTTACAGGCCAGAAAGGTCACTCACAAGCAGTGGTTAATCCCGAGCTCAACCCACACGAGAAATTGAAGGTTTTCTGATTCATTGACACCCGCTGGGAGATAAATAACCGGCGATGTTTGAAATCTGCACCATTATTGTGCTATTGTTAACCATACAACACCTGACCATATTATGATCTCATTTAAGGGTATTCTACAAGGGGTAGAATTTAGGGGTATTTATTGCAAATGCAAGTAGGTGTGTGTGGGGTTGGGGGGGAGGGGGTGGGGGGAGGGGGGGCTAAGCTAAGTTGAAAGAATCTGTCCAAACATCTTTGACTGTGATTCTTTTTGATTTCGGTCCACTGCTTGCATCAATACTACAACCGACAACATGACTGAGGATATGCCGCTTATGCGGTGTACAGGTATGGAGGCTATGCCGATGATGGCCAGTGTATACATGAATAATTTTGAAACGGACAGCCAGATTAACATCAACTCGAAAGGATGGTGCACTCATGGAAGCATCATGGTGACAGGTTATAGTCGGGTTGGGAATCAAACAACAACAGCAACAAGACAGCTCAGAGTGAGTGAGCTACCTTAAGCTGTCCTGCCAGCACTAAACGAGGAGACAGAAGTTGAGAAAAGGAAGAGAAGGTAGGATGTTCGGAGAGGGAAAGAAGGTGAGGGGAGTTTCAGCGGAGTTCGGAGAGAAGGGAAATGTTTGGGAGGAGATCAGAATAAGGGGAAGGAGGATTACGTAATAAATACACAGTCACCTCCTTTATTGTGAGTGGCGACATTAACATTTGGAACATGCATCTTCGCTTCGCTCGGATTACATTGATGACTTTGCCCAAATTTAATTTGAACGCAAGGGTGAGAACAATTGCTATTATTTGAACTAAAGCGCGGTGACGCCCACAACGAGCGGAGAGGCGAGGCCGAGGGCGTGTCTTTGAGTATCGTTATTTAACCGTTAAAATTGAGCCAGTTTTGCCCTTCAGCAAGCTCGAACCGACAGCCAGGGCCGTTAAAGCAATCCTACACTCCATAATGTATCCCCAGAGTGCTGCATATCTGGCTTTGTTAGCGGTGAGAAAGTCTGCCATTTGAATGGCTTACCATCGCGGCCTCCATTCCCGCACACAGTCACACCCGCGCGAGTTAGGACTTCCTGACATACTTCTCTTAGGTACCAATTTGACACGTGCAATTGGGGATTGGTGCCAATGACGAAGAGGAAGAGCAAGAAGAAAAAGAAGAAATATAGTAGTGGTATGAGTGGAATAGCAGTAGTCGTAGTCGTAGTAATGGTGGTGTTGGTGGTATAGTTATAGAGTAGAAGTAATAGTTTACAATTGAAGCATTGTCAACTTTTAACTCAACGAATCCACCTATAATCCTGGCATATATTATAATATTGATTGATAATTATCAATCGACCGAGCAGAGCTTCAGCAATGGGAGCTTATAGGGCCATTGCAGCAGTTGTAGCCCAGGAATATCCCTGTTGAGATAACTTGGCCAACTACCTCTGCACCATGCTGTCAGTCTCATTCTACCCCCCTGTGAAAGAGGCGTGCTCTCCAATCCAACGCCCTCTACTGGCCTCCAAACAATTGACACTTTTAGTCAGAGCCGATTTCAGCAGGAATCAAACACAGAGCCAGACGGTTCAGATTGGCGAGCTGTTACTGCCGTGTTAGATACACTTCACGTGAGACAGACACGATGATTATTTGCTACAAATACATTACATTGTGCACACAATGCATCATGTGAATAATTAGGTAAAATGGAATATTATTATG
This sequence comes from Eptatretus atami, assembly GCA_035128595.1. Lineage (NCBI taxonomy): Eukaryota > Metazoa > Chordata > Myxini > Myxiniformes > Myxinidae > Eptatretus > Eptatretus atami. The sequence continues at coordinate 154,978,420 of CM068954.1, forward strand.
CCTGAATAAAACTGCTTTTCATCCCTTATTTATGTTTATCTTTACATTTCTCTACCTTCACCGATCCTCAAATCATGCCTTTGTTCCTGTTGTAAAGGAAACCCTGCCGTTCAACACCATTCCCGGATTCACCAAGTCTTTGTTTGCCCAGCTGTTCCACAATTAAATAATCCTCTTGGATTTGGAGTGCATATAATGTGCGATTTTAAAAAGAAAAATAGGACCGCGCGTGTTCTGAAGCTCACCTGGATCAGGAGAAACGGTCACTCAAAGCCCCCTTTGACCCTGATATTTGTTAATGTCGTGAACAAACTTTGGCACATCACGGGTGATGAAGGTTTGTGTCAGGTTTCATCAAAATTGTGTGTAGTTTTTGGACAAGAGAGCAAATACCTATTTTGGTGGTCAAGCACCCCCCCCCACCCCCATAAACCCTCTTAATGAGCAGAGATTTTGATGTGGTCAACAGACCTTCCTTCGGCATGCATATGAAGCTCGTGGCCAAGTTTCAGCAAAATTGTGTGTTGGTTCAAGCAATAATGACTGAAGTGTTTACGGACTGACTTCACTCACCGACCTACGGACACTGCTTAATCGCATAAGCTCACCGGACTAAAGTCCAGGTGAGTTAACAATATTTATCTATTCACGAAGCATCCTTCAGGTCGAGGCGAAGCCCTCCACATGACCACATTTTCAATCATTCAACAGAAGTTGAAAAATGAAAATGCCTTCAAAAGAGTATTTTTGATTCTCCGTGGAAGGGCGTGTAAAAATCATGGTCCTGGATAAAAGTGCGACGGCTCCTAAATTAAAAACAAAGAAACTGCCAGGATGGTGATTTGTCAGCACAAGTTGGTTAATTTAGGCTAAAAATGCAGAGAAATAAGATCTGACTTATAAACTGCGAGCAGAGTACATCATTTAGGTTCGTTGTACTTCGGAGTGAATGAGACCGGGCGTAGTGGCGTGCGCCTGTAATCCGGCTACTCGGAGGCTTGGGTTGGAGGATCGCTTGAGGACGGGAGCTCTGTGCTGGGCCACGCTATGAGAGGGTGTAGGGCAGCCCGGAATCATGGCGAAACCCAATCCTTATCCCTGTGTCGTAAGAGGCGACCAGGGTTGCGTCAGGAATGGCATCCGGCGTAAAACCTATGCCAAATCAGTATGCAGATCATAACGGATGATCCGCTGCGGCGACCCCTAACGGGAGCAGCCAAAAGCCGAACAACAGTATTTCGGAGTGAATGAGGATGGATGTTGAAGATCCCACGGTGTCCTTCGTGAAGAGTGGGCAAGCTATTGCCAGAACCATTAACAAATTCCAAATTCCTGCTCTCACCGACAGGGGTACTGCATCAGCGGCACTCTCCAAACAGTGGGTCCACGACCTCATGTTCCTCCATGAGCCTCAGATCACTGCTCGTTTTTTTCAGATCACAGATTACGAGTCAATCTATAAAATCACAATTCCACGAGTGACTGCTTGATCCCTGTTGGAGGATGAAAGTTATCTGGTACAAGATAAATTAATCTGTTATATGTGTTTCGGGAAACTGGAATCATTGGTCAGTCATGCTCAGCAAAAAGTTTACTTTTCATGTTGGAGCTATATTTTTCAAAGTGATCTCAGACTCACAGAGGAGCTTGTGTATACATCACGTGTAGCACAAGGAGATAATGAGACAACAGAGTACTTTTACAAGAATCACAAGGAGAACACACAAATCAACACAATGTATAGGATTTGACCTTGGGACCACAGGCACCATGAGCTTTGTGCCCAGAGAGGAACACCAAACAGGCCGAATCAAAACTACTTTGGTACATGTTATATAAATATATATAAAAATACTTTACACTGACTGAAACTTGTGTGTTGGGCTATTTTAAGGAAAAAAAACAAACATAAATAAAGAACATGCTTAACCATGCTCGCCGCAGGCTTGCTTTCCACAAAGTCACATTTTTAAAGAACCAGCTTCAACGCCCTCCCCTCTGCCTCCACAGCCCGAGGTATAGTTGACAGCAATCGACAGTGAAAGGTGAGGTCATAGAAGGCATTTTAACACAATATTATTTTTGTCTTGTCAGTTAGAAATGGGTCCCATGACATCACAAAAAAAACCTTCCACGAGGCTACCACATCTCAAAAAAAAAATAAGAAAACTTGAAGAAGGCTATTCATTCAACATCAGAGGTTCCTGCCACAAATATGGTGCTCGCTGAGAACAGTGGGAGCCTTTCCATCACAGACAGTGAGTCTTTCTTGGTCTCAACCCGCAAACATCGTTCGGAGCGGTGGTAAACTATAAGCAGGCGAGATCATAACTGCACCGAACTAGGGTCTCTTTCTCTGCGGCCCGTGGCCAAACACGCGGCGGCCCGCACGCATTGTGCTGTGCCGGAGATCAAAAGGTGTGCAGCAAAAACGTTTGAGAAAGCCACGAAATGAAGGCAGATCGGAGAATCTGAATGTGCGCTTGTTGCTTTATTTTTTGCCTTGACGATGGGCGAGGCATGAACGCTCAGAACCTATTTTGACATCCACCCGTGGCTTTCGCAAACTCTCAAACTAAAAAAAAAAGGGCTGCTTTGTTTGTTTAGATCTTTTATAATCACCTGGATTTATATACCTGAGTGCTTAGCTTAGGTGCTCAGATGAGAACACCAACCATGTGCAAACCTTGTTATAGTGAGGGGGAGAGGTGCGTTATGGGGACTAATATGATCTTTAAGCGAGTACAACAATGACATAATAAGGTGCATTATAATTTTGCACTGATCGCTAGACCAGTAAAGAAAGAAGAAAAATGTATAGAAATGAAACAAGAAAAAATACAAATAAATAAAATCTAAATAAATAAATATAAAAAAAAACAAAGCAAAATAAAAACGAGATATCTGTGATCACAAAACGATTTCCAAGGGTACGTCTCGTCCCGGCGTCTGCAATTCAATCATGGCCATTTTTTTTTTCAGATCGCCATATTATGACCTTGACCTTCAACATTTATGGATATTGTGTAAATTAAGAGAATGTGTCCATCTCCCATCTATCCACAAAACTCAACATCTTCAAAATATGTGGACAATTATTATTCAAGTTATGATCAAAAGGAAAGGTGTTTTTTTGTCAATTCGGTCACAATCTGAAAAAAGTAGGTCAAGGAGACTAATCAAATATCAGGTGCACAACTTCAGTACAGGTCCACTATTACGATGCAAGAACATATTGGAAGGCCAAGCGGTCTTCGAGATTCTGCATTAGAAAAATTGTGCAATGACCAAAAAAGTTATTTTTTTTTAAAGACCACATTTGACCTTGACCTTTAACCCAGAGGGGTATGATATTAATGAAGCGTAAATGCATCTTTCTTTCTGCTTTCTAGAGAGGCTGCAGTTAAGAGTTATGATCAGACAAATTGTAGTCGAGTTGTGGTGAAAACTGATAAAATGTCTATAATTGGGTCATGACCTTAAAAATTAGGTCAAGGTAAAAAAAAAAATACAAGTCAACCCCATTTATTTTTAGTCCACTATCGATGCAAAATTTCATTCTGAAAGTCCCATCGGCTCTGAGATACAGCTTGGACATTGGGACAAAAAAAAAAGGAAAGGAAAAAAAGACAAACCCTAAATGGTGGTTTCATACTCCAAGGGGTCGAAGGAACTCTGAGGAACCTTGAAAAATTGGAGGTACTAATTGTAGAAACAAACCCTACAACAGGTATAAGCCTCCCCATATCCTATAGGGGGAGGCTTAATAAAAATAAGAACATGTATGAATGCATTAATAAGAGAGATTCTACAAAACCTTCATTCCTCCCTACCATATTGTGACGACAGGGAACAAGCGAGTGGGATAACAGGATAACAACACGGTCAAGATATTGGCACAACAGTTAAAAGATGTATCTGAATGAGAACTAAACGTGAATTTGGAGTGACATCACATCACCTTCCTCGTGTCAATGAGCCGAGAGCAGCACGCAAAGGTAGGATTGTATGGGAGAGTCGGGACCCGCAGCACGACTGTCTGCGTACATTCCCGGAGGAACACCAAAACAGAGAGTCCTCACACGTGTCAGAGCTTGTGAAGTTTTACAGTACCGGGGTCAGGAGAGGCGGCCTGATGAATAGGTGCAGTCAGACTGATGAAACCCCTGGGTTTCCCCATGCCGGCACCAGATAGACATGTTTCTACACTTAAGTGATTACGTGCATTCATCACCCTGCCTATGGCCATCGTGCTGCTGTGGATCCTGCCGATTTCAGGTTGGTTTCATGTTGAGCTCACGGCTGTACGGACGCAGAGTGCAGAGGAGTATGCCATGCCTTCTTATTTACCGCCTCTTTGGATTGTCTTGGCACAGAATCTTGAAGAGGTTGCCAAGACAGATTATCGTAAAAATTATTGTGCTTGGTCGGAGTCAATCTTGAGAAATTCCAAGCGATAATCAATCGGTTATGTGTCGGTCCGTATACACAAGTAAGGTTCATAACGGAAGGGAAAAACCAATAAAAATGGGGGAATTATAGCACCGTCGGACTATTGATTGGCTCTCATTCAAAAGGTGCACGCACGGAGGTCGGAGACGGATCCTTGATCGGTTTGCAGTGACTTTGTCGGAAAACGTCTTTGGTCACAAATGAAGTTGGAGTGAGGAAGGGAAATGGTGGGCAAGAAGCCGAAAGAAACAACATTCTGGCATGCAGCCCTACGGCAGGCGGGCACATTATACCACGCACCGAGGGTCGACTGCTGTAGGAAATCCGCAAGGCAGTGGCTCAGATGTCTGGTGGTGAGGCGGCGAGAAGGGAATGCTTATTCAAGCCACTTGTGGGCACACGCGCGTATCAACCGGGCCTTTCACGGCGGCCAGACCACCAAATTATGCAAATCGTTAAAGCAAACAGTTGGGCAGAACACGGCTCTGTTTGGACGTGAGGCTGAGGGGAAGGTCATCTCCAAGGAATCTGTCTCTCTTCATCCCTCTTATTCATCTTTTCTTCCCCCTTAGTTATTTTCTTGGCTTCATCTTCTGATTTGACATTGATCGTCCGTCACCTCTTCTTTTATCACGACTCATCCTTTATACCTAAAATTTATCTCAGTCTTCCAATTATGTTTGTGGTTACCCTCTTTTTTTTCTTCTTCGCCGTATTCCCATTAACTTGTTACCTCCACCATTGAAGGTGTACGGAAGTTGTGTTTTCACTCCTGTCTGTTTGTCGGTCTATTTGGCTGTGAGCAAGATAGCTCAAGAAGTAGTTGACAGATTTGGACGAAATTTGGTGGACAGGTTGGGTGTGTGTCAAGGACAAAATTATAAGATGTTGGTGAAGATCCGGATCCGGATACAGATACTCGAATATTAAAAAGATTCTTCACGATTCAGTGATTGGGCCAAGAATGATATACAGCACGATATCTCAAAAAGTTATGGGCGATTCGGATGAAACTTGGCGTTCAGGTTGGGTGTGTGAGAAAGAACAATTGATTTTGGTGAAGATCTGAATCCGGATCCGGATCGGAGAATTTTAATTTTTAAAAAAAAGTGATTCTTCACCATTGAGAGATGGGGCCAAAAATGATACACAGCATGATATTTCAAAATGTTATGGATGGATTTGGACAAAACGAGGTTGGCTGAGTTGGGAAGGTGACAAGAACAAGCTCATTCGATTTTGGTTAAAGTCTGGATGCAGATCCAGCCAATCAGTGGATACAAAACGTAAACCGTTCAGCCTGGCGGGGGTATGCGCTCTACCGAGTGCCGTTCTAGTTTTCATAGTTTTGTCTCTTTCTGCACCATTGCTCGACTTTGGTGCCCCTTCATCGAGACCGTTATGGGCGCAGACGTTCATGCTGTTACATCTAACAACACGGACCGTCGATCTGATCTACGGAACCTCCGTGAGGTGCACGTGTTCAAGCACCGTTTAGAAGTCGTCGACCGCACCGCGCACACCATGCACGCAGGCCTGGCCGGAATCAGGAAATAAATGTAGCAAAGCCAGGAAGGAAACAAAAAGGAAGAAAAAAAAATTACTGAAAAGAACTCTTGTTCGACACAAGGGGTGCCGACGGCCTCTACTTTTTACGTTTTAGAAGTCCAGAGATTTATGTTTGCGGGAGGGGGGAAATTCTGAAATTTGATTTCCACGTCTCCAGAATGACTCGGGCCTAACATAAGCTTCCCTTTTTCGTGCTCAGTCCGCGAGGAGGCCACGCAACTTATTATTGAATTTCCCCTGCACTTCCACAACTGCTGTCGAATATAAAGTGTACATTTATCAAGTGCAGACCAGCATCGCGACAGCCACCAGTCTGTCTGCCTTGGCACCGCACCGAAAAAGCCCCCGATGTTGATACAGGATTGTGTTTCTTTCTCTGCCGCCAAATGTGTTGTCAAACCCTTGACGTTTTGAAATGAGACAAAGACAAGATTGTGCTGGGGTGGTGCAGCAGAAATGATGGGAGATCAAAGAGGGGAGGGAGGTGGGGTGGGGGTGAATGAAGGGCTGGGTATACGTTGATCAGGGAGGGTTTGCGGAGGGATATTCCTCCTACTATGTTTTCCAAGCTGTCAAATGCACTGCCCCCTGCCAGAATTAATTATTGAGCTTTCCGTGGAAAGTACATGCGGCAGCACAGTATGGTATTTAACATCGCATAGCATTTAAGTTCTGACATCGCATAGCATTCAAAGTCAATAAAAATCAAACCAAAAAAAAATAAATAAAGAGCAACAATAGAAGCAAGTACAAGACGTCAAAAGGTTCAGGTATTGTAAAGGTAGCTTGCATCATTTATTAAATAAGATACAACCTTATAAAAGAACAATCCCACAGTCAGAGAAAAGCGAGTTTCGTATACTTCTCAATGGCTGTACAAACCTCTCAATGACTGGATGTAAGCCGTTCAAAAAGTTCTGCAAACGCCGTCTTACCATAATGGAGTAAACGTGGATGTCAGCAAAACTCAAAATTTAACATTGAACAGTTCTTGGGCCAACGTAGAGGCTCCAAACCCGGTTCTACCCGATTCCAACTCCAATACCGGCATTAAGTGGCCACCCAAGGTCAGCAGATGAGCAGGTAATTTAGCTTTACTCTGGTGCATGCACTCCATGCAGCACATATTCCGACCCGAATTCCGATAAACTGAGAAGGGTGCTCCCGCCCTCCCGCTTGTACTCATCGTAATCAAAGATTCACCAAAAAGGTATAATGAGGTGCATATGATAAACATATATATTTTTTTTTCTCACTATATTTAATGATATTTAGATTTTAAAAAAACTGGTATGACCTGGACTATTTAGAGCAGGGGTCTCCAAGCTGCGGCCCGCGGGCCACATGCGGCCCCTTAGACGGATTTATGCGGCCCGCGGTGCCATATTAAGTTTACATTACAATGCGGCCCGCGATACTACCAATTTGTCAGGGTCAATGATCAAAGCGTTGTGTAATTTTTATTATGATTTTGATTCATATTAGACACATGTGTTTTTAACACGATTATTCATTTCTCATATTCGTTGGCAAGAAAAATATATTCAGCACTAATTTTTGTTTAAATTTCCGCATATTAATTATATATATATTATTTTTTTCCGGAATTTAGCATCCTTTTTTGGGGTGCGGCCCTCCGCCCCTCACCACTTTGGTTTTGTGGCCCTCCGCCCAAAAAGGTTGGAGACCCCTGATTTTAGAGGATCCGTTTCATCGAACCTTTTGAACAGCTCTCGTCTGTCTGCACTATTTAGTTTGCACTCATTTAAACAAACGCCATATTGAAACAACTTTTTTTCTTCCAAATATCTGATGAACAGATGGCAGCTTTAAATGTATCACTCATCTGAGTACACCTACACACATGCTCGCCTTTTGAACCCGCAATGGAGGAAAATAAATGGTTCCTCTGATAATAATATGGAGAAGCAGACACGCTCGGTTCTGTGTTCGGAGGATGCCATGTAAAACCTTATAAAACTCGGCACGTGATGAATTGAAAGTGTTAAATAAAAATAACAAACTTGTATTAAGTACGGTACGAATTTTGCCTCAAATGCGGCTGCTCACCCTCCACTCATTCGTTCCTCTTGTTCCCCACATGTACAATCAACTTCCACATTCTCTTCGATCTCATTCTTCCCTCCAGGTCTTCAAGACAGCTGTTCACCTCCATCTCAGATAGTCCCCAAACCAAAAGCATTATTTTTCTACCCTTGTTAATCCCACCCCAAAGGCCCTCCCTCATCCAATTTTATTTTTCCCTCCTTGGAGTTTCCTTCTATACCCATCTTGTCCACCCCATGCATCCTCTATGTCCAACTTGTCCAACCGATGCATACGTGTTTTGCGTCCTGTTTTTTTTGTCTGTTACGTCCTTATCTGTACTCGCTCTTCCATGAGCCTCAACTATGTAAACAAAAAAGAGAAAATGCTGATCGAAGCGCTAGATGCTCAATTTTAAATGTGTCACGTGATCTACAGGCTGACAACATGCGTGTGCTAAAGTCAGCACTTATGACACCTTTCAAAAACGGAAAGCTTTAAGAGAATACATGACAATTTAAGGACGCACGTGGAATAAGAGTCCATGGCAATCAGAGATCACACCACAATGAACCACGTGTTAATAATGTCTCTCTGACAGTTGTCAAATCGAGGTAAGTTTAAAGGTCAACAAAGCGTTTCACTACAAACAGTAGCAAGGTTAAGGCACAAAATGTGCTTTGTGAGATACTCAAGCAAAAAATGTTTATGTTATTGATGAGGAGGGGTCACATTGTGCAGTCACAGAGCGATTTGTCATCGGTGATTATGTTTTAATCCACAAGTTATATTATTTGTAAGAACATCTTATATATTATTTCCGAGTTTGTGGTTTCGTGTCGCGCTATCTTCGACTTTGTTCTGCGGCTCGAGTAACGTGATATTCGGCTTACATTATCTCAAAGACCATATGAGGTGCATGGTACAAAAAAAAGTAAATAAAATGGTTCTGAAACAGTGAAATCGTATCCACTTACTGCATTAAAGTAAATAACTACTGATACTCTGCTTCAGTTCCTTTCTCAAAACACACCACCCCAACATGTCGCGCAGAGCGCGGGTTATGCTAGTTTGAAATAAAGCTCACTTGGAAACTGTCTCGCTCGTTGGTGTCTTACGAAGCAACGGTTTTGGTTTTTAAGTACGACATGACGCCACTCATGATACGCTTGATAACGAGACATTCTGAACAATCCTGAGCTCTTGAGGAGTTCTTGGGACAATTATCAGAGGGAACTCATTAGATGTGTTTGTATATCTGGTATAATTCAATGCTAACATGTTGTTCAACTTTCTATGCAAAGCGCCAGAAAGTGCGTACCAACGTCCATTTAAAAGTTTGTAAACAATACATATCTTCATCGTCATAAGCTTTATGCTAACCTTCAGTCATTTGGCTCCCTTTTCTCACAACAGTGTAATTGTTTCCTTGAATCAGTCCAATTCTCCCCATCTTTCCAGGTGTGTGTGTGTGTGTGTGTTTTCGAGGCTTGCTGGAAAAGTTAAGTCCATTGAAGGATGATTGTCATATCATTGTATAGAACACAGTCCTATTCCAATAAGTTGCTGATCCTTTGATGCATTGAGAGTCCCTCGACCAGCATGAGCCCAACGTTTGGTTCAGGTAGGAATTTGCAATTTAGTCAGGGTGGTGGCATACAATGGCCTAATCAAGGAAAATACACCCTGAAATTGGAAAATACACGGAGAAAATCTCAGAAAATGTTGACAGATGGGATCCCTGGTTAACTTCCAATTCGATTGACAGGGCAGTCGTTGATGCAACGCCCTTCCTGTGAATCACCAGGGTGATAGGTTGGGATCAAACAGAGAAAGACAGCTCAAAGGCAAGTATGCTACCTGTAAGCCATCCCCTCTGCCCCCCTTTTAAAATCTGTGGTTCCCAAGACTACATATTGGTCATCTTCTTTCTTCTCACTTACCATGCTCATCTGCATATAAAAGTGGTTGCCTCTTCCACTTCTTCATTAGTCTGTCACCCTCCAATTGTTTGAATTTCGGTCTTCAACAAGCCGTAACACCTGTGGACATTTTTGGAAAGAGAAAAATAACTTCTGGTAGCTCATACATGTTGCTGTGTTTGAGCCTGGAGAGAAACTTCTGAAATCTATCTATTTGGGTTCTTCCCGACATCTTTGTTCTTTGTTCCTTTCATACTTCTTTCAAATTTTTTCCACAATTCTTTTTATTCATTGTAATTCTTGCTTTTTCTTCTCTTTTCCTCTCTTTCGTTGTCTATCTCTCTAAGGAGAAGTGAATGTTTGCAGAATTTTTTTCTCGAAGGCTCATTTGGCTGCGCCTGGATGGGTTTTGAGGGTTGTGGAGTAGCGGCTGAAACCCGAATCCTATCCAGGTTCCTCCTGATGACTCCATCTTTGCTCTTTACTTCTTTGGGTTCCTCCTTGGTCTTCCATTCGAGTCTGCTGTTCCAAGCATATAGCACCACATGTGAACATAAAGCCCCGTCTGTGGTCCCATCTGAACTCGATGAGGAGACCCACTGTTCCCTGACCTAAGATGAGAGGAACCCAGGTAGAAATTCCATGTACCAAATGAGTTTCTCTATTGTCTACTGATGTCCTTGTAATTAATGTAAAAGTACCATGATGTTTTGTAATGTTTTTGGTGAGCATGTGATTCCTGTATAATCTGCTCCACAAGCTGGTGAGATCAACACGAAATAAGAAAGAAAAGTAAAAAGTCCAGTGACACAAATTTTATATCTGAATGAATGAATGAATAAATGAATAAATAGATAGATAGATAGATATAACCGTTAAGTAATCATTTATCATTACCAGATGTCATATACGATCATAAAAATCAAGTAATTGTCGGTTGCAAGATGCTTGGCCGACAAACCCTTGACTGTTGTTGAGCCTGAACGTACAACTCTGATATTTGTTTGCTTCCTGGTTATCTATTCTGAGATAAAGTCACAAAGGAATGAAATTTGACCCCGAGCTGTCCTGGAGCAGACGTTGCTTCCTGCTGCAGCATTAAATAGGCTATCTCAAGAGCAAGTTGCACCCTCAAACATCAGTTCAAGAGAGTACATGTGCACACACACCCATGCACACATTTGAGACAAAAATCAAAACAAAGCAGCCGTGCTTTAACAAACATGCCATTGGACAATGGCTACTGAAGCCAAGGAGCCTGACAGTAGGGCTCTTTACTGCATGCACAATATCGGAGGTAAATCAACAGCACAAACCAAACAAAGACATTGCTTTCTGATCTTAAAAACAAAACAAACAAACAAACAACTTTTATAGCCCTCATCCAATCCGGGACTTTCAAAATGACGTAATCTGCTCCACATGCACAATAAAGATTGTAACCTAAAATGGCTTCGAAAGCTTCTAAAAGAAGCTGAAAACACTTGGAAAGTAACCAAGAGAAAGCTGGGGTGTGACACTGCACGACAAACGAGTTGAAGGGAGACACTGTATCTAGGTTGGGTGCTTCTGAATACCCATGGGCATATCTGTGGCTTGTGAATGCAGAGAGTAAGTTTAAAATCAACTTCTAAAATTATGACTTCACTATTCATCATGTTGGGTTGGGGGTTGGAGGGTGGGTGGGAGCTGTGACGGCTGTTCGAAATGTATTGTTTGTTCGGTTACGGAACCACAAGATAAATTAGATTATATTTTGCGCTAACAACAGCAAGTTAGAAGTGCTCCGGCTAGTAGAAGCAAGTTGCTAAAATGCGCACAAAGCGCATGCGCGAAAGGCATCGTTCACATTCATAAGTCATTTTAAAAGTCCCGCATTCGGAACGATTTCCATTTCCAAAATTGTGTTCACCGCAGAAAGAATATCTACACGAAGCGATCAATCGCTCCATACGATGTCTTGCAACGGCACCAAGATGTTTAAGTTGTCACATGGACCATAATGGAATTTACATCATCCTGCTGGATTACCCACAACCCCATGCATACTACTCAGCGATTTGACACTTGACCTGTTGTGAAAAGTCATCGCGATGAGACTTTAAATATTTCCATCAAACGCTTAAGAATTTGTTTTCTCCAAATGCGAGTTGCACACGTAAATGTTGAGTTCCACTAATAATTGTGTTTGAGCACACTGCGTTTACACTTTCCCCTCGGATTAGCAAGAAAAATTACATGAAAGTTACGGAGGCCTCGAACGTTGAACCCAAAATGGACCTGTTGCCTTGTACTCTTGACATCTGCCCAAGAAAGGTATAATAGCAGGTTATTGCGCTTGGCTCCAAGCCACACGGCATGGCCTTGGAGCATCTCATTAAGCCTAGAGCTTCATACCGTCCCGTACCCTATAATCAGCTAACGACTGTTGGCAATGCAAACAGAGTTGGCCTAATTAACAAGCATCTCATTTAATTAGATTCACCGCTGTGACAATTGTGTTAACACCTCCAGCGAAGCGTCACTAAATTAACAATCATACTGGGCCCGGGTGAATTCCAGAACAGGAATGCAGATTTATTTATTTATTTTTTTAGCAGGGACTTTTCCATGAAGTGCATGCTTGACACTGCATCAACCGTCAATGGATATGACGAAAATGAAAGCTGAAATTTTATTTATTAACACAGACATTGCCTTTTGAGATACTGCGGGCAGAATGGAGGGCTACTTCAAAGGTCAAGCAAATTGAACCAATACTGCTCATCAATTATTACATTTCATTCCTAAATTGGAGCAAGAGTCATAAAAAATGAGAATGCCAGAAACAACAAATAAGGAATTATACAATAATATGATTTTTTTCAATTTATTTATATTTTCATTTACAGCTGTCTCCAGCACAGGGTCGAATCCAACCCAGCTATAAACTGCCACTCTGGTGTTTCACATGCAGGGTGAGGCATCAATATGTGCGCCGTCCATCGTAAAGAGTTTTAGCCGGAGGACCCGACAACCAGCACTGTTCTCTGGTGGACATTAAAGATTATGTGGTGTCTTTTGCGAAGAGTAGGTAAGTTGTGACCGCAACCTGAACAAACTACAAATTCCAGCAAAAAGTTGCCTTCAGTCGAACATCAGGCATGGTCAGCCGGTTCGTGAGAGACTTGGGACAATAAACTTTCCCCAATCAACTCCACAAGGAGGAGGCAATAATTGGGGTCATTAAAGTAGTAGTACCAGCAATTCTCGGAGTAGTTTGCATCAAGTTACTATTAGTCCCTTTCGGTTTCACCAGAGGGGACTATTAGGTTTGCTCTTCGTCGGTCTGTCCATCCAACCCACCTGTGTTTTATCAGACTTTTTCCCCATAGCCTTTAACACATTCAATTGAAACTTGGTACATGGCTTTTTTATGTCACAGGACAAGTTTGAGTTACTGGGCGTTTCATCAATTTTTCAGACTTATGCTCTTTTTGGACATAGAAAATATCACATCGGTCGGGGAAACAGCCAATCAATGTATACAACAACAATCCTTAAATCCTGAAGAACGTTCCATTTTTTTCTCTCTCTCTTGCCCCAGCTGTGCCACTCTGCTGCTCATACCCAGTTTTAACCCAAGGTTGCCGAAGCGGCAGAAACAGGCAAGTGGAAGACATAAATAGTCCACAATATCACTGGATATTTTTGGCAGTCATTGTCAAGTCCTGCCATGGTGTGGGAAAAAAAACGCTCTTTTTCTGACACACTCAGGATTTCGCTTAGAATCCCTTGAGATGTTGAAATCGATTAAACTATACTGTGTATCTTTACATCCAACAGACAAATATATATATATATTATATATATATATATATATATAAAAATAAATATATCTATATATTTATATATTTTTTTTAAAAGAAATATATATATAATATATGTATATACATAAATATACAATATATATATATATATATATATATATACATACATCTACATAATATACACAATGTAACATATATATATATATACATTATATATATATATATGTATATATAAATAATTAATTGTATAGAAGCTCTTTCTAACCACAGACTGACTGACTGATATTAAAGATCGGTGCCTTCCAGGTGATGAACAAAGCTGAAATTTTGCATGCCGATGTACATTGAAGCCAGTACACTGGAAAAACCAGAAAAATCACAGAATCGTCGAGCAACATCCACAAATGAAACATAAATAAATGAAAAAAAGAAAAAAGATAAAAAAAATAAATGAAAAAATGCAGGTGAGTAACCCAGAAAATGGGGAAGCACGATAATTTTGAGTGCCGACAGACATTGAAGCCGATACATGAGGAAAAAATCACAGAACCATTGAAAGCTTCCGTAAATTAAAATATAATAAATTGAAAAAAATGAAATAAATAAAGGAAAAATCAAATGCAGGTGAGCGACCCGAGATGATGGGAAACAGTACGTATGCTCACACGATGTGTATGGACAGGATGTGGAAGCATACCCACATATATATATATATATATATACACACATATATATATATATAATATATATATGTGTGTATATATATATATATATATATATTAATATATATATACACACACACACATATATATATATATATATACACACATACATATATATACACACACACATACATATATATATATACACACATACTATAATATATAATATGTATGTAATATTATATATATATATATATTGTATATATATATATATATATATATATATATATATATATATATATATATACAACATACATATATACACACATACATATATATATATATATATATACACACACATACATATATATTTATATATAATATAATATATATATATATATATGCAGACACGCAGCACACACACACACACACACACACACACACACACACACACACACGCACACACACACCACACACACACACACACACACACACCACACACACAACTCGCTGCATGTTCATGGTTTTCCATCACAAAACCCCCACCCCTCAATTTCCACCATATTTGATGTCCTGCGTACTTTGACGCTCCACCACAGCCTTTTCCTCCTGAATGAGTTTTATTTTAACGGATACAAGTGGGAGAGTAAAATTTCCTGTTGTTGGAAATTCGAGAGCGTCCCGATTCCCCGTCCTTAAGGAAAGTCTCTTCCCGGATGCCAAATCTCCTCCGACGGTGCTAACAGGGATCCAGCTGAAGGCCGCTGATGACGTGTCTGTCTCTTTCTCTCCCTGTGTCAAACAAACACCGGCTTGGTGATGGTACCCTCAGGGGGAGGGAAGGAAAACGATGTCCTGGCTTTAAATGGATTACTCTGGAAATGCTCCAACTCAGCCCGGTGTGAACATCTGTTGCCGTGTGAGGCAGACACACTCTCGAGTACAATAAATTTTCATTATAATTTTAACAAGGTCTCGGCCAGAGCGAGTTTCAGTCTTCCTTTTGATGTAAAAAAGAAAGACGCTTTAATATCTGATATCGATTGATGCGTTTTCATTCTGAGGGCTTTAAAAAAGAAGCCTTCTCATCGATGGATTCAGAAAGCCACGGTGTAGACTCATCCGTCGTAATGGCATCAAGCCATGTGTTCTAATAATGATGTCATATTGACAGAAAATTGTCAAAATTTTCATTTGGTTGTAGATAAAATGTGTCTCAGGCTCAGGTGCGGTGCTGCCAGTCTTTAACCTGGTACACTGTCATGAAAACACTTTCAGAAATTGGTGGTCAGAAGGTGGGGAATAAATATATTAATTACGAATTAAATTTATTTTCTTTCAGTTGACCAATCGTGACTTTACCAAAGTCAGACAGCGTGGAGATTGTTCGCCTCCGTGTGAATACCTGAGTGAGCAGGCAACATTTTAAGTGGGGTTGGACTGCGACAGTGACCATATGGAAAAATACGAACACC
>CM068954.1:154994364-155049820 GCA_035128595.1 Eptatretus atami
GGCATCCTGAGCTTGGTTTGTGGGGTGAGGGAGGGTGATGAGAAAAGGGAAGGGTGAATTGACAGGACAGTGCTGATTTTTGAGTGCAGGTCATTTTGCACACGCGTTCAACCCTGACATTGCCATTAGATGAATCTACAATGCAGCGGTGGAAGGAGCGGTTAAAGACATTGTCATCACAGATTAAAAGAGCGGTATTTTGCTCTTGAACTGTTGCCCCTCCATTTTCTTTGTAGCGTGAGCAAACAACAGCATTTTCCAAACCGCAAAAGACATGCTTTACACACCAACGACAGCGTTTGATATCCTGCACTCTTCTTTCGCCTTTTATCTCCACCTGTCTTGGCTTCGCCCCAAACCACTCAATTACCTTGAAGTTCCATTGATTGCACTGCACTGTCCATCAAAACGATAAAGAACAGACTCTGATAAGCAGACACCTCTGGTTCAACAAAAATGTTGTTTGACAATAAAAGCTTTTCACTCAGCTCAAAGCGCTTGTGCATCTCTCTTCTCATTATCCTGGTTAATTTATCCCCTGCATCGGTTTTCTTGTTTTTACGAGAGGATATTTTATTTTTACATCTCATTTGCCACTGGCGAGTCAATTACCATTGGATAGCAAAAAAAAGTTTATGATGACGGTGGAAATTAAAATACAGTAATATGTATTTATTTAATTTAAGAGCAACTCATCTTTGTGTGAGCGACGTTCAAAATGTTCTCAAGATGCGATGCAACAATCTGGAGATGCAAACTTCAATTTATTTATTTTTACAATGTATCAATCAATCAAATGTACCAAAAATCTTTACAGAGCAAATTGGTGCTGCCAAAGCAGCAAGGGGTATGCTGGGTGATTTGTGATTGCCTTCTCAGCAATCAGTCAGGGCAGGAATTTGTAATTTCACCGGGATGCTGTCAATAACTCACCTACTCTTCTTGAAAGACAAAGTGGGATCTTTAACAACGTCCAGTCATGCTGGTAGATGGCTCCTCCGGCTTAAAGTCCTCACCATGGACGGGAGACAGATTGATTTATATTTAAAGTTAAAAACACCGTTGGCCTTTCTCGGAATATTTTGAGTGTGTCATTCTGAGATCATTTTCAATGCCTCGCTATAACATCGACATGATGATGTAATTTATGAACACCCCCACCCCTGCTTACTCCCTGCCTCTCATAACCTCTATTCCCTCTACCTCCCCCCACTTCTGATCATCAATGCCCTCCCCAACTCCAACACCCTTGTCACCCTTCCACCACCAGGCAAAATTATCAATTTAACTCCATCCCACAACCCCCACCCCCAAACCCTACCTGACCATTTGCATACGTCAAATGTAGGTGGCCTCAAATATACTTATTTTCATGGAAAACTTTTTTAAAATATATAAATTTATTTATTTAGCAAAGGAACATGCGGAGATGTTGGTAGTATTGAGCAAAAACAGGCAGACTAAACACGTTCAAAGGTAAACCGCTTTACACCTATCCTCGACCGATACATTGGCTACCATTTTTATCTTTACCTCCAACGTTCACGTTCTGCAATCAAATCTGCACATTGTGAATATTTATTTTCCCGTTGTTTTGTCATATTTCACTTTTCAAAGTGAACTTCCTATATCAATAAAATTTTTTTTTTAAATTGCAGTGCACAATGCTTCCAAAATATCCTGAAGAGTTCACCTGCCTTTCCTGATGGCTAGGATGAGCATCAACTCAGGGAGAGAGGGTAGGAATTCATCCTCCCCAAACGATCTGGACTTATCAACAAGGTATATGCCAAACCTATAGAGAGCACAGCATGATTACCCCAATGTGATTGCATTACGACGTAATTCCAGTGAAAAGTGAGAATAAAAGAAAAACCAAACTACTTTGTTCCCCAAATTTAGGGTTGTACAAAATGACAAATTACATATTTGGTTTTATTATAAACATGTGCATTGTGCTGTTCCTGCTATACTTCTCAAGTTCTTAAAATGTCGAACAGCATAAATTATCAAAAACGTCAACCAACTCAAATGACACTGATTAGTTTGAAATAAAGATGAGATTACATAAATAAATACATTTTAAAAATCTAAATCGGATGAGTTACAGCTCTGTACAACAAATAATGGTTTACATATTTATCTGCACCTTAATAAAAGGAATTAAATACGATGTAAATTACTTTGACGAAACATTAAAGTACGAGTTGCAGAATCAATCACAGAAAACATTGGGATCATTGTTAGACATTAGAAATAAAAAGTTCCCCTTTGGAAAATAATGCTTTACTCAAAACACTTTTACAAATAGAGAATGAACAATGACAGTTGCCTTTGAAACTTTTACTTGGCTTCCTTCCAACGACCCCTCATGGGTCTGCCCTGAGCCAATTCTACCTTGGTGGGCCAGATGAGGCCGAAAGTTCCCTCCAAAGGGGAAATCCCAAAGCAGAATCATTCTGTCGTGTCATAAAACCCACACACGAAGGAAGAAATACGGAGAATGTCGAAAAGCGAACTGTTCGGGCTTCTCCAAATCATGCACAACGCACACACACACAGCAGTTTTTGGGGTCGGCTAACTAGACCGTCACTGTATTCTCTGACCACCTGCTTCGTGATAAATTTCAGCACAGACAGCATATCTGACTGACTCTCCGCAAAAAGAATGATGTGCGTTGAGCTTTAAAAAAAAAACAGACTTTCCGGCTGGTCATTTTTTTCCCACCACTCCAGGCCGGGTCAAGTCCACCCTCCAGGCCGGTTCCACGTCCACCACTCCAGGCCGGTTCCAGTCACCACTCCAGCCGGTTCCAAGTCCACCACTCCAGGCCGGTTCAAGTCCACCACTCCAGGCCGGTTCCAAGTCCACCACTCCAGGCCGGTTCCAAGTCCACCATCCAGGCCGTTCCAAGTCCACCACTCCAGGCCGTTCCAAGTCCACCACTCCAGGCCGGTTCCAAGTCCACCACTCCAGGCCGGTTCCATGTCCACCACTCCAGGCCGTTCCAAGTCCACCACTCCAGGCCGGTTCCAAGTCCACCGCTCCAGGCCGGTTCCAAGTCCACCACTCCAGGCCGGTTCCATATCCACCCACTCCAGGCCAGTTCCAAGTCCACCACTCCAGGCCCGTTCCAAGTCCACCACTCCAGGCCGGTTCCAAGTCCACCACTCCAGGCCGGTTCCATGTCCACCACTCCAGCCGGTTCCAAGTCCACCACTCCAGGCCGGTTCCAAGTCCACCGCTCCAGGCCGGTTCCAAGTCCACCACTCCAGGCCGGTTCCATATCCACCACCTCCAGGCCTGTTTTCAAATCCACCACTCCAGGCCCGTTCCAAATCCACCACTCCAGCCCATTCCAAATCCACCACTCCAGGCCTTTCAACAACCGGCTGTTCCAAATCCACCACTCCAGGCCCGTTCCAAATCCACCACTCCAAGCCGGTTCCAAATCCACCACTCCAGGCTCATTCCAAATCCACCACCCCAGGCCCGTTCCAAATCCACCACTCAGAAACCTCTCAGAAGCTTGCACTGCCATGATGTTGCCTTCCTGTGATGAATGTACAAGTACAATGTGTGTAGAGTGCCACTTGATGAAGATTCCAGGTGACCGCATTTTGACCTTGGAAATGAGAAACCGTGGCTGTTGTCCAAAATTTCACGAAAGTCTGTCCCGATCCCATTGATGGATGAACTTGCACAGGGAGTTCAAGATATTGCGTTGGCAAGTAAAGATCGGCGCAAGAGGTAATTCACTACTGGCAAGTGGCCCAAATGCATTAACATGTACGGAATAGCCATCGCAAATTAATGAACTGCTCTCCAGACTTACTACTCCGTCTTGTCTACGTTTATGTCAATAGTTAATTTCCAAACCGATGAAACAAAGATGCTCTGTTCATTGCACCTTGACCCCATCCTTCAAACCCTACACTAATATTTATATGCACAATGCCCTTCCACGAAATATGATGAATGTTGGAAATGTACAAACAATTCCATTTTCAAGCAAGGTTTGTTGAGGTCATAAAGGTAATTTTCAAAGCAGTTTAAAGCACACGTCCAACGTACACTGCGAGCGGCAATAAACATTTTGAGAAGCAGATATCTGTGGGATAGATTCGGCTTCTGAAAGCTGAAAATCAAGGATTCACAGAAACCTCCGCAGGATTACGAAGAACACGCCCGGTATTAACAATTTCACAAAACAAATAACGGTTCGTTCAACCTCAACCCAACGGCCATCTTTCGAGAGCATCACGTAAGTTCTGCATCGGTAACATTCTTTAGGAAATGGAAAAAGAGGCAGTTTATTTGGGATGTATGTGAACTCTCCTTTTCATAATTGTGAGGGCTGTTCCTGGCTTTGGCATTATGAAAGAACCCTGAAACTAATTAAAGACGAAGGATGGGGAAGAATTCCTGTTGGTTGCTGTCGCCACCACGTCGCTTTGTCCCGCTGTCAGTGTTCAGGTCAGACAGATGGCCAGTCACACAATATCCAAAGAACCCACGTGAAAAAGCAAGTGGAGCCGCAAGACCGAGAGGCCCGTTGGATTTGTCAAGGGCTGTGCGATTAAAAATGGCGCGCAGACACAAAAAAAAGAAATTGGCAACAACCAGCAGGAAACTTTTATAGGTTTGCGTCCCCTGTTCAGAGAAAGAGACAGTGGATGAAGGAATTTACAGTTCGAAGACACCGCTCCCTTAAAGGAAGGTCAAAAGGTGCTCAGGCTTTCTTCAAGTGGGATGATTAAAAAGTAGATTACAGGTGTTCTTAATGATCGAATGCATGTTCTTAAAAGTATTCTTCAAAAGTGACGGGGATTTTTTTTAAAGCTGCACTCTTCTTACGACACCATATTGCACGGAAGGGACTTGTCCTCATTGTACCTTGACCCCATCGTTACAAACCCACACTAATATTTATATGAATCGTGGAAATGTACTGCAACCAACTTGTGAAGTTGCTCATCATCAGATACGACGATGAACAACTCCACAATCATGTTTCCGAGATCATGTGATCTCGGACACACAAGATCTGTGTCGATCACGTTTCCAAGACATCTCTCTAGAGTCTAGATGGAGCATTTTGGGAGTACAATGTCCTACTCTGCATCATTTGAACACCTTGTTTTATTCCAAGCAGTCCTTCATTTCTCTGCAAGAATGGTTTCAATGGTTGTATCTATGGAGAGGACAAGGGATCTGGTCTGATGCAAGGAACGTGATCTCACAACTTTACTTTCGCTCTGGAAAGAGCGCATAACTTTCTCAGCTTCTCATCTTCCTTGATGACCAATCTCAAAGAAACCCGGCGGGTCAAGCATCTGCATCTTTATCATCAGAGATGAGCAGTCCTGCGTCGATCATGTTTCCTTGAAGGCTTATAAAGAAAGGTGTGAAGTGGGAATTCTGACCTTTCATTTATGTGTGTGCAAAAGGCAAGTCCACTCGAGTAATACCATGACTGTTGGTATATTGCTTTTGCGCAAATGTGGTTCATTTACTTTATTAGTATTTTTTTAATGCCCATCAATGGGAAAGAACGACAAATAAAGAATGTTTCCTTGAATCCTAATTCTCTATCCAAAACCAACAAAGGCAAAATTTCTCATCGCCACTTGAACACCCACCGAAACCTTTCGGGAACAAGATAACTTTTCGCCTCGCTCATAAAGGACTCGTCTCCACGAGGGTACTCTGGAGGGAGCACTCTGCGATATGATCTAGCCTGTTTCAAAGCATGTTCGAAATCCGCCACTGGTTGGCATCACGGTGCGTGAGATAGGGGAGACAACTTACACGCGGGGTCCGTGGGTAAAGCGATGCCACACTTGTTAAGCTTTCAGAGTGTGAGATAGCCTTTCTGATTGATGTGCGAGCGATCTCCTCGGCAATATCATAACCATGGATTTCTGACCCGGGATTCGGGAGGAGGGAGGGTGAAGGGGCGCCGAAGGTCTGAAGGGTCAAACATTCTTCAAATTCTGCCCAGCGCATTGTCACCCATGACAAAGGATGCATTCAAAGAGGTTTAGGCGTATGTGCTGACAAAAACATGCAGTTTGTGCAAGATCTCTCACCTATCAATGTCGCCTAAAAAAAATGTAGATCTAAAATTAAGTCACGTTCCGTGGAACGCGTTGAGAAGCGAACAGCAACTCGTGCTGTGTGCGAAGGAAAAGAGCTTTCGGAGAGGATATGTTTTTGAGACGATGAATAACAATGCAGCTAACTATAAGCACTTTAAATCTTCAGTCATCCTTGATGCAGGAAATTAGTACACTGTGCAAGACATTTATTTCCCCCAACTTCGCCAGTGACTCGGTGAGATTTGTCCTTATCTCTACTAATGCTCCAATGAGGCCTTTCCTGCCTTTATCTAGCCGGTGCAAAAGCTAACTCATCACATAGGCAGTGCCACAAACTTGACCCTTCACCCCAAGGGCAGGCATTATCCCAGACTCCTCATGACCCCGCCAGCTTATTTAGTGAGTTCCAAGGGAGACGGACAGTCCAGGCTGGCCCTCTCTTTGTCTTTGTATCTCTTCCTCCCTTTCTTTCTCCATGTTTACCTTCTCTGTAAATAATCCACAACTACAGACAGAGTTCCTATAATGATGTTGATGGAGTTAAAACTTGTGCATACTTAGTTCTCCATTTCCTGCAACCTCTGAAACTTTCCTCATGGATGAAGCAATATCTCGCACAAACCTTACCAAGAACTCAGTTTTTCTACTCGATATTGGAAGAGAAATCCGTTTTCTCTGAAACATTCCTGACTACCAGGAGCGATTGCAATTTTTGTTTCCAATTACTATATGATCAACCATCCTAAGTAAAGGGTACATTTCATGAGATGACTTTATGAAATAAAACTTCATTTTAATAAATTGTTGTGAATGCGAATGTTCAACTTTGAAAGCTCATTTAAAAATCAAGTCGGAGAAAATGTAAAACTCTTAAAAATTCCAGAACTAACCCAACTCGTACTTAAGTGGGTTTACTCAAACCTTAATCTGTCCAGTCTGGGTTTTAATCCTGACCAAGCTATAAACTGTCACCCTGGTGTTTCACATGCAGGGTGAGGCCATCAATATGTGCGCCGTCCATCGGATGGATGTTGAGCCGGAGGACACGTTTGCAAGTGCTGGTTATTGGTGGACGTTAGAGATCTCACGATACCCATCGCGAAGAGCAGGTGAGTTATCACCGACATCCTAAGTAAATTACAAATTCCTGCCACAGTCGAATGTCAGGCCTGGGCAGTCAGTTCCACAAAGACTTGAACCAGGATAATTTCCCCCAGCCTACTCTCCACGTGAAAATATAAATGGGAGCCATCACAGAGGAACAAGAAGAGTTATAATAACGAGGCTAATGTGGGTTTATGTTCACAAATAACTTATGCCTAAACATATGCACTCATTGGGACTTTTATACATATTGCTTCTTACTTTATTGTCAAAGGTCATGATGTGTATTTTTTTTTTCAATGTTCAATCAAGTCACGTGTAGTAGTACAATGGGAAGTTTCCAACCGATTAGCCAAAGGAAATAGATTCTGATGCAGCTATCAGCATGCAGGTCATCACTCCATCCACTGGTAAGCTAAAATAGAGACTCATCACTTGACATGTTTGTAAAGAAAATAATTCCAGCTTCCAGGTTCTGGGAATAGCTTGGCATCAACAAAAGGACTTAACAATCAGCAGGCAGCTAATTGATCCTCTCTAGGAGGTGAGGGAGACAGGGGGGAAGAGGGGTCAGAGGTCAGGCTTCTGGGTCATGCAGGACATCAAGCCCATTTTGCTCTTACAGCCAAGTGGTGGGATTTGCACTGACCCAAAGGTCACCATAACTTCAGCCAAACAGGTTTATCGGACACCTTTCGTCTTGTACATTGGTTGTCTGCCTAATCTCTCATCTCGTTCTTCGTTCTCTTCTTTTCTTCTTTCTGGAATAATGACCTAAATTGCTTGAGGGTGAATCATTCCTAAGCAAATATGGTTGATCCATTTACAATGTTGTTGCTCCGATATCAAGTTTTGTTCTTTGTAAGTTTATGTAGGCCTACCTATGTCCGAGGTTTCTTTTTTGTTTCCTTCATGTGTTTCTGGATCGGAATCTAATTTCAACTCACACGTTGCTTTATTTATTTATTTATCATTAAGACAGACATGTATAAATGTTTCAATTTCTTATCCTCATATTTGTCTGGATTTGTAAAGATCTCAAACTGTATCCCCAGAAGCCGTCTTATTTATTTTTGAGTTCAGCCAAAGATATTATTTTTCACCAAAAATAGTTTGACAATTTCCTTACATGTGTATAATTCTACAAGCCCCAACATGCGTGACATAATGACATCACACCGATGCACCAAATGACTATGATTGAATGGTAAAGCATGAGTCACGTTTGCTCTACGGCGAGGATACGGCGGCCGTACCCCCCTGAATTGACAGAAACGTGCGGCGGCCCAGAGTTTCTGAGGTGGCCTCAGGGTGCCCTACGCCGTATGGCTATTTTTTACAGGCCGTAGGGGTCTCCGTGGAATTAAAGGCGGAGTTATAACTTTTTTCATTTCTAGGTGCCGTAGCAATTTGACAAGCCGTACCATGATGTAGATGTGTTCCACGTCGACCGTCGTAGGGTGTACAGTGGGCTTGCTTATTCGTGCGTTTTCCGTAGGCTCTTATCAATGAAAAAGAATTTTGCCAACCCCCAAAATATTGGTGGCCGCACTATTTCCACTTCGCCTTAGGGCCCCCTGCGGTCCCCTGCGGTCGCTTGCGGGCACCTTGAGGCTACCTTACGTCTGCCTTGAAAATTCTATGGCCGCCGCAGGGACGCCCTAAGGTCACCGTGCGACATCAAATCAAAGACCGTACGGCAACCCCACGTTTTCGGTCTCCACAATTTATAAATACCCCGTGCGGCTACCCGAAAATAAAAACATATGTGACTGCTACATTGTGTGACCGTGGAAATACTGCGGCCGCCCTATAATTGCTAGTGGCCGTAGATTTTTTAGACCCTACGGCCGCCGAGCCAAATGTGATTGAAGCATAAGTTATACATTGATTCTTTGCCACTATGAACCGTTTGACATCACAAAGGTGTACGAAGAAACTTTACCTTCGAGTCAAGATCACTGGCCTGTTGGAACCAAACTTTTTTGGCCTTATCTCACTGGCACTCTATATTATTTTTCCAAGATATCTTCTGATTCAGAATCAAGTTGACCTTGATTTTAACTTTGAAGGATTTGAGTGTTTTGAAAGGGAAAAAAATATTTTTTCTTGCTGGAAGCTTTTGGAAATCAACAGTGGAAAAGTATTCACCCCCCCCCCCACCTCCAAAGTATTTACATTTTGGTGCCACCTGACCTTATTTCATGATGCTTTCAAATGAATCTTAATATAATATAGAGTCTTCACAAACCACTTCAAGGTGACAATGCTAAAAAATTCAGATAAAATGTGAATATGTTCGATTAAAATCGATAAAACAGATGATTCTCACTTGCATAAATATTCAAACCCTTTGGCTAATTACCCCAAAATCACTTCAGGAGCAAATTATTAATTTGAAAGGTTACAAAATAAATGTAATAGGCTTCACTGATATGTAATCAGTGGTTCAACTAAAATTAATCTCCCCCACTTATCTGAGGAGATTTAAGGTGTAACTAACTTGGTTAACCAACAAGACAAACATGAACACCAAGGAGCTTTCCAAAGAAGTGAGACATCGTGACGGAGAAGCACCGTTCAGGAGAGGGTTATCATAAGATTTCAAAGTCCCCCATTATCCTTTTGGGTATGGTGAAATCCATCATTAAGAAATGGAAGATGTATCATACCACCCAGACTCCAAGATCAGGTCACCCATTCAAACTCAGCAGCCGGGCAAGCAGGAATCTGGTTCAGGATGTCACTGTAAATCCAACAATGACTTTGAAATATCTCCAAGGCTCTATGTCCGAGATGGGAGTCAGTGTTCATCAATCAACAATATCCGATTAGCTTCACAAAGCTGGTCTCTATGGACAGGTGGTAAGAAAGAAGCAATTACTGAAAGAGACCCATCCAAAAGCTCATCTGTAATTTGCGAAAAAGCATCTTAATGATACGGCAGACACGTGGAGAAAAGTTTTGTGGTCCTAAGAGACAAAAGTTGAAGTTTTTGGTCTAAATTCGAAGTGTTACATCCAGCACAAGGCTGACACTGCACATCACCCAGTCAACACCATCCCCACTGTCAAGCATAGTGGTGGCAGTATCATGCTATGTGGCTGCTTTTCATCAGCAGGGACTGGCAAGCTTGTCAGGATAGAAGGAACAATGGATGGTGCAAAGTACAGGAGAATCCTTGATGAAAACCTAGTTGAGTCAGCCATAAATCTGAAACTGCGTCGGAGATTCACATTTCAGCAGGACAATGATCCGAAGCTCAGAGCTAAAGCCACACTGGAATGACTGAATAAGAAGAAAATAAATGTTCTTGAGTGGCCGAGTCAAAGTCCTGACTTGAACCCAATTTAACATTTATGGCGAGACTTGAAGATTGCAGTCCATCAACGATCCCATCAAACTTGGCAGAACAAGAGCAATTTTCATGTGAAGAATGGACAAAAATTCCACCATCTCACAATGCAAAGCTGGTAGAGACCTAGCTCCAAAAAACTCATAGCAGTCATTGCTGCAAAAGGTGCTTCCACCAAGTATTGACCCAAAGGGGTTGAATGCTTTTACAACCAGTGAAGTTTGATTTGTACAAGTTTTTTTTGCAGGTATTCCTGACATGTAACCTCCTTCAACTATAACAGTGTTTAGTTTGATCTCTCCAGTTATGAAAAAAAAAATCATTTCGAAAAATTGTTTCTACATAATTCTTAATTCATCTAATTGTGGCATTATTGGTAGGGGGTGAATACTTTTGCAGGCTACTGTATGTGAAGCATGTATATGTTATCCTTTGATGCTGGCTTATTGTATTATATCCTACTGCACTCACAAACCTTTTCTTCTTAAGACAGAATAGACTATGGTATCAGCATTGGACACATAATTTGAGCCAGTCATCATAGTGCCATAAAGACAAGTCCAGAGGTTAAAATCCAGCTGAAGATAGTATTAGGTACTTCGATTTTAAGCTTCTGGAAACCAAGTTGGTTACAAGAGAAGTATTATGTTACAATTGGAGTGTCAGTGAAAGAAAACCCGGCTGGCTCATCAACAAACTGCGCCACTTTGTCTGGTCAACACGGTGCTCATCCACACTTTTTGTGGTTGCTCCGAAGTGGGTGGCTTAAAGCTTTTGAGGGAAAACTTGGGACAGGCACTAAAATGTTACCGATGAAAAGAAAGTGTTCTCCAAAAGAAAAATAAAAAAATAAATAACTGACCTGTAGTACAGCATTCATAAACTGAGCATAGGTCACATGACTCCAAGCATCACTCCCACTATCAATTTGCAAGTTCCGCCAATGCCTTTATGATTTATGTTGCAGAGTACAGTTCAGCTTTAAAGAACAAGGTCACTCCTGCTAAGAGTATGGGCCATCTATTTATGACGTATGAAAAAAAACAAAAAAGGCAGGTGCTTTTACCCCTACACCCGGTATGCCTGTAAATACCTCTTCCATTCCCTCCTCTCTCTCTCCCCCCACTCCTTTCTCTCTCCGATCATCCTTCCTTTTCTCAAATTCAATTTTCCAATTTAGCCCCTCACCTCGACCCTCAATTAATCATTCATGTGTACATAAAAGAGATGGCCCCGAAACAATGGAAACCTCATTGTGAGCAATAGAGGCTGTTATTAGTTTAATGGGATCCACCACCAGAGATGGCTTCCTGGCAATAGGGCACAACTGTAACGTCGGGCAAGGTCATAATTTCTGCCACTATAATTCATCAGGTATTCACTCCCACCTCCAAGCAGCCACATAATGGAAAATGCACCATAAGCTATTCAAATATCATGATTCAAACTTCATCTTAAACCTGTGATCAGGCATAAGCCAGTGCATTAATAGATCAAGCAGCACACCACTCATGTACAAGTGTGGTTCAATTTGACTCCGACTTTTGTATGTAAAAGATAAAGTAATGTATATAGATGAAATAATTTTTGAGGGCATTTGCTGTTGAATAATGCACTGGATGGTGCCTGACTAACCAGTACCCATATAATCACATGTTTCCTGCTTTAAATGCATGTGATGAAAATTAAGATGGTGAATTACAGAGAGGGTGTAACAGACAATATTTTTCAGGTTTCTGGTCAATGAAAGCATCAAGCTTGTTGCGAATTATAAATGATTGGCTGCAAGAATGTGGTGTCGATGATTACTTGTCAATGACATCCATAGGAAAGATAACTTTTGGGGACACAAGTTTTTGAAAAGTGAGATGATTAAAATGATCTCCTGCACTGGCTACATGCGTGTCATGGATAATTTTACAATGAAAGCAGATGAAAGATTCAACACCAATGGGACAAGCGCATAGTCTCCTAAGATAGAGAATAGATTGAAAAATAATGTGTCATTTTTGTAATATAAGGGACATTCAATCAGTTTTCATCATGAAATACAATAGTCCAAGAGTCTCCTATCATATATGTATATATATGTATATATATATATATACATATACTGTACATGACTATACCAAGCACTCCACAAGTCTGGCCTGTACGGTAGGGTGGTAAGAAGGAAGCCATTACTCAAAAAAGCCAACCTTGAGTCCCGTTTGAGGAATGCAAAAAATCCACTCCGGAGATTCTGAAGCCATGTGGAAAAAAGTTTTGTGGTCTGATGAAATCAAGATGGAACTTTTTGGCAGAAATGCAAAACGTTACATTTGGCACAAACCTAACACAGCACATCACCTAAAGAACACCATCCCTACTGTGAAGCACAGTGGTGGCAGCATCATGTAATGGGGAGGTTTCACTTTTTAGGTTACAGGGGAAAATCCACGGAACAAAATACAGAAAAATCCTCCAGGAACACCTGCTTTCCTCGGCAAGTAAGCTGAAATTGGGACGGAAGTTCACCTTTCAGCATGACAACAACCCGAAGCACACAGCCAAACCTACACTGCAGTAGCTCAGGAACAAAAAGATAAATGTCCTTGAGCGGACCATTCAGAGCCCCGCCTGAAATCCAATCGAAAATCTGTGGCATGACTTGAAGATTGCTGTCCATCAACGCTCCCCATGCAACTTGACTGAGCTTGCACAGTTTTGTACAGAAGAATGGACAAATATTGCCCAATCAAGGTGGGCAAAGTTGGTCGAGACGTAGCCCAACAGACTCACAGCTCTAATTGCTGTCAAAGGTGCTTCCACCATGTATTAACTCAGGACGACAGACATATCCAACCAAGATATTGTCGTTTATTATTTTAAACTAATTTTCTGAAATTTATAGAATTTGCTTTTCCCTTGGAAGTTGTGGGTTATGATGTGTAAATAAAGGTTGGAAAAGTCTGATTTAATGCAATTTAATTCCAGGCTTTAAGGCAACAAAAGGTGAAAATTTTGAAGAGGGTGTAGTCTATCGGGATTGTGTGTGTGTGTGTGTGTGTGTGTGTGTGTGTGTGTGTGTGTGTGTGTTATATATATATATATATATATATACACACACACATATAGATATTTTTTCTAATATAAAAAGCTCTTTCCTAACCAGTTACTGACTCACGGAC
Organism: Eptatretus atami; assembly: GCA_035128595.1. NCBI lineage: Eukaryota > Metazoa > Chordata > Myxini > Myxiniformes > Myxinidae > Eptatretus > Eptatretus atami. The sequence continues at coordinate 155,008,096 of CM068954.1, forward strand.
TGATATTTGATATTAAAGATCTCGTACCTTCTGGGTGACATAGGAAGCTGAAATTTTGCATGCCAATGAACATCGAAGCCGGTACACTGGGGGGGAAAAAAATCACAGAATCTGTGGACAGCATCCATAAATGAAAAAATGAGGGGGGGGGAAGACAAAAAAATGCATGTGAGCAACCATAGTCAATGGGGAAGCAAGGTAATTTTGTGTGCCGATGGACATCGAAGTCTATCCACCAGGAAGAAACAAACAAACAAAAAAAAAATCACAGAACTGTCACAAAGTGTCCATAAATGAAAATAGAAATAAATGAAAACAAGAAAATGAAAAATAACGCAGGTGAGTGACCCAAGACAATGGGGAAGCACGGTTCATTATTGCCTACAATGTGTAAGTATGCCCCGCTAGTATATGTGTGAGTGTGTGTGTGTGTGTGTGTGTGTGATATATATATATACTGTATATATATATATATATATATATATATATATATATATATATATATATATATATTATGAAGCTCTTTCGAACCACTGACTCACTGACTGACTCACTCACTGCTATTAAAGATTGATACCTTCCGGGTGACATAGAAAGCTAAGATTTTGCCTGTCGATGGACATCAAAACCAGCATTGAGAAAAATAAATAAATAAATAAATATCACAGAATCGTCAGACAACATCCATAAATGAAAATATAAATAAATGAAAAAAAAGTAAATGAAAATAAATGAATGAAAATCAAATGCAGGTGAGCAACCTGAGACAATGGGGAAAAAGGGTTCATATATATATATATTGTTACGGATTTCAGAATCGGATCCGACTGATGCAAACAAACATTTAGGTCCTCAGACAGTTATTTCCCGAAAGTGCATTGTCCAGGATAGACGCATCCCCATGACTGGTGGGATTCTAACTTTGATGCATTGAGAAGGGTAAAGAATGGATTTCCTTTCTTATGGGATGGCCTTTTTCTCTTTACGACAGACACATTCATGCACGTGAGATAGTCGTCTACCCCCTTTCCATCAGGACACATTGGCTTGGAGGTGGACAATTTATTTACACTTTGGACTTACAGAACATTTGATTAAGCACACCGCAGGCTTTTCCTGAGCAGTTATTCTGACGGTCAAATACGGCTGTGGATCATTTATGACACCCACCTCTTTCCATCGACGTTCGACACGCACCTCTTTCACCGATGTTTGCCACACACATCTTCCATCGATGTTGACACCCACCTCTTCCATTGACGTTGACACCCACCTCTTTCCATCGACGTTTGGCAGCTCTGTGGATGATTGTTGTTGACGTTTTATGAGCGCTTCACATTTTTGCTCGGTAATTCTGGCAAATTGCTGCTTTCTGCCATTCGTCCAGTCGCCGTTGCAATGATCATGAGATTGGCAGTTGGTGACGTGCAACGATGCACCAATCGGCAAGGTGGATTTGGCTGAAGTCTGCTTGAGGCTCCGCCCAGACTATAAAAGACCGCCTATAAAATGGACGAGTGGCCCATTTTTTGAGTCAGTTGGTGACAGCTGGTTATAGCTTCTTGCAGCTCTGAGAAGTTTTGTTTTGTGTCAGTTGGTGACAGCTGGGCAACGGCTATTTTCAGCTCCATTCAGTTCCAGTCAGTTCCAGTCAGATGGTTGATGAGTTGGCGACAGTCGAGTTGGTGACAGCTTGACGACGGCTATTTTCAGCTCCAGTCAGCTCCATTGAGACAGTTGGTGAGCTGGCGACAGTTAAGTTTGTGACAGTTGGTGACGGCCTTGCAGCCTTCCAGCTTCTCACAGTACCTCACAGTGCCTCACAGCGCCTCACAGCTGTCCATTGGTTGTGGCTCCTGGTGGCTCCTGATGGTGGGTGACACTTGGACCATTAATGCTGGTTCTGCTTGAGACCTGCTCTTGGCGTACCTGATTATTGGGGTCTCTGGTTCCTGGGGGTGACGACGTGATGTTGATTGGTGTTCAAGCCTGTTTGCGAGTGGGCGCACGGCAAGGCAGGGTGCTAGCAGCAGACCAAGGCATGCTCACACATTTCAGGACGTTTTTGTTTGACGCATGACGACTTTTACCTGGTGAGCGAGACTGGATTTCTCTCCCCCCCTGAATGATCTGCTGGGTACCCTTGTCTCGTGTTTAATTGTTAAGTAAGGCATAGTGATAAGCATCTGCTCTTTGTCCGTTTTTCTATTAATGCCTGATTAATTCTTTATTTGCTTGAGATTATTGTGATTGATTTGAATTTATTTATTTTCACCCTAAGGAAATAAAAAGTTCATTTTATTTATTTTTTTCCTTATTAATAAATTCCTTGTTGCCGTTTAAACCTGTCCATGCTTGTCCTTTCCTTCCATTGATCCAGCATTGTCTGAACCTAGATAGACTCGGAGGTAATTACCAAACTAATAAACCTGTCATAGTCGGCACGCACCAGTGGTGAAACGCTCGGCCGCCCGAATCAAGATCTATTCAAGATAAGATTGGTGCGTTGCAAAGGGCATGCTCCCCGTTCAGGAAGCCACGTGACCTTTAGTTAAACGGCAAAATTCGACCGTGGACACTGGAACTCGTGGTTAACTGATTGGCGTTCGTGGTTCTAAAGCAACCCACCATTCCACAAAGTTAATTATGAGCGGTGGCCTCAGGTGCGGCTCTTCCGACGAGAAACGGGGATTAACCCCCCTAATATACTCGGTAACCGTGGCCATCACAAACTGGTGTCAGGAGTGGGATTTTTCGAACCCCCCTGATTAACAAACTGGAGTCCGGGAGTAGGATTTTTCGAACCCCTTGATCAATAAATTGGTGTCAGTTAGTCAACCGGTGGTGTGCTTCACGCATCTCAAAATTCAGAGCTGTTTCGACTAAATTTTAGTGAAATTTATTGGTGCGGACAATGGTGGACCAACACGGACAGGTCCCGGTGGGCCATGTAGATGATGTAAATATGGATAAGGAATTGATCCAGGACCCACATGAAGTTGCAATGGAGGGTGAAGAGGAAGCAATGGGAGAGGTGGAAAATAATTTCCACCCTCGGCTTCAGGAAAATGCAGCGCCGATAGTGCAGAACGGCAGGTTATCGCAGCCAGTGCAGTGCGAGAATGACACGATGTTGTTCATGAGGCAATTAATGGCACAAATAACTGTGCTGGATCAAACCAACAGGAGCAGAATGGACAGGATGGGTAAAGAAAACAAGGCACAAATAACAATGATGGACCACAACAACAACAGCAGAATGGACAAGATGAGTGAAGTGATGAGCAGAAAAATGGACGTGATGGGCGATGAAATAAAAAGAGAGATGAGTTAAAGGATGGGCAGATAAATGGCGGCGGTGCGAGAGGAGGTAAGGGAGTGTAGGATCGGTGTCCGGGAAGAGATGAGGGAGAGCGAGGCCAAACTGATGGGAGAGATTGGAAACACAACGAAGGAGGTAGAAGGACTGATTGTAGGACAGAATGAATCGAAGGAACAAATCGAGAAGACCAAAGGGGCGATAAAGGAGCTAAGAGCCACCCAGAAGGAATGAAAAAGAAGTGACTGCAATTGAAAAAGAATGTAAAATGGTACACGAGGAACTGATAAAGATAGTAGAGGAGGTGACAGACGATGGGGACAAAGGAACGGGAAATGAAAACACAAATAGAAACAACGAAGGTGAAGTTAGAAGGGGAAATACAAGGAGCGCATCGGGAATTAACGAAGGTAAAATAGGAAGTGGATGCGGTAAAGAATGAGATAACTGAAATCAAAGCAAATCAGGTAGAAACAGGTGGTCGAGTAAAGGAGGAGATTATTGAATGCATGAACATGTTATATTTATAGCGTGACAAAGTGCTCAAAGATCAAGCGAAGAGGATCCAAGGTCCTTGATACGAAACAGGAAGAGGTGAGTACAGTGAGGGTGAATCATGGCGAGACCGGGCACGTGCATGATGCGATTGTGTGTGTGTCGAGCTTGGGGGGAATAAAGGACCCAGGGTTTCTTGGAGTGCCCAATGTGCCGAGTGTGCAGAGAGCAAGCGTGATGGAGTGCATGCCAGGAACGAATAGTGTGGTGTATGAGCAAATGTAAGAGCGTAGGACATGCACTGACACAGACGGTGGTAGCTGTTCGCTTGACTGATGGGAGGAGTGAGCCCTCCACGAGCAACAAATTTTAAATGTGGATGTGTTCTGGTCTCGAGCATGGGAAAATCATCATGGATTTGGGATCCACGCTGGCCCAGCGAGGTACGCTTGCACGTCACGTCCGGGAGTGTGCACGATCTGTGCTTTGCAAACCGCACCCAAGCATGGATGATTGCTTGGTTGAGTGACAAACGCTGAGGGGCCGGCATGTAAATGCTGACAGATAAATCACTGGAACACGGATAGCGAAACAAAAGGAATTTGGCTGTTAAATTTTATTCATGGGAACCAGGTGTGCAATATGCACGGTACGCCCGGCATGAGCAATAGGCAAGGCGAGCACAGCTTGGTTCCACGTGGGAAAACCCCAACGCCCGGTGGAAAAAATTTAAAAACAAATTTGTTTGCGACAGACATATGGCTGAGCACCTCCGTGGACACAGAGGGCTCATTATAGTGGGGGTAAGAGATAGTGACAGTAACGTCCAAGTGTGGAGTGCAGTGTTGTGGCCACCCCATGCAGGGGGCCCAGGAGCACTAGCCTAAGAGGGATGGCATTGTTAGGCCCACATGGGTGTGCCAGTGATGGGAGCCTCTATGTGGGTAGTGAAGCTGTGACCATGAGGGAGGGCTAGGATAAATTTAGGGATCAAGAGTGACAATAGGGACTGTTTAGGTGGAGACAATGAACATGTCGTGGGGACGTAGAGAGGTATAGAAGGTCGAGTTAAATGGGAGCGTGCGTAGTACAAGGGAAGACGAGGGTGCACGTCTGTCTGTCTGTAGGCTTGCTGTTGTTGAACAATTTAATTTCCATTTGTGAAGTACAGCTAAACAATTTCAGCATGTTCTTGATATGTCCATCAATTCATGACAGATCTCTAGGGATAAGAACATCATGGGGGCATGTAGCATTGGGATTCTCATTCGTGTGCTAGATGTGAATGTCTGCAGCTGTTGAGGAACTAGGGTTGGGTTTGAAACACCAAAGGGCTTACCTTGTGTAGCTTTTTGTGCTTGCTTTATGCAGATTTTTTCGACTGGGATGGCAGATCTTTAGAAAGTATAAAGTCATAGCCATGGCTGTGGATAATTGATTGGGTGACAGCTACTTGGTTGTTACCTCCAATTACAGGTTCAGAGATGTGATTGGGCCTTTTGATAATATATATATATATATATATATATATATATATATTTCCTTTTATTGCTGTGTGTCTGACTATTGTGAATATCTCGTTTTCAGAACATTTGAAACCCCATGTACACATACAGTAGCGCTTTAGTTACAAAATAAAAATTTCACGTCAGATTTGAATCGTGTACTATAACAATGCAAACAATCACAGAATATTTTAACCCCCAGCCCTCCCTCCATTCCCAATCCACACCCTTCAAAGTTTTCCCAAAGTATTCCCCTTTGTCTTTCTCCTTTGTCCTCACTTTACTTCATTACCTCAATACTCCGCATTCTCCACCAATCCTTGTTCATATTATATCTAAAATGCCCCACAACATGTTTTTTTTTGTTTTTTAAAACTAACATATGGGACATGTCAACCTGTGGATGGGGGACTCAGCTTCTAAGCATCACTTTATGGCTTTACTCGAGTCGTGCACAATATTACCAATTAACCATCATGTATCGTTGGTTATAGTTTCTCACATCCTGGGAACAAAGAAAATCTCAAGGAAGCAAGTAAAACGTGTCAAGGTGAAAGAAAAAAGAAAAAGAAAATTAATAAAAAGCTCATCCTTCGAAGATAGCTAAATCTGAATCAACATGAGTAAAGTCTAAATGGAGACTTCACCCTTTGAGCCAACAAGATGAGTGGTGCAGTCATGTCTGTGCAGCAGAGACAGGCCAGTTGACGAATGTGGGTAAAAAGTTCAAATATATTTTGTTGCGGTATCACAAAGACTACAAAGGATTTGGCACAGGAATGAAGATGAGGATAAAATAAATGTTGTGTTCATGTTATCTTGTGTGGTGAAGGAAAGACCTTTGGGACAGGTAGGGGTGAATGCTGCACAGATGAAAGTTGGAGGATGGAAGGGGTTGGGGGGGGGGGGGGGGTGAGGGAGAGTAAGTAGGTGGATGATTTGACACTGTAACCTGGTGATAGAAGCAGGTGCGGTGTGGAAAAGATTAATGCGGCATGTGGTATGATACAGCAGCTTAACCCTGTCGTGATGGCACGTTGTTTGACTTTTGATATAGTAAAAGGACCTTTGAATTCTATATTCACTTATCTCTTATTCAAACACACCTTCCCCTTTAAAGCCTCTTTCATTCTCATATTCACAACTTCCCATTCAACCCATCTCACCCATGCCCCCTCCTTCGTTACACCACTTTATGCCCATATCCCAAAAGTGAATTGATTTTTTCTTTAACTTAACAAATGTTCAACACAATTATTAATCATCAGAGCTTACAAACCAATTAAAGAGTTAAAAGCAGACACTCGATGAACTATATATTTAATAATTTACTCACAACGTGCAGGGTTTATTGAAGAGATGCTCCACCAATCATGGTCAGAATTCGGTCGGAAGTTCACAATAACAGAGCTGACCTGTTTGGTGCTTCCACCACTTAATTTGATCCATCACGCAAGGAGTGCAGGTTAATGTCCCATGTGATGTGTTTTGTTTTGTTTGTTTATTGTCTCATAATGCCCTTCTCCTTCATTAAATATACAGTGGGGAGAACAAGTATTTGATACACTGCCGATTTTGCAGGTTTTCCACTACAAGCACGTGGAGGTCTGTAATTTTTATCATAGGTACACTTCAACTGTGAAATGGAATCAAAACAAAAATCCTGAAAATCACATTGTATGATTTTTAAAAATTAATTTGCATTTTATTGCATGAAATAAGTATTTGATAAATCAGAAAAACAGAACTTAATATTTGGTACAGAAACCTTTGTTTGCAATTACAGAGATCAGACGTTTCCTGTAGTTCTTGACCAGGTTTGCACAGACTGCTGCGGATTTTGGCCCACTCCTCCATACAGATCTTCTCCAGATCCTTCAGGTTTCGGGGCTGTCGCTGGGCAACACAGATTTCAGCTCCCTCCAAAGATTTTCTATTGGGTTCAGGTCTGGAGACTGGCTAGGCCACTCCAGGACCTTGAGATGCTTCTTACGGAGCCACTCCTTAGTTGCCCTGGCTGTGTGTTTCGGGTCGTTGTCATGCTGGAAGACCCAGCCACGCCCCATCTTCAATGCTCTTGTGAGGGAAGGAGGTTGTTGGCCAAGATCTCGTGATACATGGCCCCATCCATCCTCCCCTCAATACGGTGCAGTCGTCCTGTCCCTTTCAGAAAAGCATCCCCAAGAATGATGTTTCCACCTCCATGCTTCATGGTTGGGATGGTGTTCTTGGGGTTGTACTCATCCTTCTTTCTTCCTCCAAACACGGCGAGTGGAGTTAAACCAAAAAGCTCTATTTTGGTCTCATCAGACCACATGACCTTCTCCCATTCCTCCTCTGGATCATCCAGATGGTCATTGGCAAACTTCAGACGGGCCTGGACATGCGCTGGCTTGAGCAGAGGGACCTTGCGTGCGCTGCAGGATTTTAATCCATGACGGCGTAGTGTGTTACTTATGGTTTTCTTTGATACTGTGGTGCCAGCTCTCTTCAGGTCATTGACCAGGTCCTGCCGTGAGTTCTGGGCTGATCCCTCACCTTTCTCATGATCATTGAGGTTCCACGAGGTGAGATCTTGCATGAGCCCCAGACCTAGGGAGATTGCTGTTATCTTGAACTTCTCCATTTTCTAATAATTGCGCCAACAGTTGTTGCCTTCTCACCAAGCTGCTTGCCTATTGTCCTGTAGCCCATCCCAGCCTTGTGCAAGTCTCCAATTTTGTCCCTGATGTCCTTAGACAGCTCTCTGGTCTTGGCCATTGTGGAGAGGTTGGAGTCTGATTGATTGAGTGTGGACAGCTGTCTTTTATGCAGATAACGAGTTCAAACAGGTGCAGTTAATACAGGTAATGAGTGGAGAATGGGAGGGCTTCTTAAAGACAAAACTACAGGTCTGTGAGAGCCGGAATTTTACTGGTTGGTAGGTGATCAAATACTTATTTCATGCAATAAAATGCAAATTAATTATTTAAAAATCATACAATGTGATTTTCAGGATTTTTGTTTTAGATTCCATTTTCACAGTTGAAGTGTACCTATGATAAAAAATACAACCTCTACGTACTTTGTAAGTGGGAAAACCTGCAAAATCGGCAGTGTATCAAACACTTGTTCTCCCCACTGTGTGTGTGTGTTGTGTGTGTGTGTGTGTGGTATATATATATAATATATATATATATTATATATATTATAATATAATATATATATATATATATATATATCCTAGCTTTCACAGGGAGAGAGAGTGTGTATATGCGTTTCCACATGAGTCTCATTAAATCATGTACATTTAAAACACAGAGTGAGGTAGTGAGGTTCTTCATCCATAGAAACGCCAAATGTGTATTCCAGAAGCTTCATACGGCCTTCAGGCTTTGTGGTGCTGCACCATCTTTTATTGAGGCAAGTGCAAATGAAAAAGTTTTCAAAAGGAAAAACACATCTTTCGTGTTATAATTAGTTGAAGGAACGACTTGAGGACGATATCCGAAGCACATTAATAATTATTATCCAAAACGACCACTTGCCTTGATCCAACTCCGTGGCCTGTTATCAGCCTTTGTTGGTGTTTTCACAAATCAACAACACTTCCTCAAACTGGCCTCTCTCCATAACGTGTCTATCGATTTATTATTTATCTCTGACAGGCGCCACAATCGTAAATAAATTGTGCCTTTCGGAACCCGTCACGGCCCAAGGTTTATCGCCGAGCCACAAGAATGAAAAACAGCCATCTAATAGGTACTGTCATCCAGACCACTGGCTACTGGTCAATAATATTGCACCCGCTTGATCAAACAACATCTTTCAAAGTGATCATCTGCAGCGAGATAGAAAGACCAACGGATTATTTATGGCTCTTCGTGAGAACGGGAAGAAACCGATGATTAATTTTTTTCTCCCCCCCCTCAGATTAAGATGGTCGTGTTCCGTCAATCTGCAGGTTTGTCCGCACAAACCTGGTGTCATGCAGTGCAGAAAGACAGAGTATGGATCCTTTAAGTCATCTCAAGTTTAGTGCACCGAGCACTCGACCGCAGCCTGCTGAGCTGAAAGTTGGTAAGCAAAAGCAACCTTTGCTTATTTAGTTTTTCAGATCATGTTGTTTTGGCTGAGCTGCCTTTCAGTGGATGTTGGCTAATGCAGGAAGCAATCCTCTATCACACCTCAAATGTTTCAGATTGGATGCTGCCTGGCAGTTTGTGGACAAGGAATGCAGAAAGATGCATGTCAAAGGCAAAGCTAAAATCGTGTAAGTTGTTTGATGGTGAGAATAGCTCTTGAATATAAAAAAAAAGACCAACTAAAATTAAGATGAATGAATAAAGTAACAAGATATGCAAAAGTAAGGTGCAATCTCTCAGAATGACAAGTCTGAAAACCAAGATCAAAGCAGGGTTAGAGGAAGCATTGTCACTTTGTCGCAAACACCTCCGGTGGAATGTCCATGGCCTGCCAGAAGCAGTGTCTCGGACCTTATCAGATAGCAGTAAACGAAGTCTCGACCGTTTGGCTGTGTCATGTCTTCCTGAACGGTGTAACACCTTGACCAGCCGAGTCGGGCCTCCTCGAAATTGATCAAAGTAGCCTATGAGTTGCACAAACATGCACACAGCTTTTTCCGAGTCTCAAGCTGGCGTTCAAGGAGGATAACGAGAACGAATGGCTTTAGTGTTGTTTGAGATGGCAAATGATACAAATGGCAACAGAAGTTTCACTGTCCAATTTTTTTGTTGCTTATCAGGCAAATACAAGAGCAACGGTGCCACACATCCTTCATGAAAACAGGTGTCAATTACAAACTGTCCAGAAACCTTTCGAGAGGAGAGGAAAACCTTCCCACAGTCAGTCGTACAGAGAAATGATCTGTTGTTGTTGTTGGGGGGGGGGGGACAAAACAAAACCTTGATTTATCTTGCTATGCTATCTTGAAGACCAACAGCGAGCCCTGAAGTGAACAGACAATTACATTAGGATGGCACTACCATGATGTCCAATTTGACCTGACCTCTCATTGGAAGCGCTATACTTATTGTGCGGTCATGGCACTTATAGATTAGGATCAGTTGTAATATAGCAAGATGGTCTTGAACCAGAAACACAGCAAATACAGGGAAGATGGAACATGGCCAGGATGCAAAGCCAAAGGCCTACAACTGTTGGATCTCTTTACTATCATTGGACTTTGGCCATGCAGATTAACGGCGCTTTAAAAAAAAACAAGACAGCATGCTCCATGATGTCATGTCAATGCTGACACTGCACCGCAGAAGAGTGATCATCAGAATTTATTCCACAACTAATTAAACCGAGACCCAGATAACTCAGAGGTGAGGCCCCGAGCATCTGAGCTATCCTGTTTTTCAGGGTCACAAGTATTTCAAAGGTTTGTTGCATCGAAGAGAACTTTTGTGATTGGCTGGTACACGCAGATACAAGGCCAATGATGATGGGCTTGTCTGCTTTGAGCAAATTAAGCCCTTGTTAGGCCTTGGCACCATTGCGGTGTAGTATTTATCCCCGGTAGATAGCGCCGCTGTCTAAGTAAAGTCACTGACCTCAGAGGTGCTATCGCTGGCAGAGGTCTGTCATCACACATTAGCTATATTTCTGCTTGGCCTGGGAGGGCCCTTATCTCGAGGCTGGCCATTTCTCACTATTGTTTATCTTACCCCCGGCTGCCGTAATTACAGACGTTGAAGCGGGGCCGCAGTGGTAAAAAAGGCAAACAGGGTTTCTGCTATCGTGCCGCTTTTCTACACTGATGCAGAGATAGCCATACGGGAGCCAGGGACAAACTTTCAGGAAGCACCGGTGAGCAAAAGCAGTTATGTCTTATTGTCAGAACAATGGTTCGGGTGGCAACATTTGGGAAAGAGGAAAAAATAGCACCCGTGTCGATGCAAGCCTTCTACCTTCCACGGTCGTCTCTGTTCCTATCGTTGCCTTTCTTTGAGTGATCATCAAAATAAAGGGTGGGGAGCAGTGGGAGGAGAGAGAAAGAGAGGAGTGGAGGATTACGGGCAGAGGACTCTGACAAACAAATCGAGTGAAAGTGTCTGAGAAACCATCAAAAGGAACAAGTAATCAGTTTGATAAAGTAATATGATGAAACAGAAATGGTTCATGATATCACTCATTGCTGCTTTTCAAAGTTAAAAAGTGAACAGATGATGCAACTCAAAGGAGAGTGCCAATTAATAAAGGGGGTGAAGGGGGGTGGGGGAGAGAATAGATGAGATTTATGAGACAAGTTAATGTAACATGCGATTAATGTAAGATTGGTGTCACTGTTGTTCATATCCACTGTTTTCATATGCAGCCGATGGTTGTTGGTTGCATCATTGCTGGGAGCACAGCTGTGCCGCCGATGCAGTGCCTCCTTTAGGTTTGAGGAGAATGGTGAAAAGCTCACCTACTCTTCACACAGGACACTGTGGGATCTTTAACATCCACCAACTAATGCTGGCAGACCGGACACACAGTTTAACGTCTATCCGGGGGGGACGGCACACACAATACATTGATGCCTCGCCTTGCCTGCGAGACACCAGGATGGCAGTTTATAGCTGGGCAGAGATTCAAACCCAGGCACGGCAGCTCAGAGGCTAGCGTGCATACATCCAGGTCATCCTGCGAGCCTCAGTGCTGTGATGGAAGTGCATAAACACATACCAAGGTACTAAAGGACACACAACAAAAGTAAGAGAATTGGAAGGTTATTTTTACTGAAACAATAAGAAAAAAGTTAATTTCAGTGTGAAATGTTGGGTTCTCAGAATTCCCCCAAATAGGTCTTCGAAATATGTTGACCACTGTGATCAACCTACGTCACTGTTTAACTAAATTTTCAGTCTTGAACACCAATGACATCATACCAAGCAACACAATCATGAGAAGGGGGTTTAAGCATCCAATAAGAAGGTGCAGAGGTAGTGCATTTACCTTTGATCTGTCTCGTTTGGGTTTGAATTGTGACCCTTCGAGAAACTGTCAGATTGGTGCTTCACAGACAGGATGCTGCATCACAAAGTACTTCATCTCCCAGATGGATGTTAAGATGGGGGTCTCATCTGTGAGCATTCAGTGGTGGACATTGAACATCCGATAGTAGTATATTTTGTGATGAATAGGCAAGTTGAAGCCAGAATTCTGAACAAATTACAAGTTACTGTCAAAACAAATTTAAGTTGGAGACCTCCTTTGCTCTGACGAAGGTTCATGCCTGAAACCTCAGCTTTCCCTTTCTTCTTACAGCTGTTAACGTAAGTCAATCAACGTCCTCTTGATTTCATCCATTGTTCTACCACTCCACCGAAACATATCAACACTTGCCTTCGCCAGCAAGACTAGTTTTTCATTCTGTGTTATGTCTACGTGTGTGAATGTGTGCAAATGTGTTGATACAATTTATGTGCATGACGTCAGCATTGTGTCATTGAGTCAGTGTGCTTCTTTGGTTGAATTGAAGGTTCTTGGCTGGAAATCTCTTGACTGGTGATCAGCAGGGTAGAGACAATGTGCTCGCGTGGAAGGAGACACTTGTTGCTGGCAGGTGATGCAGCAAGCGCTGTGATGGGACCCAATTTGTACCCTGCTACCTCGTCAAGTTAGCGGGTTTGATTCAAGACATACGTACTAGAAAGGTACCTGTGATATGCATGGGAGGGGACTGGACAGCCGGTACATGAAGTACTTGGGCAAATTTTTGTTTTACTACAGCTGACCCCAACAGTAGTTAGGTGGTAATATTTCTATGATGTCACAATGGCGAAAGCACAAATGCCAAATCCATGAATGTCACAGGTGGAAACCCTCACATAATTTCCTGATTCTCCTTTAAACTCAATCTCTCCATATTTTCATGCCAAACAGCATAATTCCAATCACAAATTCAAACTACACCATTAATATAACAAAATATATGCACACTCGTGAGATAAACAAATATAGACGCCGTTTTCACGTGATATACCAATACAGGCAAATCTGCAGTAAAGAAAGAGTGGATACAAAACACTTTGTATGGATTGAAAATTAAAATCATAATTGTGTTGAGAAATTTATAAAACCTCCCATCCACCTAAGGACATCCGCTGGGACCCCAAAACGTTCCACAGAAGACTTGGCGGGGCTAGCCCCAAAACTGAGGGAGTCGTTCAGGGACGGACAGACATTCCTGCTTAATAATACCTGTATTATATATAAATATATATTCAACAGCCGAGTCGGAATTGGTATTAATTCATGCCTGGTGTTGGCTTAATGGTTAGGGTTGCGTGAGGCTTGGGATCCTTGGATCCTGAGTTAAACTCCTACTCGGCTGTTGAATTAATGCCAGTGGGTTGACTCAGCCTGTCATCCTTCCGAGGTCAGCAAAGATGAGTGCCAGAATGCTGGTATCCTGTGTCGAGTGGCGACCCATCCAGGATTGTGTCCAATAGTCAACGAGACTGCTGAGGCAGCACCAATGCTCTGCACAGTGACTGGTCCTAATATATGGTATATATATATATATATATATATGTATATATATATATATATACACACACATAAACATACATATGCATATACATGTACATAAACATACAAGTTCTTTACACAGCCGACCTTGGCTCTCAGAATTTCATCTGTGTTCTAATCACAGACAAGAGCTGAACAAGCAGATAAACAGCATGAGCAAGCGCATAGTAGTGTAGAACAAACGGTACACCCTCCCCTGCCTTTGAAAGAAAAATGCTGGAAGGATTTGCTGATTTATGCTTTTAATTAAAATTTCTCTCATCCCTATCTCACGGCCTTCAATTCTCTTTCTTCCCAGCGCTGCACATTATGCTTGTCCTCACCTCTAATTTGCTTCACAGCATCAGCAATGTGTTCAATAATAATAGGATAATCTAACAATTTGACACTTTTGCATTTCCTTGAGACATAATGCAAGTGAGTGAAATACTCCAATGTTTGTGGATTGAATAAAGCGTTTCCATGGGTACAATAGAGCAATGAAATACTTTTTTTCTTTTGCTCTCTCTTATAATCTTTTGTCTAAAACTCACGACAGGAAACCGACAGTCTCATCTTTCTATGGAAATTTCATGGTCAACTCACAAGTGTAGATGCGTTTGTCGTACAACAACAAAAATAAACCGAACAACGATGATTATTATTCGGTGGACAGAGGATATGTTTTCACCCCTGTCTGTTTGTATGTTTCTCTGGCTGTTAGCAGGATATCTCAAAAAGTTATTGGCGGATTTTGACGAAATTTGGTGGACAGGTTGGGTGTGACAGTGATGAAGTGAATAGATTTTGGTGAAGATCTGGATCCAGATACTAGAATTTTAAAAGTGATTCTTCACCATTAAGTGATGGGGCCAAAATGATATATAGCACATCATCTTAAAAAGTTATGGATGGATTTGGACGAAATTTGCTGGACAGGTTAGGTGTGTGTGTGTGTGACAAGGACGAATTGATTTGATTTTGGTGAAGATTCGGATGTGGATCAAGATAGGATTTGTTTTTTTTAATTTACTAAAGTGATTCTTCACCATTGAGAGACGGGGCCAAAAATGATATACAGTATAGCACGATATATTTAAAAGTTGTGTACGGATTCGGACAAAACTTGCTGGATGAGTTGGGGAGGTGACAAAAACAAACCCATTCGATTTTGGTTCAAGTCCAGATCCAGATCCGGCCGATCAGTGGGATACAAAACATAAACTGTTCAGTTTGGGTGGAGGTATGTGCTCTACCGAGTGCCGTTCTTGTTCTATGTTATTTTCGTCTGCCTTTCAATTAATACATTTTTTTTTGTTCTGTCCATTTCTTTTCTTAAAACTATATTTATAGTTTCAATCAAACTTTATATTTCTACGAATCCCTCGACATAAAGTCATTATTGCTGAAGAAGTGCAGAATATAAATCAGTCATGTTAGAGTGAGCATAAAACTCCAATAAACGGCTATAGGCAAACAATTTAATAGTTTAACCACTAAACAAACGAAAAGATTGTTTTTAAAAGTTGTGATCCCCAGATTATTCCACAAAAATAAAGATCGAGGTTTCAGGTTGGAGCGGCATAATCGAGTGCTCACGCCTCTGCATCACAATGGCTCAGGCAGTATTGAAGCAACGCATCTTTCTTGTGCTACCGTACGAACAGCGGGAAGTTCTCTTCTTCTCTTCCTCTCTGTGTGGTGCTCACTGGGAAAACTGACAAATCAAAAACACTTGTGCAAGCAAAACCAACCACCGTTTCTAATTGCCATACAGTTGTCTGTCTTCAAAAGCTGCACCTGAGGCATCAGGATGAGATTTCTCCGATGTTGATATAATCGTGTTCATTCATCCACGAATCAAGCTTGCTTATGAAACATCTCAAAAGGTTTTCTTGTATCGCTTCCAGGAATGTTTTTGAATTGTCGTCGTTTTGTTCTGTACTGTGTTCATTTTGACTTCCTATTTTATCCATGGAAATATTTTAAGAGCATTCGTTGTTTGAGAAAATGTTTTGCTCCACCATAGTGATGCTTGGTTGAAATAAAATGATGAAAAATGTGGTTGTTGGATGAATTCGAAAATGTGTGAACATAAGTTAATGTTACAAGAAGACAATAATAATGAGGAAGTGTTTCGAAGAAAAGCAGGAATGAATCAGAAATAATGGTAAAATTTCGAATAAAATGAAAACTAAAAACAACATACAACAGCTCATTGAACCTCGTCCTGACCCCAAAACAGCCCAACCACCAATGGGGACAAGGAAAGTGATGTTTCAGTTTCAGACATCGCCTAACCACATAACTTTAGTAAACCTTTAATTTTACATTATAAACGGATGTCCGGTTCTCGACAGCAAGTGTCTGGTATGCTTCTTTTTATTACATATCATTTCTATCAAGAGAGATGTCTGTCTGTGTTGCCATTGTTCTCAGAGATGGCCAAATGGCTCTACATCAACCTTTCAGAGGTTCATCAGTGAGTGTCAAAAAAAGAAAGAAAAAAAAGGTGTTTTAGGCCAAACAAAATTTGAAAAAAAATTGTACTTAAAAAAAAAAAAAATTGCTCGATAGTCTCATTGATTTAGTCTCAAAAAAAATTGATTTATTCAAAATTCCAACAGGATTAGAACAGCACCGGGCATTGCTGGGTGCCCCTGCTCATGCACAATTAGGGAGAAAATAGTGAGGGGGGGGGGTGGAGGGGGTTGATGGGCTAAATGGCTAAATTAAAGGTAGAGAAAACAAGATGAGAACAGAGCGAGAAAGGAGGGTAAGAGTGTCAGTGAGAAATGGGGAAAGAAGAGAAAAGGAGGTTGTGAAGGATGTGCAAGGGGAGGGAAGGGATTATGTGGAGCATGAAGTGGGGTGTGGAAAGGATAGGGACAAAAACAAATGTCATATTCGCATTCATAACAAAAGTGAGAAATGTTTTGCAACACGTCCCCTCCTGGCCCCAATGAATGCGAGGGAGATCAAAATTATTTTGCGTTTAACACACCCTCGAGCCGGTACAGGGCCCAAAGTGAAGAAGAAGAAACTCTGTAACCCATGGTGTTTGGGTCTATTTGGCAAAATAAAAGGAAAAGCAATTTTCATTTACCGATATCTTTTCTTGACGAGATACCAATAAATACAACCAGGGTAACAAACAGGAGATAAAAATTGGTTTCCTTGAACACACGCACGCGCCGATACAGGAACCAAAATGAAGAAGAAACTCTCTACATACCGTGTTTGGGTCTGTTCAGCAAAATAAAACAAAAAGCAATTTTCCTTTACTGATATTTTTTTTGACTTGATACCAATAAATACAACCAGGGTAACAAACAGGAGATAAAAAATGAGTTTGCTTGAACACACGTGTGAGCCAATACCGGAAAAAATTTAAGAAGAAGAAACTCTATAACCCACCATGTTTGGTCTATTCGGCAAAATGAAAGGAAAAGCAAACTTTCATTTACTAATGATTGTAGACTAGAAACCAAAAAGACAACGAGGAAAACAAACGGGAGATAAAAATTCGTTTGTTTGAACACACCCGCGAGCCAATACCGGAACAAAAATGAAGAAGAAGAAGAAACTCTCTAACCCACCATGTTTCGTTCCTATTTATTCTTCGCCTATTTCATATTAAAAATAACCCAATGTACATACATGAAGCAAAAACATGTGTACGGCTAATGTGCATGTATAATACATTGTGGTGATATCCCTGGGATCATTCCAATTGCACTGGGACATGGACCAATGCCCAAGCCTAAGGCCTGGGGCCTGCTAATCTGTGCTGGTTCATGCAGTGGTGGTGCATGATTTTATTGTGGTGGAGTGAGGGTAGCTGAACACTGACCCATGTATAATATGTGATATTTTCTAAGTTTAAAAAGTGCATAACTCTGAAAAATTGATGAAACGGCCTGAAACACAAGCTTGTTCTGTAACTTATAATAAAGCCATGTTCCAAGTTTCAGTTGAATATTTTAAAGGGTATGGGGAAAACGTCTGAAAAACCACAGGTGGGACGGATGGACGTCAGACAGATGGAGAGCAAACCTGTAGTCCCCTCCAGTGAAACTGGTAGGGGACTAATAGATAGATGGACATCTACAGTGTCTTCAACACTATATATATATATATATATATATATATATATATATACAGGGGGCTGCAAAAGTAGGTATACAGTAAGGATTATACCAGTATTACAATAGTGGTGCTAGGATTCATTTAATACTAGAATTCATTTAATTTGAACATTTGAGGGATTAATATGTTTATTATTGATATGATTATTATTGGTATGTTTGGTATGTTATTATTGATATGCTTGTATAATCAATAAAATACGTTTTGTGCGCATGTTTTGTTTTTCATTACTGTATACTTACTTTTGCAGCCCCCTGTATATATATACACACACACACACACACACACACACACACACGGGTGTGTGTACATATACATTTGTCATTACTAAACAAACAACAAGCAAAGTGTCAAACACTTTGTCTATCGATGAAAGGCACAGCGTGCCCCATGTCATAGAGAAACCAATGAAATTAAATACAAGGACATGCAGAGTGATGCAGAGTGACGAAAATGAATAAATGCCTCGAGTAGTCTCGTATATTTGAAATGTAAATGGATATTGAAAATTTTGAATTGTATGCAAATCCCACATACAAGAAAGTAACTGGAAATTAAGAGGGAAGGTTCCATCATTAGATTACTTGTGAGTTTCTCGAAACCATCTTCCATCAGCAGCACTTCCTTGTTGGCACCTGCTTTCATTTGAAATGGAGTTCACACAACTGGAAGTGAAACAGCAAATAATTATTGTTGAAACGCCTTGTTTGTGGCTGAGAGAATCCACCACTGAAGATCTATCCTGCCACAAGCCAGACTTTATGTCTTTTTTTTTTGGCACAGATTTTTGAGCTTTGTTTGGGTGACACTCCTGCTGTTTGGGAGACAGGACTGGGTGACAGAGATTAATGAGCATGGGAGAATGGATAAAATCCTAAAGAACTATTGTAGAGTTTTCTTCTTTTAATGTCCAGTGATGCAATGACAGAATAGATTATCACACACACACACACACACACACACACACACGTTTAAATTTTAATTTGTTGAAATGGCACCAGGAAAAACAGATGGTGAAAGATTCTGTTATCAACCTCCTGTTCACTGCCTGACACCCAATTATGCAAAGACATCTTTATTCGAGTGATGCGCCTAGTACAGCAACTCAATGGGCCATCCTTGGCCATTGCGAACAAGTGAAGCGGAAGCGTGGTCTTTCTGTTTTATGACAGAGGGGACTCATCCCGAACCCGCCCAAACCTTCCCTGCACCATTAAGTGCCGTGTCCATCCTTTCATGGCAAAGAAGCAATGAGGAAAGCAAGGGTGGACTTAAAGAAAATTATTCTCATGCTTTACACCAAGTGCAAAGGCCTCTGACTAGGTCCTGATAAAAATAAAAATAAAATTCCTGCAGTTGCTGACCAAATGGAAGCATTATCAACAAAATTTTAGAGCTAATTCTATATTTACAATAATTTAAGATAAATAAAAATAGGCCTTCCTAGGTCTCATTAAATTAGGCCAAAAGTGAATTATTTGCAATCCTGCCTTTTTAAAGTCTTTGAACATGCACAAGGTTACAAAAGTTTTGCATTCCTATGTGCCGAAGAAGATTATATGGAGCCGAAGCCGACAAACAAGAAAAGGGTTAATGTCGGAAGCTCTTGTCCCACTTCTAATAAGCAGAATGTCATGCCGGCCAAAGGAGCTCCTTCACACAGCTCATCGCCCTGAACCAGGGCCTATGAGGAGTGGGCCCGCGTGAGAACAGGATGACCTTAAGAAGAGCAGGCTTTGTGAGGGACAGGGAAAGGCCTTTTAGCTTCGCTTCGTTGCCTCTTTCCAATGTATGGAGGTATTTTTTTTTTAACTCTTTCATTTTGTTTCATCCCATGAATTTCTTCATTACAGGCTGTTGATTGTTTCAAAGCTATTGAAGATGGCCTGATGTAAGATATTGTGGGTTAGTATAATTGGTGAGTTAATGTAAACAAGGCGAGGATTAAATCAGCTCGCTTGGGCCTCCGGTGCTTTTACTTCAAGTGGATTAAAATATCCCTGCTTTCTGGCACAAGAGAAAATGATTAAATATTGATTAACAATGTTTCATCCCATCTCTGAAACCCTGCCTCAAGTCAAAAGGGGAAATATAATTTTTTTATGATTTTTATTCTTCTCCAATTAAGGCACCAATGCTGATGGGAGAGCAGAACAACAGAGGGCAACGAGTAAACAGAAAATGTATGGTGAAGGATAAGCAAGTTGTTGTTGTTTTGTATGCAGCCTGTGGCTGCTGGTTGCATAATTTCTTGAAGTGCAGCTGTGCCACTGAAGCAGTGCCCCTGTTACCAGTAAGCTGGTATTCATTTTGTTGACGTCAAAAGGATGACAGGCTGAGTCAACCCACCTGGTGTTATTTAAATGGGTGACAGGGCTCAAACTCAAGACCTTAAGATCTCAAGCCAGTCAGCCACCTTCACCTTTAAGCCAACACCAGGCTTAGGATAAGCAAGTGAACAATAATACACAATTGTGCCATAGCACAAAGAGAGAATTTGCAGGTTAAGATTAGAAGGGGTATAAAACTCAAAAAAGTTGAAATGGTAGAGACCATGAGATGGCAGTATGGATCAGGCTTGAAGGCTGATATGGAAGAGCACGAGACTGAAGAAGGAGGTTGCATAGGCAAGATGAGATGGGGGAGGAAGAATGGAGGTGAGCATGAAACTTCAACTTGTGGAAGGTAACAAAGTAAGGGTTTCTGGTGTAAAACAGGTGATTTTGAGGGAACTGGGGTTGTAAGGAGGAGGAAGAGGGTCGGTTTGGAGGAGAGACAAGAGGAGAGGAGGAAGATCAGAAGAGAGCCAGTAAAACACTGCAAGAACACCGAGCAAGAGCTAAACCCTACGTCACAGCCTCTTATTGAGAAATGCCCATGACAGAGGGTCTCAGACTCCAAGGCCGAAAGGAAGACAAGAAGGGAAACAGGAGAACTAGCGTAATACAGGAAATAGGAGCATGCAGATGCTGGGAGGGCATATTACATTGCACTTCAGATGAAAGCCTTGCACACCAATACAAGTGGAGTACGGTTGAAGAACGAATTGACCATTTTGATGCAGTAGACAATTTTGAGGCAGCAGCCAGCCCTGGAGGCCAGCTTGGAGATATACTCTGCACAAGAGAGGTTATCGTTGGAGGTAAAACTAAGGAATTCCAGAGACTGAACCTAACCCCGAATCTGACCACCAAAATGGCTCCAAGTACCCGACTCAGTCCACTGCCTTTTTAGCCTTTTTGACATTGCTCTTTCATGTGCCATGATCTTGCACCAGAAAGTCCTTATGGAGGACAAATTGACCAGAAATTCCTTAAAAAGCCAGAAAGTCCTTATGAAGGACAAAGTAAGAGTGCGAGACTTTTCTGAATAAGACATGTTCCAGGGAAATGATCAGTTCTTTATTTTCTTTTGATTTGCACAGAGGGCTGTTGCCGCTCCCTCCTTGGCAGAGATGTATAGAACAGTCTTGCACAGGATGAAGTCATATACAAAATGATACAATAGATTTTTCTGTCGTGAAGAGATTTCGTAGATTGAAATTAAGAACAGCATTGTCCCAGAATGTTGGCTTAAGGAATGCTGGCTATAGTATGGGAGAGAATGCCATCCAGATCTATGAGCTACTTGAGAGTCTGGAGGAAATACGACAACCATTCAATGAGAGGGGTGGGACTTCGGATACAATTAAAAAACAGCTTATAAAGCAGGGCAGTCGGCCAGAAACAATTGGATGTATAGATGTCCATTGAGATGACAGCCTCTTGTTGGAGACTGAAGGTGTCTGTCCGATGCCGACACAGCAGAAACAGCAAGTACAGTGAGGAGGAATAGCTTGGACAGAAGTCAAATTGATGATTGAATGTAAAAGAGATCAGAGTGGTATTTTTATTTAAAATATTGAGGCTCATGGAAGACAAAGGTGATGGAGGGTATGAAATGACAAGATGACTTTTGGGATATACTGCGATAATCAATTCCATCAGTTTGCTAATAGTTGGAAGACTTACCATTCTGCAGTTGAGGGCATCAGTTTTGGCAACTTTATTAAGAATTGGGGGGGAAACAGCAGCATTTTTTTCATGATGCAAGTATGTGGCCTTCAGAGATACACCCACAGAAGATCAGACACCGAGTAGTATATTATGCAGAAGAATAGGTCTTAATAAAGAAACGGCGGATGCTGTCAACTCTAGCAGCAATGGAGGAGTCAATATTGGCTGGGAACTTCTCCATCTTGGCAGGAATGAAGCTCAGATGTGGGAGGGAGTTTTTTTGTGAAGTGGAGTAGGATGTGTACAGGAAGACAGCTATTTTGGACGTTATTATTTTCTGCAAACACATAATTATAGCAGTCAGGCTTGGCATGAGAAGTGACATTGAGGACTACATCCTTCAATAATGAAGGAAAAAATGGAGCACTGCATGCACCAGTGACAGACATGACCGACTCCCTCATGTTTGTGGACAGCAAGAGACCTGAAAGATTGAACTTCAAATCAGATTGATGTCGAGCTCTGATATACCTGAGAACTGACAAACAAACATTGTGAGCATTACAAAGAGACCACAAGCTTTATGTTAGTTGTGTTTGCTTTCCAGGAGGGAAACATAAACTGCTTTTTGCAAAAATTGCCTCACTGTATGAATTGTGCCAGAGAGGGGATATTGTGCAGAATATCTTGAAGTATGAAGCTATGAAAAGATGGAGAGAGTGAGAGTGAAAATTGTTGAGAAATGAGTTGCAAACACATTTATGTCCAGAAATGAAGAGATACTGGACCAGTCTATGGAGGAGATGGTGGACCGTAGGCCAGAATAATCTGCCTGAATAAATGGCAAGATGTGGAGGCACCATTGGTGGTGCTCTGAAGACAGAAGGACAGACACCTTCAAGAGGGTAAGATGTGAGGAGCCAAGTGGAGTGAAGGAAGAACAGGAGAGGTCGGAGGGAAGGTTGGACATAACAAAGTTCATTATGAGGACTAGCCATTTGGGGAAATATGCACAAATCCAACAATTTATACAAGGCCCGAAGTGTCACAAAAGGAATTGACTAACACCACGAGCAGCGATTAGAGGACCAACAACTGACGGCTGGAACGGCAGTGGTTGAGGTGCCATAGACAAGGAAACAAGAGCTGGGATTGGAAGATTGTAAGGAGTAAAACTTGGCAGAGGATGTCTCATATTTTGAGCAATGAATTTTACCAACTAAAAGTTGATAAGATTACGTTTACTGCCGTGGGCAATGAGGTGTGGTTGATGTTTCGAGCATTAGCCCTTCGTCAGAGCTGGGAAATGAGTTGCAGCTGCAGTTGAGGGCATTGAGCTTTTGTTTTGATGAAGGAAATATGCTTGAAATATCAGCCGCACCTCATTTACTAAGGTAAACGTCATCCTTTAATTTTAATCATTTAAGCGCTATTTAATCACAGTATTTGAATGTTCGTGTAAAAGAAGCTTCCTTCCTGCAGCATTTCAACTCTTCACGAGAAATTGGCCAGTCATTATCGTTTTGAAATAGTGCTGTAACTGCTGGATTGTGAAGGGGGGTCAGTGGCAGGGGAAGAATTCCTTCCAAAGAAAGAGGTCCCTCAATAAGGTCAGACTTATAAGAAGCTTGGACTGAAAGCATCTGCTAATTGAATTCTTATCCACTGCATTCATTGGGTCTTCCCATTTCGATTCCTCCTTTTATAGAGCCTTTGGTCGGCTTTTTGAATAACCTGATAGAAATCTCCCTCACTTCAGTCCGCTGGTATTTCAGGTTCATTTGCTTTTGCCACGAGACCATTCACGGATTAGGAAGCCTCTATTGTTTGAGGGTAGATGGGGAATATGGAAACCCTGTTCCTTCTCTGTTCTTCATCTCTTCATTTCCTTTTGGCTTTTCATTTCCTCGGTACCTTTTGGTCTCAATCTCACCATGTCATTCCCCCTCTTATGCGATAAAACAAGACATGCAAGCTCTGTCCTACTTAGCTGCAGTATGTCCATACAGTCCCATCACCATGCCATCATCATAATCATCATCACCTTCATGTAAACATTACATCCACAACACAAAAGGTTAGCTGGCTGTCCTTATGCTCAGAAGAGGAAGAAAGGAATATCTAATAAAATAATATTGCTCAGCTGATTACAGGACTTTTTACACTTAGTGAGCACAAAAGAACAATCTGCAATCGCTGTATGATGCTTTACGGCAAGCCTGCTTCAATTTGTAGACCGAGTCCTTGGGGGGGGGGGGGCTGCCCATAGAGTTTATGACAGTCCAGCTGTCGCCTGAAAGAAAGTTTTTGGAGAAAAGAGGCTAAGGGGAGAGCAGGATTGTGAGACGGCTGAGAGGGTAAGAACAAGGCTGAGGCTTTGACGAAGGCCCGGCTACAGATAGCCGCCTCATGCCCGCACCCTTTCAGGATTGCTGAACAATCGAATTTCCGCTGGAATTCCCAGCTGATCTGTCATTAAGATTGGCCTCAGCCCGGATACTCTCTGCTCTCTGCCACGTCTTTTGTTTGGTCGAAGTTTCTTCACATCAAACTCAGAGTTTCTCCAGAAGGGTTTCAAAAAGGGTCAGCTCTGGTAATTGATGGGTGTGTTCGGGAAGAAGCGATCAGTCATATCAGGCAGTGTGCCTAAACACTTTTCAGGGTTTTCTACTTGAGCAAAAAATGACTTTCGCTGGAAAGTTAAAATAACACAGAAAACTTTAAATTATTGAAATTTTCTTTACAGTGAAAAAGCCTTTTCCTTCTTTCTCACTGGTGACCTAAAACTGATGGAAGAGCTTGCACATAAATCACATACAAGACAGAGAATTAAGGAGTTAACCGCAGAGTGTATTTTTCCAAGGATTACAAGGACATTAGTAGACTACAGACAAAATCAACTGAACATTTGGGATTTGAACCTGGGATGCCAGCATCATGAGACATGGAGTCAGATGGGAATGCTAAACAGGTCAACCAACATCTTTTGGTATTATTGTCAGGATTTTTTTTCTGCAAGATTACTGCCATGTGTTCGGCGATATGATCTGATATGCAAATTCAATTGCTGGTGGACATGCTTATGAAGTTGTATCAGCAGCAAGCAGAGTGTGTGAAGAAATGTGGATCGATAATGAAGTGTCCCGACATCTCAAACAGTACACGTGTACTGCTACGGATCGAAAGGAAGCAATAGCAGAATAAACTCTCATTATTACGTACAATTAATAAGTAGTCTGTACATAGTGTGAAGTTTACGGTGTCCCTCTTGTCGTTAAAATGACCGTTGATGGCTGTATATGTTCCATAACCACATTTTCCCCGCAAGACTTTGCAACGAGCCCCAATCTGTATAGAAAAAAAAAAATCCATTTCAGGACAAGCTATTTAATATTATGGAGTGTTGCGACTTTTGCGATTTTATGTAATATCCTTTATTGGTTTCAAAAGCACTGGACCAATTTATAAATGCTAGTCTTTAGGAAAATGCATTTTTTCTTGTTAAATACACCTGTTACATTTTTATGGTTATTCAATCAAGATGTCTTATTGTATCGATCAAAACACTCAGAGAAGGTCAACTAGAATTCTGGATGGAGGCAAATTCAATTTAGGGTCCAGTTCAACCACCCATCACTGAAATGATGAATATTAAGTAGAGAATTCAAAATGAAGATAAATGCAAAAAAAAAATAAATAAGAAAAGCACGGTGTACGTCCTGCAAAGCTAACAACAAATGCTGTTAATTGATTTCATAAAAGGAGCTCCACCTGATGTTACGGTAGTTATACTGCTCAGTGCTTGATCCCCGTTACAGAGAGCCTTTTCCGCAGCACAGTGTCCACGCAGATGGCTGAGCTTTGGCAACGAGGCCCAAAAGGCCGAAGATAAATCAAGCCGACGAGAAGGCTGCCCGGGGCTCGATGCTGTGGCAGCGACATGCTCCCAAGTCGACAGGGAGTTCAAACAAAAGGGGCATTCTTCGGCGCAGCCTGCCTTTTTAATGAACTTGTAGAATAAGCTGTGCCACCTATTTCCTTGGTCACTTTCCCCTGCTGGTGTTAATACGAAAGGTCGTGCACCTGCGTTATATTTCGTAAAGGCATTCAGCGAAAGGAAGGCTCCTTTTGAATGGAACCAATTTTACTACCAGAGTACTCCGACCAGAACAACATTAATTCAGGAAGCATACTGTGTTGATAATCACCTCCACTTAACAATTTTCCCTTGCCTGTGAATAACGTTTCGCTGAATTAATGCGTTTATCATTCAACAATGAGTGTTATTGTATAAATTTTTTTTAAAAAAAAAATCCTGACATGAAAATGAAAAATGTGGGGAGATATTTCCAAGGATTTTCAAGAGTTTGTTCGAATTACGAAATCAAACTATAATAATCTAATTACTATTATGTATTTATTTTTCACATGTCCATACACAAGTATATATTTGTATTAGATGTGTAATTATATATTCAACATTTGGGATCCATCATTCAAAGAGGTCCATAAAAAAAAGATGGCACAGCCGTACCAAGAATTGCACCAAGTACAGCAATACCCCGGTTTACGTCGCCCCTTTTTATGTCGCTTCGCAAGTATGTCATTACGTTATTAATACCACTTCTCAATATTCGTCATCTCAACTCACACTTACATCATTTTAAAAGCCACAACTTTTATTGTCGAGCATTTTCAGAACTTACAAGACTGATAATGATGCCAAAAACGTTGCTAAAGTACCAAATCAGGAGATCGCAAAATCATCGAAAGAACCAGGGGCCATAGCCTGAGAGTAAAGAAGAGGAGAGTTAAGACGGTTGTAAGGCAGAGGTCTTTTACTTAGAAAGTAGTTAATGCATGGAATGGTCTTTCTGTAAAGCTCATGGCAGCAGAAACAGTCGATAAGTTTAAATTGGAATTAGATAGGTACATGGAAGTTATGGAGATAGAGGGGTATCAGTATGTTGGCAGAACTTTCAGGGAGCTCCAGTATTGATGGGTGATTGTGTGCATGTGTAAGGAGTGCTGTTGATGGAGGTCTCCTCTAAGGGTGTTGTGTGGTTGATGTGTGTTTTACCCAAGCCCATGCCCCCTCCCTGGAAAAAATAAAATAAAATAGTAATAATAAAAAAGTACAAAAAGCTAACCAAATATATATTATATATATATATATATATATATATATATATATATATATATATAATATATATATATTATAAATATATATATATATATATATATATACAAAAACCTGGTGTTGGCGCAGTGGTTAGGGCAGCGGACCGAGTGATGAGTGTGAAGTTGGAAATTGAAGGGGTGATGATGAATGTCATCAGTGCATATGCCCCGCAAGTGGAGTGTGAGATGGAGTATAAAGAAGATTTCTGGAGTGAGTTAGATTAAGTGGTGGAGAGTGTATCCAAGGGAAAGAGTGGTGATTGGAGCCGATTTCAATGGGCATGTTGGGGAAGGGAATAAAGAGGATCAGGAGGTGATGGGTAGGTACGGTCTCAACGAGAGGAATGGAAGGGCAAATGGTGGTAGATTTTGCAAAAAGAATGGAAATGGCGGTGGTAAATACGTATTTCAAGAGAAGGAGGAGCACAGGGTGACGTACAAGAGTGGAGGAAAGTGCACACAGGTGGATTACATCTTAAGCAGGAGATGCACCTGAAAGAGATTAGAGAGTGTAAGGTGGTGGCAGGGGAGAGTGTAGCTCGACAGCATCGATTGGTGGTCTGTAGGTTGAGTTGGAGGTGAGGTTGAGGAAGAGAGTGAGGGCTGAACCAAGGACCAGATGGTGGAAGCTGAAGGAGGAATTAAAGTCTTTGAACATGCACAAGGTTACAAAAGTTTGCATTCCTATGTGCCGAAGAGATTATTGGAGCCGAAAGCGACAAACAAGAAAAGGGTTAATGTCGGAAGCTCTTGTCCCACTTCTAATAAGCAGAATGTCATGCCGGCCAAAGGAGCTCCTTCCACACAGCTCATCGCCCTGAACAGGGCCTATGAGGAGTGGGCCCGCGTGAGAACAGGATGACTTAAGAAGAGCAGGCTTTGTGAGGGACAGGGAAAGGCTTTTTAGCTTGCTTCGTTGCCTCTTTCAATGTATGGAGGTATTTTTTTTTTTACTCTTTCATTTTGTTTCATCCATGAATTTCTTTCATTACAGGCTGTTGATTGTTTCAAAGCTATTGAAGATGGCCTGATGTAAGATATTGTGGGTTAGTATAATTGAGTGAGTTAATGTAAACAAGGCGAGGATTTAATCAGCTCGCTTGGCTCCGGTGCTTTTACTTTAAGTGGATTAAAATATCCTGCTTTCTGGACACAGAGAGAAATGATTAAATATTGATTAACAATGTTTCATCCCATCTCTGAAAACCCTGCCTCAAGTCAAAAGGGGAATTAATTTTTTATGATTTTTATTCTTCTCCAATTAAGGCACCAATGCTGATGGTGAGAGCAGAACAACAGAGGCAACAGTAGTAAACAGAAAATGTATGGTGGGAAGGATAAGCAAGTTGTTGTTGTTTTGTATTGCAGCCTGTGGCGCTGGTTGCATAATTTCTTGAAGTGCAGCTGTGCCACTGAAGCAGTGCCCTGTTACCAGTAAGCTGGTATTCATTTTGTTGACGTCAAAAGGATGACAGGCTGAGTCAACCCACCTGGTGTTATTTAAATGGGTGACAGGGCTCAAAACTCAAGACCTTAAGATCTCAAGCCAGTCGCCACCTTCACCTTTAAAGCCAACACCAGGCTTAGGATAACAAGTGACAATAATACACAATTGTGCCATAGCACAAAGAGAGAATTTGCAGGTTAGAATTAGAAGGGGTATTATAAAACTCAAAAAAGTTGAAATGGTAGAGACCATGAGATGGCAGTTGGATCAGGCTTGAAGGCTGATATGGAAGAGCACGAGACTGAAGAAGGAGGTTTGCATAGGCAAGATGAGATGGGGGAGGAAGAATGGAGGTGAGCATGAAAACTTCAACTTGTGGAAGGTAACAAAGTAAGGGTTTCTGGTTGTTAAAACAGGTGATTTTGAGGGAACTGGGGTTGTAAGGAGGAGGAAGAGGGTCGGTTTGGAGGAGAGGACAAGAGGAGAGGAGAAGATCAGAAGAGAGAGCCAGTAAAACACTGCGCAAGAACACCGAGCAAGAGCTAAAACCCTACGTCACAGCCTCTTATTGAGAAATGCCCATGACAGAGGGTCTCAGACTCCAAGGCCGAAAGGAAGACAAGAAGGAAACAGGAGAACTACGCGTAATACAGGAAATAGGAGCATGCAGATGCTGGAGGGCATATTACATTGCACTTCAGATGAAAGCCTTGCACACCAATACAAGTGGAGTACGGTTAAGAACGAATTGACCATTTTGATGCAGTAGACAATTTTGAGGCAGCAGCCAGCCCTGGAGGCCAGCTTGGAGATAACTCTGCACAAGAGAGGTTATCGTTGGAGGTAAAACTAAGGAATTCCAGAGACTGAACCTAACCCCGAATCTGACCACCAAAAATGGCTCCAAGTACCCGACTCAGTCCACTGCCTTTTTAGCCTTTTTGACATTGCTCTTTCATGTGCCTGATCTTGCACCAGAAAGTCCTTATGGAGGACAAATTGACCAGAATTCCTTAAAAAGCCAGAAAGTCCTTATGAAGGACAAAGTAAGAGTGCGAGACTTTTCTGAATAAGACATGTTCCAGGGAAATGATCAGTTCTTTATTTTCTTTTGATTTGCACAGAGGGCTGTGCCGCTCCCTCCTTGGCAGAGATGTATAGAACAGTCTTGCACAGGATGAAGTCATATACAAATGATACAATAGATTTTTCTGTCGTGAAGAGATTTCGTAGATTGAAATTAAGAACAGCATTGTCCAGAATGTTGGCTTAAGGAATGCTGGCTATAGTATGGGAGAGAATGCCATCCAGATCTATGAGCTACTTGAGAGTCTGGAGGAAATACGACAACCATTCAATGAGAGGGGTGGGACTTCGGATACAATAAAAAACAGCTTATAAAGCAGGGCAGTCGGCCAGAAACAATTGGATGTATAGATGTCCATTGAGATGACAGCCTCTTGTTGGAGACTGAAGGTGTCTGTCCGATGCCGACACAGCAGAAACAGCAAGTACAGTGAGGAGGAATAGCTTGGACAGAAGTCAAATTGATGATTGAATGTAAAAGAGATCAGAGTGGTATTTTTTATTTAAAATATTGAGGGCTCATGGAAGACAAAGGTGAGGAGGGTATGAAATGACAAGATGACTTTGGGATATACTGCGATAATCAATTCCATCAGTTTGCTAATAGTTGGAAGACTTACCATTCTGCAGTTGAGGGCATCAGTTTTGGCAACTTTATTAAGAATTGGGGGGAAACAGCAGCATTTTTCATGATGCAAGTATGTGCCTTCAGAGATACACCCACAGAAGATCAGACACCAGTAGTATATTATGCAGAAGAATAGGTCTTAATAAAGAAACGGCGGATGCTGTCAACTCTAGCAGCAATGGAGGAGTCAATATTGGCTGGGAACTTCTCCATCTTGGCAGGAATGAAGCTCAGATGTGGGAGGGAGTTTTTTTGTGAAGTGGAGTAGGATGTGTACAGAAGACAGCGTATTTGGACGTTATTATTTTCTGCAAACACATAATTATAGCAGTCAGCTTGGCATGAGAAGTGACATTGAGGACTACATCCTTCAATAATGAAGGAAAAAATGGAGCACTGCATGCACCAGTGACAGACATGACCGACTCCCTCATGTTTGTGGACAGCAAGAGACCAAAGATTGAACTTCAAATCAGATTGATGTCGAGCTTTGATATACCTGAGAACTGACAAACAAACATTGTGAGCATTACAAAGAGACCACAAGCTTTATGTTAGTTGTGTTTGCTTTCCAGGAGGGAACATAAACTGCTTTTTGCAAAAATTGCCTCACTGTATGAATTGTGCCAGAGAGGGGATATGTGCAGAATATCTTGAAGTATGAAGCTATGAAAAGATGGAGAGAGTGAGAGTGAAAATTGTTGAGAAATGAGTTGCAAACACATTTATGTCCAGAAATGAAGAGATACTGGACCAGTCTATGGAGGAGATGGTGGACCGTAGGCCAGAATAATCTGCCTGAATAAATGGCAAGATGTGGAGGCACCATTGGTGGTGCTCTGAAGACAGAAGGACAGACACCTTCAAGAGGGTAAGATGTGAGGAGCCAAGTGGAGTGAAGAAGAACAGGGAGAGGTCGGAGGGAAGGTTGGACATAACAAAGTTCATTATGAGGACTAGCCATTTGGGGAAATATGCACAAATCCAACAATTTTTTACAAGGCCCGAAGTTGTCACAAAAGGAATTGACTAACACCACGAGCAGCGATTAGAGGACCACAACTGACGGCTGGAACGGCAGTGGTTGAGGTCATAGACAAGGAAACAAGAGCTGGGATTGGAAGATTGTAAGGAGTAAAACTTGGCAGAGGATGTCTCATATTTTGAGCAATGAATTTTACCAACTAAAAGTTGATAAGATTACGTTTTACTGCCGTGGGCAATGAGGTGTGGTTGATGTTTCGAGCATTAGCCTTCGTCAGAGCTGGGAAATGAGTTGCAGCTGCAGTTGAGGGCATTGAGCTTTTGTTTTGATGAAGGAAATATGCTTGAAATATCAGCCGCACCTCATTTACTAAGGTAAACGTCATCCTTTAATTTTAATCATTTAAGCGCTATTTAATCACAGTATTTGAATGTTCGTGTAAAAGAAGCTTCCTTCCTGCAGCATTTCAACTCTTCACGAGAAATTGGCCAGTCATTATCGTTTTGAAATAGTGCTGTAACTGCTGGATTGTGAAGGGGGGTCAGTGGCAGGGGAAGAATTCCTTCCAAAGAAAGAGGTCCCTCAATAAGGTCAGACTTATAAGAAGCTTGGACTGAAAGCATCTGCTAATTGAATTCTTATCCACTGCATTCATTGGGTTCTTCCCATTTCGATTCCTCCTTTATAGACACTTTGGTCGGCTTTTTGAATAACCTGATAGAAATCTCCCTCACTTCAGTTCGCTGGTATTTCAGGTTCATTTGCTTTTGCCACGAGACCATCACGGATTAGGAAGCCTCTATTGTTTGAGGGTAGATGGGGAATATGGAAACCCTGTTCCTTCTCTGTTCTTCATCTCTTCATTTCCTTTTGGCTTTTCATTTCCTCGGTACCTTTTGGTCTCAATCTCACCATGTCATTCCCTCTTATGCGATAAAACAAGACATGCAAGCTCGTCCTACTTAGCTGCAGTATGTCCATACGTCCATCACCATGCCATCATCATCATCTCACCTTCATGTAAACATTACATCCACAACACAAAAGGTTAGCTGGCTGTCCTTATGCTCAGAAGAGGAAGAAAGGAATATCTAATAAAATAATATTGCTCAGCTGATTACAGGACTTTTTACACTTAGTGAGCACAAAAGAACAATCTGCAATCGCTGTATGATGCTTTACGGCAAGCCTGCTTCAATTTGTAGACCGAGTCCTTGGGGGGGGGCTGCCCATAAGGTTTATGACAGTCCAGCTGTCGCCTGAAAGAAAGTTTTTGGAGAAAGAGGCTAAGGGGAGAGCAGGATTGTGAGACGGCTGAGAGGGTAAGAACAAGGCTGAGGCTTTGACGAAGGCCCGGCTACAGATAGCCGCCTCATGCCCGCAACCCTTTCAGGATTGCTGAACAATCGAATTTCCGCTGGAATTCCCAGCTGATCTGTCATTAAGATTGGCCTCAGCCCGGATACTCTCTGCTCTCTGCCACGTCTTTTGTTTGGTCGAAGTTTCTTCACATCAAACTCAGAGTTTCTCCAGAAGGGTTTCAAAAAAGGGTCAGCTCTGGTAATTGATGGGTGTGTTCGGAGAAGCGATCAGTCATATCAGGCAGTGTGCCTAAACACTTTCAGGGTTTTCTACTTGAGCAAAAATGACTTTCGCTGGAAAGTTAAAATAACACAGAAAACTTTAAATTATTGAAATTTTCTTTACAGTTGAAAAACCTTTTCCTTCTTTCTCACTGGTGACCTAAAAACTGATGGAAGAGCTTGCACATAAATCACATACAAGACAGAGAATTAAGGAGTTAACCGCAGAGTGTATTTTTCCAAGGATTACAAGGACATTAGTAGACTACAGACAAAATCAACTGAACATTTGGGATTTGAACCTGGGATGCCAGCATCATGAGACATGGAGTCAGATGGAATGCTAAACAGGTCAACCAACATCTTTTGGTATTATTGTCAGGATTTTTTTTCTGCAAGATTACTGCCATGTGTTCGGCGATATGATCTGATATGCAAATTCAATTGCTGGTGGACATGCTTATGAAGTTGTATCAGCAGCAAGCAGAGTGTGTGAAGAAATGTGGATCGATAATGAAGTGTCCCGACTCTCAAACAGTACACGTGTACTGCTACGGATCGAAAGGAAGCAATAGCAGAATAAACTCTCATTATTACGTACAATTAATAAGTAGTCTGTACATAGTGTGAAGTTTACGGTGTCCCTCTTGTCGTTAAAATGACCGTTGATGGCTGTATATGTTCCATAACCACATTTTCCCCGCAAGACTTTGCAACGAGCCCCAATCTGTATAGAAAAAAAAAAATCCATTTCAGGACAAGCTATTTAATATTATGGAGTGTTGCGACTTTTGCGATTTGATGTAATATCCTTTATTGGTTTTCAAAAGCACTGGACCAATTTATAAATGCTAGTCTTTAGGAAAATGCATTTTTTCTTGTTAAATACACCTGTTACATTTTTATGGTTATTCAATCAAGATGTCTTATTGTATCGATCAAAACACTCAGAGAAGGTCAACTAGAATTCTGGATGGGAGCAAATTCAATTTAGGTCCAGTTCAACCACCCATCACTGAAATGAGGAATATTAAGTAGAGAATTCAAAATGAAGATAAATGCAAAAAAAAAAAAATAAGAAAAGCACGGTGTACGTCCTGCAAAGCTAACAACAAATGCTTTAATTGATTTCATAAAAGGAGCTCCACTGATGTACGGTAGTTATTACTGCTCAGTGCTTGATCCCCGTTACAGAGAGCCTTTTCCGCAGCACAGTGTCCACGCAGATGGCTGAGCTTTGGCAACGAGCCCAAAAGGCCGAAGATAAATCAAGCCGACGAGAAGGCTGCCGGGGCTCGATGCTGTGGCAGCGACATGCTCCCAAGTCGACAGGGAGTTCAAACAAAAGGGGCATTCTTCGGCGCAGCCTGCCTTTTTAATGAACTTGTAGAATAAGCTGTGCCACCTATTTCCTTGGTCACTTTCCCCTGCTGGTGTTAATACGAAAGTCGTGCACCTGCGTTATATTTCGTAAAGGCATTCAGCGAAAGGAAGGCTCCTTTTGAATGGAACCAATTTTACTACCAGAGTACTCCGACCAGAACAACATTAATTCAGGAAGCATACTGTGTTGATAATCACCTCCACTTAACAATTTCCCTTGCCTGTGAATAACGTTTCGCTGAATTAATGCGTTTATCATTCAACAATGAGTGTTATTGTATAAATTTTTTTAAAAAAAAAATCCTGACATGAAAATGAAAAATGTGGGGAGATATTTCAAGGATTTTCAAGAGTTTGTTCGAATTACGAAATCAAACTATAATAATCTAATTACTATTATGTATTTATTTTTCACATGTCCATACACAAGTATATATTTGTATTAGATGTGTAATTATATATTCAACATTTGGGATCATCATTCAAAGAGGTCCATAAAAAAAGATGGCACAGCCGTACAAGAATTGCACCAAGTACAGCAATACCCCGGTTTACGTCGCCCCTTTTTTATTGTCGCTTCGCAAGTATGTCATTACGTTATTAATACCACTTCTCAATATTCGTCATCTCAACTCACACTTACATCATTTTAAAAGCCACAACTTTTATTGTCGAGCATTTTCAGAACTTACAAGACTGATAATGATGCCAAAAAACGTTGCTAAAGTACCAAATCAGGAGATCGCAAAATCATCGAAAGAACCAGGGGCCATAGCCTGAGAGTAAAGAAGAGGAGAGTTAGACGGTTGTAAGGCAGAGGTCTTTTTACTTAGAAAGTAGTTAATGCAGGAATGGTCTTTCTGTAAAGCTCATGGCAGCAGAAACAGTCGATAAGTTTAAATTGGAATTAGATAGGTACATGGAAGTTATGGAGATAGAGGGGTATCAGTATGTTGGCAGAACTTTCAGGGAGCTCCAGTATTGATGGGTGATTGTGTGCATGTGTAAGGAGTGCTGTTGATGGAGGTCTCTCTAAGGGTGTTGTGTGGTTGATGATGTGTTTTTTACCCAAGCCCATGCCCCTCCCTGGAAAAAATAAAATAAAATAGTATATAAAAAGTACAAAAGCTACCAAATATATATTATATATATATATATATATATATATATATATATATATATAATATATATATATATATGTATAAATATATATATATATATTATATATATACAAAAACCTGGTGTTGGCGCAGTGGTTAGGGCAGCGGACCGAGTGATGAGTGTGAAGTTGGAAATTGAAGGGGTGATGATGAATGTCATCAGTGCATATGCCCGCAAGTGGGTGTGAGATGGAGTATAAGAAGATTTCTGGAGTGAGTTAGATTAAGTGGTGGAGAGTGTATCCAAGGATGAAAGAGTGGTGATTGGAGCCGATTTCAATGGGCATGTTGGGGAAGGGAATAAAGAGGATCAGGAGGTGATGGGTAGGTACGGTCTCAACGAGAGGAATTGTGAAGGGCAAATGGTGGTAGATTTTGCAAAAAGAATGGAAATGGCGGTGGTAAATACGTATTTCAAGAAGAAGGAGGAGCACAGGGTGACGTACAAGAGTGGAGGAAAGTGCACACAGGTGGATTACATCTTAAGCAGGAGATGCAACCTGAAAGAGATTAGAGATGTAAGGTGGTGGCAGGGGAGAGTGTAGCTCGACAGCATCGATTGGTGGTCTGTAGGTTGAGTTGGAGGTGAGGTTGAGGAAGAGAGTGAGGGCTGAACCAAGGACCAGATGGTGGAAGCTGAAGGAGGAAGACTGTTGCGTGGAATTTAGGGAGGAGGTGAGACAGGTGTTGGATGGTGGTAAAGAAGGGTGGGATGATTGGGCAACTACAGCAGAAGTGGTGAGGAGATAGCTAGGAGGTACTTTGGTGTGACATCTGGACAGAGGAAGGAAGATACGCAGACTTGGTGGTGGAACGAGGAAGTACAGGAAAGTATAAGGAAGAAGGGGTTGGCGAAAAAGAAGTGGGATAGCAGAGAGATGAAGAAAGTAGGCAGGAGTACAAGGAGTGGCGACAAAGGCAAAGAGAGAGGTGGCAAAGGCTTAGAAAAAGGCGTATGACGAGCTGTAGAGAAGTTGGATACAAAGGAAGGGGAAAAGGATTTGTACCGATTGGCAAGACAGAGGGACCGAGCTGGGAAGGATGTGCTGCAGGTTAGGGTGATAAAGGACGCAAATGGGAATGTGCTGACAAGCGAGGAGAGTGTGTTGAGAAGGTGGATGGAGTACTTTGAGGAGCTGATGAATGAAGAAAATGAGAGAGAGAGAAGGTTGGAAGAGGTGGAGATAGTGAATCAGGAAGTGGGGTGGATGAGTAAGGATGAAGTGAGGACTGCTATGAAGAAGATGAAAAGTGGAAAGGCGGTTGGCCAGATGGTATACCAGTGGAGGCATGGAAGTGTTAGGAGAGATGGCAGTGGGGTTGTTAACCAGATTGTTTAATAAAATCTTGGAAAGTGAGAGGATGCCTGAGGAGTGGAGATTAAGTGTATGGTTCCGATTTCAAGAACAAGGGTGATGTGCAGAGCTGTGGAAATTACAGAGGGATAAAGTTGTTAAGCCACACCATGAAGTTGTGGAAAGAGTAGTGAAGCTAGGTTGAGAGGAGAGGTGATGATTTGTGAGCAACAATATGGGTTTATGCCAGGAAAGAGCACCACTGATGCAATGTTTGCTTTGAGAATGTTGATGGAGAAGTATAGGGAAGACCAGAAGGAGTTACATTGTGTGTTTTGGATTTAGAGAAAGCTTATGATAGGGTGCCAAGAGAGGAGTTGTGGCATTGTATGAGGAAGTCGGGAGTGGTAGAGAAGTATGTGAGGATCGTGCAGGATATGTATTGAGGACAGTGTGACAGCGGTGCGCTGTGCGGTAGGACTGACGGACCGGTTTAAGGTAAAAGTGGGATTGCACCAAGGATCGACTCTCAGCCCTTTCCTGTTTGCAATGGTGATGGACAGAGGTTGACGGACGAGATCAACTGGAGTCTCCATGGACTTGATGTTCGCGGATGACATCATGATCTGTAGGGAGAGTGGGGAGCAGGCGGAGGCGAGCCTCGAGAGGTGGAGGTACGCACTGGAGAGAAGGGGAATGATAGTCAGTCGGAGTAAAACGGAGTACATGTGCGTAAATGAGAGGGAGGGTGGTGGTATGGTGCGGTTGCAAAGATTTGAGGTGGGGAAGGTGGATGGGTTTAAATATTTGGGATCAACTGTCAAAGTAACGGGAGAGTGTGTAGAGAAGTGAAAAAGAGAGTGCAGGCAGGAGGGAGTGGGTGGAGAAGAGTTGCAGGAGTGATTTGTGACAGAAGGGTAGCTGTAAGAGTGAAGGGAAAGTATATAAGACGGTAGTGAGACCAGCTATGTTGTATGGTTTGGAGGTGGTGGCGCTAACAAAAAGACAGGAAGTGGAGCTGGAGGTGGCAGAGTTAAAGATGCTGCGATTCTCGTTGGGAGTGACAGGATGGACAGGATAAGGAATGAGTATATAGAGGGACAGCGCAGGTAGGACGGTTTGGAGACAAAGTAAGAGGCGAGATTGAGATGGTTTGGACATGTGCACAGGAGAGAAGCGGAGTATATCGGGAGAAGGATGCTGAGGATGGAGCCGCCAGGTAGGAGGAGAAGAGGAAGGCCAAAGAAGAGGTCATGGATGCGGTGAGGGCGGACATGCGGGTGGTTGGAGTGTCAATGGAAGATGTGGAGGATAGAGCGAAATGGAGACGGATGATCCGCTGTGGCGACCCCTAACGGGAGCTAGCCGAAGAAGATGAAGAAGATATACATACATAAATATACGTGCTTGGAGGAAGGTCCCAGCATCAATCCCAACATAGTGCATCTGCCTATTGGACAGCATTTGATTGAGATGCAAACTGTGCTGAACTTATAATGTGGATGCCTTCAAGATATTGAGTGGAGGCCGGAGTATAACGCACCTCCGAATACTAGAAGTGACATTTATCTCTTCTATATAGTTTGTCCACTCGCTTTGCTTATTTGTGCAAAGAAGAAGAGGCACACAAACTCGTTCTCATGATCATGGCTGGTTATGAAGAAAGATTCTCGAACAGCCTTCTGGCTCCGCCTCAGACTCTGCAACTCCAATTGGAGAGCTGAACACTGAACAGGCTCCACCCACCTAGATTGTTGGGAGGTGATGATGCATCAGTGGTGAACTCCAATCAGAATTGACTTTGTTGATGGGGTTCTGTTCAACTGTTCTTCATCATTACTCACTCATATATATATATATATATATATATATATATATATATATATATCTGCATATGTGTATATTTATATATATTACATACATATATACACATATATTATATACAGTTAAGCCAAAATTATTCATACCCTATGAAAAATCTGAGAGTTTTGCATTTATCTCATACCGACAAGCTGGAGTGATGGAACTTTCACTTCACCCAAGGACATTTAGTTGGCATGTACAAATCCACATATATTTGCTCAACATTATTAGCATAACAATAGAAATGTTAAGATTTCTGTTTTTATGCCTGTCCAAAATTATTCAAACCCCATACAAAGTCTCAGAATTGAGGCCAATGTTTGTGATAATGCACATGCTTTTGATATTCCTAAGATTCTTTATAATGTTATGCAATTATTCCAAGATGTGTGCATACAATCTGAATGCATTACAAATGTGGTCTATTGAATGTACAGTGAGGAATGTTATAGAACAACACTCTGCTTTTAGACTATAAATTAAGGGGAGCTGATGCAATTATTCTCAGGTCATTGTCAGCATGGCGAAGAAGAAGAAAGAAGTCAGTGAGGACCTTCGGTTGTGCATTGTGAATGCTCACAAGGAGGGGAAAGGCTACAAAGCTATTTCGAAGCAGTTCGCGAGTGCCAGTTGCCACCATACAAAGCATAATAAGGAAGTACAAGGAGTTCCACACTGTAAAAAACATTGAAGACGTGGTCGGAAGCCAAAGGTGTTGCCTCGTCTGGCAAGAAAAGTATGGCGAGTGGCCAAACAATCCACGGATCACTATTAAGGCTCTCCTGAACAACCTTGGTGAGTCTGGGACCAAGATATCAAGGCAGACACTCCAGCGGACGTTGCACAAGGGGGGTCTCCATGGACACCGACCAAGAAAGAATCCACTCCTCCATCCCAGGCACAGAAAGGCTCGTCTAGCTTTGCAAAAGCTCACCTGGACAAAGATCCAAGCTTTGGTCCTCAGTCTGTGTCGGATGAGACGAAAATGGAGCTTTTCGGGCACAGAGATGTTGCTTTCGTTTGCGAAAGAAGGTGAAGCATACAACCCTAAGAACACAGTCCGCCCATCAAGCATGGAGGCGGGAGCATAATGCTTTGGGGATGTTTCTCAGCCAGTGGGCCGTCAATCTCGTCAAAGTGGATGGCATCATGAAAAAGGAACAGTACATCAAGATCCTTGAGGAAAACATCAAACATTCCGCAGAGAAACTTCACCTCGGGGAGCATTGGACGTATCAGCAGGATAACGATCCAAACAACACCGCCAAGTCAGTCAAGAAATGGTTCCGGGATAATGATGTAGACGTTCTAGAGTGGCCAAGCCAAAGTCTGGACCTCAACCCAATCGAGAACCTGTGGAGCGAGCTCAAGACGGAGTGATGGCAGGAAGCCTCCACCCTCAAAGACCTGGAGACTTTCGCAAAGGAGGAGTAGGCCAAAATCCCTGTAGAGACATGCAAAACCTTGTGAGCAAGTATAAAAACCGTTGGAGGCTGTAATCACCAACAGAGGCTTCTCCATTGATTACTGAATGTGACTTTGAACTGATCGAAGCAAGGGTATGATAATTCTGGACGTGACTTTTTTTGTAAATCTGTCAATAAAATACCCCGAAACAATGTATTCTTGAAATGTCTCTTGCAGTGATTCTTTCAGCTGTTTGTCACATTCTTATGTAACTTAAGCCAGAGGAAACTCATTCCTCAAATAACACAATTCAAAATACTCCATATTTGGTAAGGGTATGAATAATTTGGGCTTAACTGTATATATACCTATACACATAACACACAAACATTATATATATATATATATTATATATATATATATATATATATATATATATCGTAATGAAGCTGAATGCGTATGAAGCCTTCAAGCCCATTGGCTGGACAGCTGGCCTGACTCGACCCACAATTGTTCACATGAAAATCATACGTCTGCCTTATTTTGCTCTGTTAAGCCCAAGACTCTTCGGAAGTCTCATATTCACAATTGCTACGCCTATCCCTTTTCTTTCAGTGTAAAACAACTGGTAAAATTAACTTCATCCTTGTGGACGACAACGTCTGTCCACTCCATGCAGATGCTGTGAACGCTGCAATTCAGATCACAACATCACTCTCTTGGAATGGCCTGCATAATCTCCAGACATAATCGAATTGGACATACTTGGGAGGTTTGTTTGTCGTTACCAAGTGCACCTAAAGACCAACTCAAAGTTGCCCTGGTGGAATAACAGTGCAACATCCTCCATTTTAGAGCCGCATTGCATGATTTAGTTGATGATGAGATGTGTACAAGGTGTATTGTGGTCAATGATGGTCAACGTCTTATTAAAGCCATTTCTGCCATTCTAACTTGTCTTTTTTGTTCAATATATGGGCTCATTGAAGAGTGAGGTGACAGATTAAAAAGGCAACAAACTGACACTGGAGCAGGGAACACATGTGACTAGCGTTGGAAATTTGCACGCTTAGTTTATAAAGACATTGTTTTTGTATGACACCTTAACTTCGGCTACAACTGACAGCTAGTTCAAGGAGTGTACAGATCAAGGTGCTGGTTGCTTCCACCAGAACAAAAACTAATTTAAACATATGCCAAAACAATCCAGCCTCAAACTTCCGTTGCTCAATTTGTTTTAAAAAAAAAACAATAATCTATGGAGCAAAATGGTTTCAAGACTTTAGGTGGGGAATGACCTCAAGATTATGCATAAAAAATATTGTCATCCTCGCTCTCAAAGTTTTGGCGGTCGTATGATTTTTATGTCAAAATTCGCAATTTTCTAAGTTCGTGACCTTGACCTTGGACAAAATGAAAAATCGAGCTCCGTGGGGCTAACAAATACCGAAACCCTGCCAGATTCGACAAACCCCTTCGGAGAAGATGCAAATTGAAATCGGCTACCCCATAAAACACGTTTTTTTGGGCGTGGCTCCGCCATAATGGGCGCACCACGCCCATTCTCAGGAAAACACAACTAGATCATGATATAAACCTCCCACAAAAATTTTATCAGGATCGGATCAAACCCAAGAGCTATGTTCGGGACAGACAGACGACAGACAGACAGACAGACACACACACTAATAACGAATATAGTGGTCACTTACTTTTTCGTGAACCAATTATAAGTCTGCCTA
>CM068954.1:155051909-155070621 GCA_035128595.1 Eptatretus atami
GGAGTCAAATTTTGTGTTTTCCCTCTTTTGTCATGTGCTTTCAACAAATGTAAGGTTTGGCAAGAAATATTGAGGAATTAAAGAGATGCTAGGGTTTAATTTGCAAAATAATAGGTAATTGTGAAGGAATTAGGATTCAAAATCTCGTTACTCCATTATGGATCGGAATACACACAAAGTAAAGACTTGTTCCTTTAACGTCACTTCTTCCTAAAATAATTCAGTTTCTTCATCAAGAAGGCACTGCGATGGCTGAACATCATTTCCCGGTATCCCATTACCTTTGCCAATTAATGTTGCTGTTGAAATCCTTAAGATTGATCCAGACCATGTCCACTGCCTGCCATGTTAAGGCATCCATCTGCATCACAACCGCATGCAGGTATACATGGTTGCCCCTTCCGATGACAAATGCAAGTGTGTGTGCAGCACTTAGTTGATCAAGTAACACTCCAAACAACTGCTTGGAACAGATGGCTTCCGTAACCACCACACTTCTAACCGTTTGTCATTACCTGCCAACCTCCTGTCTCCTGAGGGCTTGGGATAACGACGTCAGATTTGTTTGCCTGCAGCCACACTTTGGCCTGGTGGTTGGCACGTGAGAGATGTAACTCCAGTGCGTCATTGTTGGTGGCAACATTTCAATTGCCTTTTTTCCTTTCTGGAACAAGTCATGTCTGGCCCTATCAACACCCGACGTAGAGCAGGTGCCTTGTACAACAGGCATTGAACTCTTCAATTTGTCTAAGACCATCCCTACCAAACCTTGCAACAGCTCTGCATGTTGCAAATACCCTCCACACGATTTCTTCCCATGCCCAGCAAAGGACGAGACGTGTCACAGCGGTTATGGCATGGAAGCAAGCACATTCTCCCTACTACTCGGGGGAGGTTCTTGTTGATAATGTGCACTGGAAAGCATTCCTGCTCCTTGGAGGTGCCGCTCATCATCCACACTTGGCACAGTTTGTCCCTGGAGAGTGAATGAGCAAGAGGAGGAGTCTGTGTCCCGCACTTCATGATTATGCTTTCAAATCCAGCATCAATGGCTTCAAGGGCATGGAGGATGATCCTTGTGTCCGCCTCCTCGTGGTTTGCCTGTAGTGTTGGGATGACCCGTGTTGTCGAATATCCGTTTGGTTTGCTGCCACCAACAACTACCTCTTTGTCTCTGTCATTGTGCTTCGCAAGTCTGTCCTTGGAACATGGCAAGGTCTTCTTGTTTCCATCAAAGCATGAAGTTCTTCCATGCTTGGGGAAGATGAAGATCCTCCCGGTCGATCACTTTTCGGATTGGTCTCTTCATCTGCCCAGCTCTTTTGGTCCTTGTAGCTGACTTGATAGACAAAGGCCAGTATTGGTCAAACACGTCAATCCTGGAAACCCTGCCACTGAACTGCTTCACCACAGTCTTCTCGAAGTTTTTGGCATAGTCACCAAAGGTCTTGCACTTCGGTGGCTTCCCTAGGGACTGAATCAATGCATGGCCATCGATTATGATGCATGTTTTTCCTGTTGTCTCCGGTGTTCCTTTGACTTTCTCTACACCAAGATCAGTGGTTAGCAAGGAGCATGCAGATTGCACTTGGGGTACCGTTCATCTTTTTATCTGTGTTTGCCAAGCTAAGTGGTACAACTGACGCGTTCATGCTCCAATACTTTGTGAAGATCGACACTCACCCAGCTTGTGTCGCATTAAACAGTCTCTGTATCAGTTGCCTGTCCGCTTTGATTGTCTTGGTGACCTCTGCTTTCGATCTTGCACAAGTGTTTCTACAGCATTGCAAACGTCTTTGACTCTGCATTCTGGCAATCAAATTTGTAGTTTTATCTGAGAAGGAAAAACCCATTTCCTTAGGATTCTGAAGGACAGTATGTTATTTGTTTTCCCCCTTGACCTTTTGACCTTCATATTGACTGTAAAATTATGCTATTAGGTCAATTGCACTTTCAAGTCCCTGGGAAGATGCTCCATAATGATTCTTGTACGTTATCTAAAAGTCAAGTCGATAAAAGTATCAGTCAGGAGAGGGTGTCCCAACTCCCTGAAAAACCAAAGCATTAAAGAATTCAACATTTTATTCAAGGATTTCTTCACGTTTACCTAATAATATGGAATTTAAAACCCTTGTATTTCATTAATTCCTCAATATTTCATGCCAGACCTAACATTATTTGAAAGTACAAGATAAAAGAGGAAAACACAATTTTTGACCTTATGACCTCCAAATTTGACCTTAAAGGTCAAATGCTACTTTGGCACGGGTGATTCTGAATGCCTGGACCATAGTGATACTTTCTAGCACGGTTGCCAGCTTTGAACAAAAAATGCTATCAAAAGTTTTTTTAGGCATATTTCCTGGGGCTTGGCCTGCCGACTAAGAGGGATATAAGAAGCTTTCAAAGTCCCCCATTATCCCTTTGAGTGCAGTGAAATCCATCATTAAGAAGTGAAAGACGCATCGTACACCCAGACTCTACCGAGGATCAGGTCGCCCATCCAAATCCAGCAGCCGGGCAAGCAAGAAACTGGTTCGGGATGTCACTGTAAATCGAACATGGCTTTGAAAGATCTGCAAGGCTGTGTGTGTGTGAGATGGGGGTCAGTGTTCATCAATCAACAACGTCACATTCCCTTCATCAAGGTGGCACCTCTATGGACAGGTGGCAATAAAGAAGCCATTACTGAAAAAGACACATCTAAAAGCTCATATGGAGTTTATGAAAAATCATCTTAATGATACTGCAGGCTTGTGGAGAAAGATTTGTGGTCAGACGAGACAAAATTGAACTTTTTGGTGTAAATCGAAAGTGTTAATTCTGGCACAAGCTAACACTGCACATCACCCAGTTAACACCATCCCTACTGTCAGCATGGTGGTGGCAGCATCATGTTATGGGGCTGATTTTTATCAGCAGGGACTGGCAAGCTCATCAGGATATAAGGGACAATGGATGGTGCGAAGTACAGGGGAATCCTTGATGAAAACCTGCTGGAATCGGTCATGAATCTGCAAACTGGGCTGGATATTCACATTTCAGCAGGACAATGATCCGAAACACAAAGCTAAAGCCACACGGCAGTGGCTGAATAAGAAGAAAATAAATGTTCTTGATTGAGTGGCCCACTCAAAGTCTTGACTTTAACCCAATTTAACATTTATGGCAAGACTGAAAATTGCAGTCCATCGACGATCCCCATTAAACTTGGCAGAACGAGAGCAATTTTCACATGAAGAATGAATAGAGACTTCACCGTCTCA
Source organism: Eptatretus atami (assembly GCA_035128595.1). NCBI lineage: Eukaryota > Metazoa > Chordata > Myxini > Myxiniformes > Myxinidae > Eptatretus > Eptatretus atami. Next base: position 155,055,176 of record CM068954.1, read on the forward strand.
CTGTGTAAACCTGGTAGAGATCTACCCAAAATAAGATTCATCGCAGTCATTGCTGCAATAGGTGCTTCCACCAAGTACTGACTGAAGGGGCTGAATACTTTTGCAACCAGTGAATTTTTGATTTGTACAAGTTTTTTGCAGGTATTCCTGATATGCAACTACGTTCAACTATAACAGTGTTTAGTTTGATCTCTTCAGTTATGAATAAAAAAAGTTCATTTGGAAAAAAATTGTGTCTACATCATTCGTAATTCATCTAAATGTGGCATTATTGGTTGGGGTGAATACTTTTGCAAGCCATTGTACATCACACGATGTCACATCAGACACTTTCTCAGCTTTCCATTAGACCTGGCTGTTTGCTTCGTAAAACTGGACATTCTCGTGCCTTCTGTTGTTTACAAGGCACATTTAGGTACTTGCATAAATCTATTGCTTTGCTCTGCACAACAATCTCCATTCTGTCATGAAAACAATCACATGGGATATGAAACATGCCCGGTTAAGCAAAAATTACAAAAAACAACCTTACGATGGCTCCTAAATTCCCTTAATCCAAAAGTATTTAGATCCTTTGTCTGTTAATTTATTTGCAAAATGATGTATAAAAATTGAACTGCTATTATGTCATAGAAAAAAAAAAAGTCTCAAATACATAATCTCGGTCTTGGTGTTGAAAGATATAGCGTCGATGAAACCAAAACCGAGTCCTTCATCGATAACAAGTGTTTGTTTTTATTTCATATCAATTGTATGGAAGTTAAACTGACCTCTTAAGTGCACAAAAGTTGAAAAGCTTTTTTTGTGTACTTTGTGAAATCTAAGAATATCATAAATCTGGGTAGAAGAATTAGGAAAGGAGTTGCAAAAATACACCTCCAATAGTGTCCCTGAATTTACAAACAAAAGGTCAAAAGAGTTTGGCAGGATGAAGTCATCAGTTCTTCAGAGGGGAAAGAGACCTGTTAAGCTGATCTTCTCTCTATTTTTTTTATCAAAAGTTTTTTTAGGCATATTTCCTGGGGCTTGGCCTGCCGACTAAGAGGGATATAAGAAGCTTTCAAAGTCCCCCATTATCCCTTTGAGTGCAGTGAAATCCATCATTAAGAAGTGAAAGACGCATCGTACCACCCAGACTCTACCGAGGATCAGGTCGCCCATCCAAACTCAGCAGCCGGGCAAGCAAGAAACTGGTTCGGGATGTCACTGTAAATCGAACAATGGCTTTGAAAGATCTGCAAGGCTGTGTGTGTGTGAGATGGGGGTCAGTGTTCATCAATCAACAACGTCACATTCCCTTCATCAAGGTGGCACCTCTATGGACAGGTGGCAATAAAGAAGCCATTACTGAAAAAGACACATCTAAAAGCTCATATGGAGTTTATGAAAAATCATCTTAATGATACTGCAGGCTTGTGGAGAAAAGATTTGTGGTCAGACGAGACAAAAATTGAACTTTTTGGTGTAAATCGAAAGTGTTAATTCTGGCACAAGCCTAACACTGCACATCACCCAGTTAACACCATCCCTACTGTCAAGCATGGTGGTGGCAGCATCATGTTATGGGGCTGATTTTTATCAGCAGGGACTGGCAAGCTCATCAGGATATAAGGGACAATGGATGGTGCGAAGTACAGGGGAATCCTTGATGAAAACCTGCTGGAATCGGTCATGAATCTGCAAACTGGGCTGGATATTCACATTTCAGCAGGACAATGATCCGAAACACAAAGCTAAAGCCACACGGCAGTGGCTGAATAAGAAGAAAATAAATGTTCTTGATTGAGTGGCCCACTCAAAGTCTTGACTTTAACCCAATTTAACATTTATGGCAAGACTTGAAAATTGCAGTCCATCGACGATCCCCATTAAACTTGGCAGAACGAGAGCAATTTTCACATGAAGAATGAATAGAGACTTCACCGTCTCACTGTGTAAACCTGGTAGAGATCTACCCAAAATAAGATTCATCGCAGTCATTGCTGCAATAGGTGCTTCCACCAAGTACTGACTGAAGGGGCTGAATACTTTTGCAACCAGTGAATTTTTGATTTGTACAAGTTTTTTTCAGGTATTCCTGATATGCAACTACGTTCAACTATAACAGTGTTTAGTTTGATCTCTTCAGTTATGAATAAAAAAAGTTCATTTGGAAAAAAATTGTGTCTACATCATTCGTAATTCATCTAAATGTGGCATTATTGGTTGGGGGTGAATACTTTTGCAAGCCATTGTACATCACACGATGTCACATCAGACACTTTCTCAGCTTTCCATTAGACCTGGCTGTTTGCTTCGTAAAACTGGACATTCTCGTGCCTTCTGTTGTTTACAAGGCACATTTAGGTACTTGCATAAATCTATTGCTTTGCTCTGCACAACAATCTCCATTCTGTCATGAAAACAATCACATGGGATATGAAACATGCCCGGTTAAGCAAAAATTACAAAAAACAACCTTACGATGGCTCCTAAATTCCCTTAATCCAAAAGTATTTTTCTGTTGTCTGTTTTTTTGTGGTTTTGTCTATTCCTTTTGTCTGTAAAGTTATTGCAAAATGATGTATAAAAATTGAACATGCTATTATGTCATAGAAAAAATAAAAATGTTCTCAAATACATAATCTCGGTCTTGGTGTTGAAAGATATAGCGTCGATGAAACCAAAACCGAGTCCTTCATCGATAACAAGTGTTTGTTTTTATTTCATATCAATTGTATGGAAGTTAAACTGACCTCTTAAGTGCACAAAAGTTGAAAAGCTTTTTTTGTGTACTTTGTGAAATCTAAGAATATCATAAATCTGGGTAGAAGAATTAGGACAAAGGAGTTGCAAAAATACACCTCCAATAGTGTCCCTGAATTTACCAACAAAAAGGTCAAAAGAGTTTGGCAGGATGAAGTCATCAGTTCTTCAGAGGGGAAAGGAACCTGTTAAGCTGATCAAAACACGGGTTTCTTTTTGCCTCGTAAAATATTTCACAGGTAACGATGCATTTTTTTCAACTTCTTCTCTGGACTTCAGCAAAGGTGCAATTTAATTTTTAAAAAAAGAGAAGAAGTGCAGTCACGATAAAAGACTGACCACGAAAACCTTGCCACCGTCGTCAAGCCACGAGAGCATTTAAGCCTTTTTGCGTTTCTTGACCGTCCACACCCAGAGTCGTAAAATCGAGTTCTGTGTGCTTAATGCAGAAGGTGCCTTACCTGCCAGCGCCTTGATCCATCCCTGTCCAAAAGGCTGTGTTGTTCATCGCTCGGCTCAAATTGTCGACCGGGTTCCAAGTGACACCTTGCCCAAACTCCTCCGAGACCAGCATCACGCAATTCAATGTCCATCGGCGTGCCGAGGGATTCGGTCGAGGCAAACACGCCTGCCTCAAACTGTCGTGGTGAGCCCACGACACTGTACACCCCTGTTAGAGGGACAGACATAATCACGTTTTGTGGAACACAAATACTTTTTTTTTCTTTCAAACATATCAACAGAACTCATTCGCTCATGTTGTGATGACTTCAAAAAACATCCATAACCTTTCTTCATCTACAAATGGATTTCAAGCTTACATTTCATTCGCATTATTCAATATTATTGATTGACTTTCTATGGCCAAAGGTTTAACAGTGTGCGATTGGAGCATTTCCAAATCACTTGTATAGAACGTGTGTCTGATAGCCAATATGGTCTCCGCTAATATTTATCTTTTAAGCACAAGGAACATGGAATTGGATGTTCCTGGCATAGTTCTGGATTAACAAATTTATGTCATGGGTAAGCTCCACCGTCATGCCACAACCTGAAAGTGGAAATGCACCATTAGTTAGCCTCGATTGATACTACGACACGGGGTGCTCGGTAAAAACAGTCGTCATCGTGATAAAGCATCCATTGCCTTGAGCTTCAAAATGAGAAGAGAGAGTTGAAATGCTTGAGGCGATCCATTGGGACCTTGATGTGCCATCAGATGTATGTGGCCATGAATCTGCTCACCATTTATGACTCAAATATGCTTTGGATATTCCTTTCCATCTTCTCAAAGTCGGTGGCTCCATTTGTGAGGCGGGTTCTTTTCCTGCAATGCGATGCTGTCCGAGCAGAAGATGCGTGTGAAGCATTTCGATTTGTGAAGATTTCTGTTTTTTGATTTATTATAAATCTCATGTCGGCCTGAAGTTGATCGTCTAACTTCAACATTAGGATGAATAAGAATTATGGCTTTTTTGATCAACTTTTATTGCTCAAGTGAGACAGGCCACGATACGACCTGATCCTCTGTTGGAAGCTCCAGGAAAAATCATTGGGACATGGAAGAGGCAAATGATTTCAGCTTGAGAAAGAAAAATTGAAACAGAGTACTGGCCCGAGGGTCCACTCATTGGGGAAGATTCTCTGGGTGTGTTTACACATCTGTTCATCAATTGACAAGACAGCCAGCTTATTACCCCTCTGAAGGACGATTTCAGTAAGCAGACCTCCAAGTGTAAACTGCACTACAAAGCATCTTAATCAGATATCGAACCCAAATTCAAGCAACTTACTGGCACGTTCCCCTGCTATCCTCAGGTAATGTGGGAGAAATCATTAAGAGTTTAATGCTGTTACAAAGTGCAGCGATTATGATGTTACACTTAAACCAGCAAGTCATGGCAGAAGCGGTACTTTTCATGGCATTACCCTGCTCGTCCTGAAATAAGCCTTCATGTATATCAAATTTGTCCCTTACCCTGACACAAGGCTTGTGTTACTCAATCCTTTGTGCGACTCGTCCACTGAAGCTGTTCTGCCAAAACCTGGCTCGAGGACTTGATTTTGGAAGTGAGGCCTCAGTTTTACTTCTTGAGCATGGCAGGTACGGTACTATCCCAATAAGCCTACTTTTACAAAAAGGTTTTATGAGACTTTATTTATTGCTAACGTACACGTACATTTATATTTTCACAAACTAGAAAGTCGGCTTAAGTCTCCCCTGAGGAATACCATCAGGCTTCACAATGCATGGCCCCCTGTCACACCAGAAGGGCAGTTCACTGCGATTTGATTTGAGGGAAAAGCTTGATCAGATGATAGAGGCAGAATAAAAACGATTCAAGGTTAGATGCCAGCAAGCCACCAAAACACCTATAATATAAAACTGGAATACAAAAGCCTCCCTGGACATATCTCAGACATTCAACACAGTCCGGCATCCCACTCTGCTTGCCAAGCTCACTGCCGACAGTATACAAGGCTGCCTTCATCCCTGGCTGACTTCCTCCATTCAAGCAGTCAATGCATTGCATCAATGGAACTCTTTCCTCTTCACTTCTCGTGGAGGCTGGAGTGCCACATGGCAGTATCTTGGGCTGTCTTGTTCTCCGCCAACATAAACAATACCCTCAGATGCTGCTGAAAATCTTCTTTTCCTCTGTACAGATGCTTTCACATGATGCCTGATGGGCAGATATCAGCTGTAATCACACTATGCTGAGCTGGAATTGTGTTGATATTGGTCTGACAAATGTAACCATCTTTCAATCCTGGCAAATTTCACAGTCTCACCCTGTTGCTCAGGAAGGATCAAACAATCCTACCTATCTATTTCCATTGTCAGCCACAAAAAGAGGTTCAATCTCTTGAACTTATCAGCCTCACTATCAGCCATGACCTCTCATGGGCTGACTATATAGCAAAGCTGGCTTCCGAAGGCTTTTATAAATCAGCAACTACTCCACCTACAAAGCCTTTGTCCATAGCTCAATGAAGTATTGCTCTCCCCTATGGGTTCGCATCCAAGCATCACATGTGTCTCTCCTGGATACTGTGGAATCTAAAACTCCAAAAATTATTGGCATCTTCAGCACAAGAACTATTGTCACATTGCCGACAGTTTGTTGGCCTCGCTGTTTTGTATTACCTCTCCACCCTCTCTAACTCCCTCCACTCTCTCAGCTTTCGGACCCTCACCATCTCCTCTGCATAATGCACCTGTCCTTCCAACATGTTCCTGGTTAAATTCCAAACATCCAGGCTTACCACATGAATCTCCACTCTTTTGTACATCATATGTTCTGGTTGAAGCTGCCTCAATCATTTCATGCATGTGATGCACCATCATCTCATGTCACATCCCCTCCCCATCTCTACCCAGAATATTTTTACCGCCATTAAAACTGAAAACAAAACCAAGTTCATTGCCTTTTTACCCTCTATCACCTCACTCTTCCCTGAGCCCTTCGACTCAGGGATTCGAGTTCGACTCGAGTTCGACTCAGGTTAAGAGATTTCAGAGCTTATCACATTTTAGTTGTAATAAAATAAAGGCACGAACACCGCCCGGAGACGCCTGGAGAGTTGTGAGGGGGGAGTGGGTTTGGGAGGAGATAAGCATGAGGGGAGGGGAAGGGAAAGGAAGACAGTGCCATAGAATATGGCTTTATTATCTCCGCCACCGAAGGTGAAGGAGGTTATGTTTTCACGCCTCTCTGTCTGTTTGTTTGTTTGTTGTTTGTTTGTGTGCAGGATATCTCAAAAAGTTGTGGACGGATCCGGATGAAATCAGTGGGCAGGTTGGGTGTGTGACAAGGATGAACCGATTAGATTTTGGTGAAGATCCGAATCCGGATCTGGATCTGATAATTTTTTTCAAGTGATTCTAAAAATTGAGAGATAGGGTTAAACTCATATATGGCACAATATCTCAAAAGGTTGTGGACGGATTTGGATGAAATTTGGTGGACCGGTTGGGTGTGTTGCAAGGAAGAAACGATTCGATTTTTGGTGAAGATTAGAATCTGGATCTGGATATGAGAATTATTTAATTTTTAAAGTGATTCTTCACCATTGAGAGATAGGACCAAAAACGATAGAAAGCATGATATTTCAAAAATGTATTGGGCCCGATATGTTCTCTTGGATCAGGTATTACATGGCAGAGGTATGCACTCTACCGAGTGCCCTTCTAGTTTTAATTGCAACTAAAATGTGCCTTTATTTAATAACAGCTCCATTTAATAAAGTGCCTTTATTACCACCACAGATAGTTCCAATTCCATGAGAGTGGGTACACAGGGTGGCAGTCACAGTACGAGTCTCATCCCTTAAGGGAAGCCAAAGTTATAGTCTGATTAAAAATGGTATGTGCTGTTTGAACCTGTCGGAATGTACCCCATTTCGTTCAATCCTGCTCTAATTCTGGCAGACAGGATGTCCAGTTTTACATCCATCCGAAGGACGGCAAATGCTGATAAATCGGACCAGGAGGGTAGCCTCCTCTCCCCCCCCCCCATCTTCCCTGCTCCTCTAGTCCTCTTCTCACTTATTCAAGGCATACAAACAAACTGATGGTGCTGTATTATGTGAACTCAATAAACATTAGAAGTGACTTAAATCGGCTTGGTAATGAAATGTCTGCCTACACAATTAATTGGTTGGGAGGCAGCCAGGGAAATTCCTGAGATTTTTTTTTTTTAAACTTCTGTTTTTAGAAGTTATTATGTATATGTACACATTTATACTGTCGGACCCCGACATTCATGGGGGATGCATTCCCAAAAATACCCTGAATGCGGGGGCATTGTTTCAATGGGAAAAGGGGGGATAGATTCTCAGCAATTCGTGATTCCCAAGGGAAAATAAAAATCCAGCAAAATACGCCCGTGAAAATCGCAAATACGTGAAGCATGGGGCAACGAATGTAGAGATGTAGGTCAGAAAAACTGCGAATACTCCACAAAACACACACCAACACACACACACACACACACATCTGTGAAAAACTGCAGAAAAGCACCCCCCCTCCAAAAAACAAGGAGAGTACAAAGTACGTCTCCCCACGCCAAATAAATAAATAACAAATCCTCCAGCACACGGCATTGCCGGGGTGGCTTCGGCGCCCGGCGATGCCCCCTTTTGGGGGGCCCCCTTGCAGCACATGGAGTCGGAATTGGGAGGGAGCTGTGTACAATAATTGATTAAGTGCATAAATACAATAAATAATAATCGTAAAATAATGAATTTCTCAATCAATTGCCGAATAGCATACCTAAAAACCACCACCGTTTCATCCGAATCAGTGACTTTTTGAAAATTAAATAATTAATCGAAAAATGAATATAATTAATCGATTAAGTGATTAATCAACAAATCAAAAATACCCTTTATAGCCAAATCATTGTTCACCGTCGTGTCCAAATAAAAGAGAGACGAACCTATACCCATTACCTCTCCTTGAGTGCCACGTGGAATCCTCTCCCTTAAGAATGAAAGACGATCGTGTCCACCCAGACTGCTACCGAGGATCACGGTCGCCTCCTCCAAACTCAGCAGACCGGGCAAGCAAGAAACTGGTTCGGGAATGTCACTGGTAATCGAACAATGGGCTTTTGAAGATCTGCAAGGGTGTGTGTGTGTGAGAGGGGGTCAGTGTTGCTCAAGTCAACAACGTCAATTCCCTTCATCAAGGGGCAGGTGGCATCTATGGCAGGTGGCAATAAAGAAGCCATTACTGAAAAAGACACATCTAAAAGCTCATATGGAGTTTATGAAAAATCATCTTAATGATACTGCAGGCTTGTGGAGAAAAGATTTGTGGTCAGACGAGACAAAAATGAACTTTTGGTGTAAATCGAAAAGTGTTAATTCTGGCACAGCCTAACACTTGCACATCACCCAGTTAACACCAAATCCTTACTGTCAAGCATGGTGGTGGCAGCATCAAATGTTATGGGGCTGATTTTTATCAGCAGGGACTGGCAAGCTCATCAGGATATAAGGGACAATGGCATGGTGCGAAGTACAGGGGAATCCTTGATGAAAACCTGCTGGAATCGGTCATGAATCTGCAAAACTGGGCTGGATATTCACATTCAGCAGGACAATGATCCGAAACCAAAGCTAAAGCCACACGGCAGTGGCTGAATAAGAAGAAAATAAATGTTCTGATTGAGTGGCTCACTCAAAGTCTTGACTTTAACCAATTTAACATTTATGGCACAGACTTGAAAATTGCAGTCCATCGACGATCCCCCATAAACTTGGCAGAACGAGAGCAATTTTCCATGAAGAATGAATAGAAGACTTCACCGTCTCACTGTGTAACCTGGTAGAGATCTACCCAAAATAAGATTCATCGCAGTCATTGCTTGCAATAAGGTGCTTCCACCAAGTACTGACTGAAGGGGCTGAATACTTTTGCAACCAGTGAATTTTTGATTTGTACAAGTTTTTTGGCAGGTAATTCCTGATATGCAACTACGTTCAACTATAACAGTGTTTAGTTTGTGATCTCTTCAGTTATGATAAAAAGTTCATTTGGAAAAAAAATTGTGTCTACATCATTCGTAATTCATCTAAATGTTGGATTATTGGTTGGGGGTGAATACTTTTGCAAGCCATTGTACATCACACGATGTCACATCAGACACTTTCTCAGCTTTCCATTAGACCTGGCTGTTTCTTCGTAAAACTGGACATTCTCGTGGCCTTCTGTTGTTTACAAGGCACTTTAGGTACTTGCCATAAATCTATTGCTATTGCTCTGCACAACAATCTCCATTCTGTCATGAAAACAATCACATGGGATATGAAATGCCCGGTTAAGCAAAAATTACAAAAAAACAACCTTACGATGGCTCCTAAATTCCTTAATCCAAAAGTATTTTCTGTTTCTGTTTTTGTGGTTTTGTCTATTCCTTTGTCTGTAAAGTTATTGCAAAATGATGTAATAAAAATTGAACATGCTATTAATGTCATAGAAAAAATTAAAATGTTTCAAATACATAATCTCGGTCTTGGTGTTGAAAGATATAGCGTCGATGAAACCAAAACCGAGTCCTTCATCGATAACAAGTGTTTGTTTTATTTCATACCATTTGTATGGAAGTTACTGCCAATCAATGTGACCTCTTAGTGCACAAAAGTTGAAAAGCTTTTTTGTGTATCTTTGTGAAATCTAAGAATATGTCATAAGTCTGGGTAGAAGAATTAGGACAAGGAGTTGCAAAATTACACCTCCAACAGGGTCCTGAATTTACCAACAAAAGGTCAATAAGAGTTTGGCTAGGATGAAGTCATCAGTTCTCAGAGGGGAAAGGAACCTGTTAAGCTGATCAAAACACGGGTTTCTTTTGCCTCGTAAATATATTCACAGGTAACGATGCATTTTTTTTCAACTCTTCTCTGGACTTCAGCAAAGGTTGCAATTTATTTATTTTTTAAAAAAAGAGAAGAAGTGAGTCACGATAAAAGACTGACCACGAAATTGGTCTCATATTTGTCGTAGAGATTATGCCTTTGTTTTGCGTTTCTTGACCATCACACCCAGAGTTGTAAAATCGAGTTCTGTGTGCTTTAATGCAGAAGGTGCCTTACCTGCAGCGCCTTGATCCATCCCTGTCCAAAAGGCTGTGTTGTTCATCGCTCGGCTCAAATTGTCGACCGTGTTCCAAGTGACAACCTTGCCCAAACTCCTCCGAGAGACAGCATCACGCAATTCAATGTCCATCGGCGTGCGAGGGATTCGTCCGAGGCAAACACGCCTGCCTCAAACTGTCGGGTGAGCCCACGACACTGTACAACCCTGTTCGCGGACAGACATAATCACGTTTTGTGGAACACAAATACTTTTTTTTTTCTTTCAAACATAATCAACAGAACTCATTCGCTGCATGTTGTGATGACTTCAAAAAACATCCAAACTTTCTTCATCTACAAATGGATTTCAAGCTTACATTTCATTCGCCATTATTCAATATTATTGATTGACTTTCTATGGCCAAAGGTTTAATCAGTGTGCGATTGGAGCATTTCCAATCACTTGTATAGAACGTGTGTCTGATAGCCAATATGGTCTCCGCTAATATTTTATCTTTTAAGCACAAAGGAACATGGCAATTGGATGTTCCAGGCATAGTTCTGGATTAACAAATTTTTATGTCATGGGTAAGCTCACGTGCATGCCACAACCTGAAAGTGGAAATGCACCATTAGTTAGCCTCGATTGATACTACGACACGGGGTGCTCGGTAAAAACAGTCGCATCGTGATAAAGCATCCATTGCCTTGAGCTTCAAAATGAGAAGAGAGAGTTGAAATGCTTGAGGCGAATCCATTTGGGACCTTGATGTGCCATCAGATGTATGTGGCCATGAATCTGCTCACCATTTTTATGACTCAAATATGCTTTGGATATTCCTTTCCATCTTCTCAAAGTCGGTGGGCTCCATTTGTGAGGCGGGTTCTTTTCCTGCAATGCGATGCTGTCCGAGCAGAAGATGCGTGTGAAGCATTTCGATTTGTGAAGATTTCTGTTTTTTTTGATTTATTTATAAATCTCATGTCGCCTGAAGTTGAATCGTCTAAAATTCATGACATGCTTCAACATTAGGATGAATAAGAATTATGGCTTTTTTGATCAACTTTATTGCTCAAGTGAGACAGGCCACGATACGACCTGATCCTCTGTTGGAAGCTCCAGGAAAAATCATTGGGACATGGAAGAGGCAAATGATTTCAGCTTGAGAAAGAAAAAATTGAAACAGAGTACTGGCCCGAGGGTCCACTCATTGGGGAAGATTCTCTGGTGTGTTTACACATCTGTTCATCATTGACAAGACAGCCAGCTTATTACCCTCTGAAGGACGATTTCACTAAGCCAGACCTCCAAGTGTAAACTGCACTACAAAGCATCTTAATCAGATATCGAACCCAATTCAAGCAACTTACTGCCACGTTCCCCTGCTATCCCTCAGGTAATGTGGGAGAAATCATTAAAGAGTTTAATGCTGTTAACAAAGTGCAGCGATTATGATGTTACACTTAAACCAGCAAGTCATGGCAGAAGCGGTACTCTTTTCATGGCATTACCTGCTCGTCCTGATATAAGCCTTCATGTAATCAAATTTGTCCCTTACCCTGACATAAGGCTTGTGTTACTCAATCCTTTGCGCGACCTCGTCACTGAAGCTGTTCTGCCAAAAACCTGGCTCGAGGACTTGCTTTTGGAAGTGAGGCCTCAGATTTTACTAATTACTTGAGGCCATGGCAGGTACGGTACTAATCAATAACCTACTTTTACAAAAAGGTTTTATGAGGCTTTATTTATTGCTAACGTACACGTACAATTTATATTTCACAAACTAGAAAGTCGGCTTAAGTCTCCCCTGAGGAATACCATCAGGCTTCCAATGCATGGCCCCCTGTCACACCAGAAGGGCAGTTCACTGCGATTTGATTTGAGGGAACAGCTTGATCAGATGATAGAGGCAGAATAAAAACGATTCAAGGTTAGATGCCAGCAAGCTACAAAACACACCTATAATATAAAACTGGAATACAAAGCCTCCCTGGACATATCTCAGACATTCCAACACAGTCGCGGCATCCCACTCCTGCTTGCCAAGCTCACTGCCGACAGTATCACAGGGCTGCCTTCATCCTGGCTGACTTCCTCCATTAAGCAGTCAATGCATTGCCATCAATGGAACTCTTTCCTCTTCACTTCTCGTGGAGGCTGGAGGTGCCACATGGCAAGTATCTTGGGCTGTCTTGTTCTCCGCCACACATAAACAATACCCTCAGATGCTGCTGAAAATCTTCTTTTCCTCTGTACAGATGCTTTCACATGATGCCCTGATGGGCAGATATGCAGCTGTAATCAAACACTATGCTGAGCTGGAATTGTGTTGATATTGGTCTGACAAATGTAACCATCTTCAATCCTGGCAAAATTTCACAGTCTCACCCTGTTGCTCAGGAAGGATCAACAATCCTAACCTATCTATTTCCATTGTCAGACACAAAAAGAGGTTCAATCTCTTGAACTTTATCAGCCTCATATCAGCCATGACCTCTCATGGGCTGACTATATAGCAAAGCTGGCTTCCGAAGGCTTTTATAAATCAGCAACTACTCCACCTACAAAGCCTGTTGTCCATGCTCAATGAAGTATTTGCTCTCCCTTGGGGTTCGCATCCAAGCATCACATGTGTCTCTCCTGGATACTGTGGAATCTAAAACTCCAAAAATTATTGGCATCGTTCAGCAAAGAACTATTGTCACATTGCCGACAGTTTGTTGGCCTCGGCTGTTTTTTTATTACCTCTCCACCCTCTCTAATCCCTCACTCTCTCAGCTTTCGGACCTCACCATCTCCTCTGCATAATGCACGTCCTTGCCAACATGTTCCTGGTTAAATTCCAAACACATCCAGGCTTACTCACATGAATTCTCCACTCTTTTGTACATCAATATGTTCCTGGTTGAAGCAGCCTCAATCATTTTCATGCATGTGAGCACCATCATCTCATGTCACATCCCCTCCCCATCTCTACCCAGAATATTTTTACCAGCCATTAAAACTGAAAACAAAACCAAGTTCATTGCCTTTTTTAACCCTCTATCACTCACTCTTCCCTGAGCCCTTCGACTCAGGGATTCGAGTTCGACTCGAGTTCGACTCAGGTTAAGAGATTTCAGAGCTTATCACATTTAGTTTTTGTAAAAATAAAGGCACGAACACCGCCCGGAGACGCCTGGAGAGTTGTGAGGGGGGAGTGGGTTTGGGAGGAGATAAGCATAGGGGAAGGGGAAGGGAAAGGAAGACAGTGCCATAGAATATGGCTTTATTATCTCCGCCACCGAAGGTGAAGGAGGTTATGTTTTCACGGCCTCTCTGTCTGTTTGTTTGTTTGTTGTTTGTTTGTGTGCAGGATATCTCAAAAAGTTGTGGACGGATCCGGATGAAATCAGTGGGCAGGTTGGTGTGTGACAAGGATGAACCGATTAGATTTTGGTGAAGATCCGAATCCGGATCTGGATTGATAATTTTTTTCAAGTGATTCTAAAAAATTGAGAGATAGGGTTAAACTCATATATGGCACAATATCTCAAAAGGTTGTGGACGGATTATGGATGAAATTTGGTGGACCGGTTGGGTGTGTTGCAAGGAGAAAACGATTCGATTTTTGGTGAAGATTAGAATCTGGATCTGGAATGAGAATTATTTATTTTAAGTGATTCTTCACCATTGAGAGATAGGACAAAAACGATAGAAAGCATGATATTTCAAAAATGTATTGGCCCGATATGTTCTCTTGGATCAGGTATTACATGGCAGAGGTATGCACTCTACCGAGTGCCCGCTTCTAGTTTTAATTGCAACTAAAAATGTGCCTTTATTTAATAAAGCGCTTCCATTTAATAAAGTGGCCTTTATTACCAACCACAGATAGTTCCAATTCCATGAGAGTGGGTACACAGGGTGGCAGTCACAGTACGAGTCTCATCCCTTAAGGGAAGCCGAAGTTATAGTCTGATAAAAATGGTATGTGCTTGTTTGAACCTGTCGGATGTACCCATTTCGTTCAATCTGCTCTAATTCTGGCAGACAGGATGTCCAGTTTATACATCCATCCGAAGGACGGCAAATGCTGATAAATCGGACCAGGAGGGTAGCCTCCTCTCCCCCCCCCCCCCATCTTCCCTGCTCCTCCTAGTCCTCTTCTCACTTATTCAAGGCATACAAAAAACTGATGGTGCTGTATTATGTGAACTCAATAAACATTAGAAGTGACTTAAATCGGCTTGGTAATGAAATGTCTGCCTACACAATTAATTGGTTGGGAGGCAGCCAGGGAAATCCTGAGATTTTTTTTTTTTAAACTTCTGTTTTTAGAAGTTATTATGTATATGTACACATTTATACTGTCGGACCCGACATTCATGGGGGATTGCATTCCCAAAAATCCCTGAATGCGGGGCATTGTTTCAATGGGAAAAGGGGGATAGATTCTCAGCAATTCGTGATTCCCAAGGGAAAATAAAAATCCAGCAAAATACGCCCGTGAAAATCGCAAATACGTGAAGCATGGGGCAACGAATGTAGAGATGTAGGTCAGAAAAACTGCGAATACTCCACAAAACACCACACAACACACACACACACACACACATCTGTGAAAAACTGCAGAAAAGCACACCCCCCTCCAAAAAACAAGGAGAGTACAAAGTACGTCTCCCCCACGCCAAATAAATAAATAACAATCCTCCAGCACACGGCATTGCCGGGGTGGCTTCGGCGCCCGCGATGCCGCCTTGCAGCACATGGAGTCGGAATTGGGAGGGAGCTGTGTACAATAATTGATTAAGTGCATAAATACAATAATAATAATCGTAAAATAATTAATTTCTCAATCAATTGCCGAATAGCATACCTAAAAACACACCACCGTTTCATCCGAATCAGTGACTTTTTGAAAATTAAATAATTAATCGAAAATTGAATATAATTAATCGATTAAGTGATTAATCAACAAATCAAAAATACCCTTTATAGCCAAATCATTGTTCACCGTCGTGTCCAATATAAGCTTCCGAGCTCAAAACATGCCCGAGATATTGCCCAGATGAGAAAGAAAATAAATAAGTTATAATAACTCGATAATAATTAATGAATAATAATTGATTAATCA
>CM068954.1:155072070-155084419 GCA_035128595.1 Eptatretus atami
TCCCTCTCCCTCCCCATCCTTTCCCATTCCCTCCCCCTCCCTCATCCCACCCCTCCCCCTCCCTCATTGCACTCTCTCCTGCCTCCTCCCACCCCATCCCCTGCCACCTCCCACCTCAGCCCCTCCCTCCGGACTCACACCCCACCCCTTCCCATTCCTCCTCCCACCACAACCCCCCTCCACTCCACCTCACCCCACCCCTTCCTCCTCCCACCACACCCACCTCCTCCCACCACGACCCCTGCCTCCTCCCACCACGACCCCTGCCTCCTCCCACCACGACCCCTGCCTCCTCCCACCAGACACTGCCTCCTCCCACCACACCCTCCTCCTCCCACACAACCCTTCCTCCTCCACCACAACCCTCCCTCCTACTCCACCACACCCCTTTCCCTCCCTCCATCCCACCTCATCATACCCCCTCCCCTCAAACTCCTCCTACTCCCCTTGGACTCCTCCCACCTCCTCCTACCCCCTCAGACTCCTCCTACCTCCTCCTACCCCCTCCAATCCTCTACCTCCTCCTACCCCCCTCAAACTCCTCCCACCTCCTCCAACACCACACAAACTCCTCCAATCCCCTCCTACCCCCCACGGACTCCTCGGACTCCTCCGATCTCCTCCTACCCCCTCGGACTCCTCTATCCTCTCCACAAAGAGATCTCTCCTAGGAGTGGTAGGAGGAACAGCATTGCTGGGTACCTTTGCTAGTTAACAGTAAATTGTTAACTGATGCACTGAACTAACCAATTAACATATTGTTCAAGAACTGAAGCTCAAACTTGAATGCCTTACTGTTGAAGTTGGAGGAGTCTGGAGAGGCAGGAAGTGCTGAACGAGATGGTGAAGAGTGGAACTGTGCAGGAAGAGAGTCGGAGCTCAACAAGCAAGGCTCTGACTCCCCCTCGGATGCATCGATCCGACTCCTTGGGAGCATTTCCATCATGCCCTGATCATCGGACACGTCTAGCAGTTCGGGTGTTGTTGTGTACACGTCTTCTGCAATGTCCTCTTCTTCTTCCTCATCTGTAGCAACAATCAGAAACATGAGCTCGGGTGTTGTTCATGCAACTGCAAACAGTACGACGTCAGCTTTCAACAGTTAAAGTGTGTAATGGGGCCACTTGAGTTGTCATGGCAACACAGAAAACCTCCTGCCATGGAGTCGACACAAGTGTGGGGGCAGGAGAGGAGGAGGAGGAGAGGAGGAGAATTGGGATTGTTAAATTGAGAGATTTAAAATTCATTCAAGGAGGAGAAGAAAAGGTGATCGACGAGAGGAGAGGAGGGTGGTGGTGTTATCGGGAGGGGTGGAGTCGAGAGAAGGTTAAAAAACAAATGTTGGTGCAGGATGTCGGAGTAAAGGGAGATCGGGAAGGGTGCGGTGAAGTGTGTCCCAAATCTCCGCCATATTTGCATACGTAATAACTCGACAACCCTTCTACTATCGTAATCCGTATCCGATACCAACTTGAAATTAACAACCGTAGGGAGGAAGTTTTGTAGCAAAACACCAGGAAATACGATGAAACAAACACACACAGGATGACATCAATCGGTTCATCATGACGTATGACATTCACACCTGAGCCCTCTCCCCGACTGCAGGTACGCCGATTTGCAAAGTATATAATGAACTCAAAGCGTTGAATACGGTCCAGGGTCAGAATACGGTCTGCACACGATGGATTATTACTTTCGAAAGCGACCGTGGAATCTTTGTGCGGGGCAATTGCTACACCTGAGTGTGCAGACGAGGTAACCGATGCCTGGAGGACGGCCAGCGTGCTCCGAGATGCTGCGCCACCTAGTGGCACTGCTCCAGAACAGCAGTTCTCATTTCGGTCCAACCCAGTAACTATCCTTCCATCCCAACAAACGACCTGTCGTTCCACCCAAATTTACAGTTTTCATCTCCACATTTACCCCTCGGGATGCTTTGTCATGGCAACGCGTTATTGTACTCCTCAACAAACACGACACAATAACCTGCAAATCATACGAAGAGGGATTCGTGGAAGTGCAGGCAGGGATTTCGAGGGAGGTAAATTGGGAAAGAAGGAAATAATATATATATATATATATATATATATATATATATATATATATATATATATATATATATATGGAATAGTGTGGTGGAGAGGACAGTTGATTGAGGGAGTAGATGTATGGATGGAAAAAGTAGGGATCTGTGTTGCTTTGAAGGGGGTGGGGTTGAGGATTTCAAAGATTTCGCCATTAGTTAAGTACCTAATATGTTGAAGGACCACAGCGTGCACCTGACATAAAAATTAATTGCACCTGACAATTGCGTGCACCTGACACCTGACATGAAATACTCATACAGGTGTGGAGTTTCTGGCATGATGCCCTCATCAAGGCGACTCGCATATGATATGTTTCGGTTCTGATTCCACATTCTGCACAGTTGCCTCGAAAGTGATGACAAGCTGTAAAAAGTTCATCACAAGAATGAATAGTTGTGTTAAAGACATTGCAACTGTAACTCGGCAACGGCTTCCATTGTTTCACCCAAAAGTTGCGGAGTTCATAACCCCAAAAGTTGCGGAAAGTTAGGGGCTTTTTTTTTTTTTTGAACTTTTGGTGGAAAATTGTTCGAGAAGCAGCTCAATAATATGCAATCGAAAAAGATAAGAAATCGATTTAAATTACTTTTAAATACATGATGGGAGAGGTAAATGTTGTCAACTTTACAGTAAACAAGTCTGAAGCGACGATGGTTCACGAGCGGTATTTGACGATGTAGATTGTTTCAGAAGTCACGGATGAGACAATGTGATAATGTTTGACCAAGTTAAAAATGATCAACATGATGTGGTACGAGTGACAGGTTATTAGCTGCAAAATGTCGAAACCCGGTTTCGTTCAACAACTTCAAAAATTTGACCTTTGCATAACCTTTAAAGGTCACAAAACAATGTTGTGGACATTAAAATAAGGAAACAGGATACGTGCTATAGCTTATTGGAGTTAGTTCGTCGAAGAAGGTCGAAAACCCGGTTCGATTCCCACAACTTTGAAAATTTGACCTTTGTGAACTTTAAAGGTCAAAGGTCAAGGATTATGACCTTTGGTGCAAAACTTCCTCTGGAACATTCCAGGAACAATATAACGTCATATAGGCTATATGGCATTTCGCACTCTTCGGATTATCCATACTTTGATGAAATCAGCGTAAAAACAAACTTGAAGGGGACGCCACGGGAAAGGTGTTCAAGATAGAGAAAAATGGTTTCAAGACTTTAGGTGGGGAATGACCTCAAGATTATGCATTAAAATATTGTCATCCTAGCTCTCAAAGTTTGGGCGGTCGTATGATTTTTATGTCAAAATTCGAAATTTTCTAAGTTCGTGACCTTGTGACCTTGTGACCTTGATCTTGGGACGAAAATGAAAAACAGCTCTGTGGGCACTGCAGGTGCCATTGGGCTAACCAAATACCGAAACCTCTGCCAGATTCGACAAACCCCTCGGAGAAGATGCAAATTGAAATCGGCTACCCCCTAAAAACACATGTTTTTGGTGTGGCTCCGCCCATAATGGGCGCACAACGCCCATTCTCAGGAAAACACAACTAGATCATGATATAAACCTCCCACCAAAATTTTATCAGGATCGATCAAAACCCACGGAGCTATGTTCGGGACATACAGACAGACAGACAGACAGACAGACACACAACAATAACGAATATAGTGGTCACTTATTTTTTTCGTGAAAATATTTTTTCGTGAACCAATATGACCAACAAATGCACTCTTAAATGAGAAACGTAATAATGTACAACTTTTCCAAGCTCTCAATTACACTGATGCAAATGTGCAGAAATCCTTAAATGTGCACTTGGGGACCATGAATTAGAAAATGTTACCTCCGTGCATTTTCCTAATATTATTTATGCTAATGTTGCCATATCTATTATCTACGTTTCACTGTGCTGTCATACATGATCCAGGGTTTACTGTGCTGTCATACATGATCTACCATTGATTGTGCCACCATATCTGATCCACGACTGCCTGTGTCCCACCACAACTGATCCATTATGGGGTATGCTGACATATTTTAACCATGATTACCTGTGTGCCCGCACATTTGATCCACGATTGGATGTGCTGACATTTTTTTTATCCACGATTTACTGTGCCGCTATATCTGATCGATTAATCGGCTGGTTGCCACAATATTTTATCCACTATTCGGTGAATGACATTCCCAGGTGTATTCAAAGCAATTGGATATTTTCATGTCAGAAATTTGATTTGTTTGTTCATGAAGGAGTTTATAATCCTTGTTTGTTTTTTCTTCTTTTTTTTTCGTGACACAGTGTTGACCACAAACTTAAGTTGGATATTTTATAGGAATAATTTTTGATTTTATTACACTTGAAATCCAATTAGACTCGTACATGCCATTCACATGTCAAAATGCAATGGGAGTTCTACGCTTCACAATTTCAGGAGGTATTGAGCCCCAACATCAAAATGCCAATGTTCCATGAAAGGTTTTCTCAATAAAAGAACAATTCAGATGACATATACGACGAATCTGGATCGAAGAAGGTATATTCCTGTTCAGCTTGGCTGCTGATGAGGGGAGGAATTTGGGATTTGACTTATACACTGGCACACAATCACCTTAGTGGGGCAACTTAGCTAAATATAGCATAACAATTGTGCATTTTGTGAGGAAATCACCAAATTTGGCACACTAGTAGCCTATCGTATTATGAACAGATTTGGATATTGGGCCATCTCAAATTCAGCCACTGATGGCTGTGGCAGCAATTTTCCACTGCCATCAAAAATTTTGAGATGGCCCAATATCCAAATCTGTTCATAATACGATAGGCTACTAGTGTGCCAAATTTGGTGCTTTCCTCACAAAATGCACAATTGTTATGCTAAGTTGCCCCACTACCTATAATTCATCAAAATACACTGTGGGATGTTTAACGTTCACCAGCTAGTGCTAGCCGACAAGTCTCCAGCTTAGGGTCATCAACTTAACGGTCATCCGAGGGAAGGTGCACTTTGTGAGAAACTACCTGCGAAGAACTAGGGTGACATGTTTACAATCTCGCCAAGAATCTAACCCGCACTCAACAGCTCAAAGACAAGCGACGCTACCTCTGCACTATCCTGGAGGCCCTGGTGAATGAATACCAGAAGCTTCTATGTTGCTGTGTAAACATTTACACCTCCCACTCGAGAAACAAGGAAGTTTTCATAATAATCAGGGAATAATAGCTCAATGTATACGAACGCATAATTATGAAGGTTTATCAACTTCGTAAACCTTTCAGGCAAGCGTAAACTTGATTGATGTACGTATTGATTAAATAACTAAATATTCAGTTGTTTGAGGGACAGGCTGGTGTCTGGTGATCACAAACTAATGTCACAGACAATTCTGGTGGTGCAGCCATTTTTGGTCCACATGGTGGTCGTATGGCAGCTTAGCTGCCGGCGTAGCTATCATTTCTTGAAGCGTGACTGTCGCTGATGCAGTGCCCCTCTACCAATACACACACTGGAACTGGTACTCATTTCGCCGACCTCGGAAGGATGACAGGCTGAGTCAACCCCCTGGTGTATTAATTCAGCGGCCGACGGGGCTTGAACTCAGGACCCTAGGATCTCAAGCCGCCACCCAAACCACTGAGCCAACACCAGGCTTTTTTTTTGGTCCACATAGTCAATTGTGGATCAGAAATGGCTGCATCTAAAAAAATATATTTAAATACAAAATAATCAGGAAAATTAACTGATGTTCCAACCTCTGCTTAATGGTATGTTCACACTTGGTTGGAAGTAAAGTCTAAAAGAAACCCAACGGTGATCAGATCTAGTAAGTCAGTGTTTTTGAAATTACCCACACATTTCACTTTAACAAGACAATTTGGCAAAATGCACACAAATAAATAATCGGTAGACAAACAGCATTGAAAAGGAAGTAAGTAAAAGTGGGACTGTGAGATAGATGAATGGATATACAGCATGGATAACTCAGCCACATCGTGGCAAAATCTGAAAGTTTGCACCTGAGATCAGGATAATAAAATAAATTACCAGGCTTTATTAAACAGAGAGTCATCTCGTGGTTTAGGTGCCTCATCATAAAAAAACATCAACAAAATAAAACCAACTCAGTTTCGTTATAACTGGAATACCTCGGATAAAGTGACCACCTCATTTATTAGGCCACGTCACAATGACTCGTTATCAAAATTACCTGGGTGAAGTTAAACTCTCAGAAAAAGAAGGTGCAGTTGTGAGAAACAGATAAATTAAAGTGACAGGTGAAAGTGAAGTGTGGCTCATGCTATATTGACATCTTTCCGCACGAGTGTGAGGGTCACGGTGGTAGAGCTTAACAACAGAGGCTAAATAAGGTCAACAACAATGGAGTGATGGAGAACAGGTGGATGTGGCAGCTACAGATGCCGTATGTATAATGATGGACAGCAGGTACCGACGAGTGGCATTAAAACATGAACGATGCCATCAGAATTGTGCACTTGCTCCTCCTGGTACAATCCTCCTTCACAGATGCCAATATTGTTGCTTTATCAATTCACATATGAAAGGCAATCAACAATGACTGTTAAGCGAGTGCAAAGCTGATGATACAAGCTTGTGTCCTTCGAAATGTTTGCAACATTATCTGTAAACACTCGCAACCAGGAGACAGCGAGAGAGGGAGTGAGTCCTTCACCGGCTACGTCCCTGCATGCAGTTCCAGTGAAATCCGTTCGAGCATGAACATGCATTTCACCACCGATGGGAAAGCGAGCTTATCTGCACAGTTACTTTGCACCTGTCACTGTGGTTTCTTAGCAGAGGTAACCACTGCTACCACGCCTGATAATATCCGTTGCCTTCGGTAAAAGACACCGCTAATCTCACACGCATTTTTGGACATGAATATCTGCTTATGGAGGGGATGAATTTCAGAGTGTTTCCTGCAAAACCCATAACCTGTGATGGTGGGTTCCAATCCCATATCCCATGTTGATGTGTTTATTGTCTGCTAATGTACTTTCAATTTATGAAAAAGTTACAAAGATGTCTTCCAATTTCCTTGCCTCCAATTGTGCAATATATTATGTTAAGCGCCTCCGTGAGCCTGAGTACAAAGTGAAGAATAAACACCGAAGATAAAACAATGGAACAAGAGCTATTGTTCTTCCATACATTTTTTAATAAAGTAGTCTGTGTCAAATTCTCATTTCATAATCTCTCTTTTTGGTTTCAAGCACCTCTGTCATTTTTCACGACAATATGGAACCTCAAGTCCCTGTTACTCGAGCCCACACCATTTCTCTCGAAGCCTGCCCTGCTTTTATCAATGCTTTGATTCCTATATGGGAAACAGTAAACGCTTTTCAGTTTATGAAGTCGAACTCACAATGGCTGCCAGGGAACGCAGGGGAAATGCTCTGGAACGCTTTTGAGCTGAGATGCCTTTGCTCGGGTGGCCGAAGAGTGACATTGCCAGGTTGTTTCAGACGGAGGCATGCAATGAGCGGTCAAGTGCGACAGAACAGGCAAAACTGTGCGGCGGGCCTGTCTGCGTGGCCTCGTGGCCCTATCCCGGGCTCGATCTCCGCACATAAAACAGTGAAACAATCCTTTTATGGCTAAAGCTAAGTGCCCAACGGCCAACAAGCTGTCCTCATTATGGCATTTTCAAAATATTTTCCTTTATGACGATCATTTGGCAAGCCAAAGTAGGGGTGGGGGTTCGGGGGAGCTCTTCGTTGTCCAAGAGATCATTTGAGGCCTAATAATAATTGCCACAGTACTATGTTTGTTCAAAAAGGATGATACACGCCCGCTCGGGCCTAGGCCTAGTGTGGGTTCACATGTCCTCTGAGACACAATGACATTTTAACGATGTCCTTTGCAGTTGCTGACAAGTTGGCACATGCCTTTAGCCTGCAATTCAATCAAACAGGGTCGTCAAAGCCCGTGAGAGTAAATGGAACTTGAGACATGCCTTTGCATATTTGTGAGAGCTGGTGAGAAAGTCAAGAACAAAGAATTCTGCATGGCTTGTATTTATGTCACTCAGACAATGATTGTTATTCAAAGCAAGGACAGATTATCAGAGGGGAAAAGCCACACGGCAATACAAAGGAAAAAGAAAGGATGAAATTGAATATCTGAACGCTCAAGTACAATGTTTTCCAAAGATGTATCGCAAGCTCGTTTTGGATCAGGCGGATGTCACCATGTAGAAATTGTCAGGAACTTCGTCCTCTCATGATCCATGGATTCCTGGCCCTATAAGGTTCATAGAGGGGGCTTTCTCGAATTATTTTCAGCAGATGTAACAATTGCTCATTTTTGGTGTCATTTATATGTCTCCATGAGTAGGTTTGTGTCTCGATCTAACTACTTAGAGAAGAGTATCTGCTCACTGATTTCTCCGTAGGTGGTGTAGTGCCCAAAGAATGAAACTACAGCCTCAAGGGTCTGAGCCAGTCCTCAAAGGTACTAATGCCAGCCTTGTTTGTCCGCACCTCAATCCATCCAGCACCACCTGAGCATTGTGGCAATTTTGTCCAAGTCGTCATGTTTTGTCCATTGCTCAGCGACGTGAGATAATTTACTTATGGATGAGATCTATGCATCACAGTTATATATTTTAATTGCTGTGTACAAGTTGAGGCTCATGGAAGAGTGGATGAGAATACAGAAGTGAACGGAACAGAACATAGTGGAAAGCAGGCGAACACACTGGCAGTGGGGTAGAGGGTATTGCTCGGCCTCTTGAAGGTTTAAGACAATGTTATGTCGATTTGTGGACGGATGGTTTCCACCTGCACATGCTGTCATAGGAAAAGGATTACTTTACAAGTGAACAGATGATGCTTAATCCAACAAAAAGTACTGCAACAGCTTTCAATGTTAATATAGTGAACATACACAACTTGGGAGATTCATATTTTTGCGAGAAAATAAAATCTACCACAAGTCCTTCATTCTCCGAGAAAAGAGTCACCACAGCAGAAACAGGCGACCAACAGTTTGACTGACATTTTAAAAAGGACAGAGTGTGGTTCCCGTCTGCATGGAACAATCTGACCACAAAGGGGGAAAAAAAAAGTATAAAATGAATATTCTACCACCCCAAAGAGGGTGAGGTTGGAGGGCGCGGGGTGGGGGTCGGAGCGAGGTCGGTTTTATACAGGGAAGGATGTTTTGCAGTCCAAGCAAGTGCAGTTTTCATCAGGTATTCCAAAAGGATATTACGGAATAAAAAGTAAGCTGTAATCGAGATCCGTACGTTCTGTGCTGCAATTACAATCCACGGCAGAGGAGAATTAGGGTCCGTCGGCACGGTAAGGTCACTGCAAAGAAAAAGAGAGAAAGTCTTCGAACAACAGTTGTTACCAAATTACAAGGCCGCGTGATTGATGAGCAAGCTGTGATGATATCAGGAGCCATGACCACGGGAGCAGGCCACGCAAATCTCGCCTCTCGGGCTGGGAACGTCAGGAAAAGCTATTTCGCCATGCCAGAGCCACATGCATGCTAATGCTGTACCCAAAAAGGCATCTATCTGGCTGGAAATGCTGGGGTCACTTTGCTCACAACTACGGGGTATTTGCACAATGGAGAAGCGGTCCTTGCGGTTGGAATAGTTGGGAAGCAGTGGGACGGGGAGAGTGAGAGAGAAAAAGGTTGATGTGAAGGGGCGGAGGAATGGGGAGGGGGCAACAGCAAACACGATGAGGATATATTGCTGCCCGTCGCATCCCTCCCAAAGGGCCAGGCTAAGCACGAGCTTTTAGAAAGCTCTCAAATTAATAGCCGTACTTGACACTGTTTTCACAAGCGTAATAAATATTAATAATAATCCATATTAAAAGGAGGTCATCCGAACACCCTCTTGGGACATTTTCCACCATAAATTACACATTTTATACAGCTCACAGATGTTAGAAACTGCTTGTTTGCTTTGAACATCGTTGCTTTCACTCTCTTGCATCAATTGCTTGCACATTGTATTGCACGTGCCACTTCATATTCATCTGATCCGACAATAATGGAACGTCAATGCTGGGAATGAAGAACCAATGTTCAAGCAACAAATCCAACTCACGCACAACTGCACATGCATGTGTGCAAACACACAAGTGTACAAGAGCGCATGCACAAACAAACATATGCAGATGCACGGACATGCATGCACACATACAGTATACAAAAGCAATTCCTCATGAACAATAACTTCAATGAATTAGAACAACAATGACAACTTATAATGCATCAAAAAAAGATTTATGGGATTTCAAGGAGGCCATACTGGTGATAATTCTGCAGCACAGAACACTTAACTTTGCTTTCAAATGAAACTTGGAAAGAGTTGTGGTCACAAGGTAGTGATATATATATATATATATAGCGCGTCGCAAATGTTGGGGTCCGACTGTACTTATTTAACAGCGCCAATTATTTCTCTTTTGTGGGGAACCTTGGTAACATTTTGAGCCCAAAGTCTTTCAGGAACTGGCTGGCCAGCCTAAGTTTGACTCAAGGTGACAGGAATTTGGAATTTAGCCAGGGTGCCGCAGATAACTCACATACTCTTGGTGGAAAGACATGAAGTGATCATTAATGTCCACTAACTCTTGATAGCAGACGTGACTTCCAGTTTAACGTCCACCAAGGGACGGAGAACACATGGATGCCTCAAAAACTGCCTGTGAAACACAAGATGACATGTACATATATATATATATATATACATATATATTATCACATATATATATATATATAATATATATATATATAATTTATATATATATATATATATATATTATATATATATATATATATATATCACACACAACAATATATATTTATATATATATACTATATATATATATATATCCACATATATACATACAAGCCGGTAGGCGCGGCGATGGGTCGCCGAGCATGGAAACTATAAGATATAGAGCAAAAATGGTTGTCATATATGCGATAGGGAATCACCTTAAGATTATGCATATCAAATCTCATATCCATCCAGTTCCATCTACTGATAACTATTCGGTATCCATATATGAAAAGTACCGAAAATGCGGTTTAAATCGGAAATCCCAAAGTTCGAGGGGTGCTGTGGGTAAACAAAGATCTAAATCGAAATTCCGGCTTGATCGTTTGTGCACAATGTATTCCAGACGATTAGTGTGAATTTTCATGACACATCCGACCATAAACCCTAGGAGAGTAGCATTTGGCGCGAGGCACCTCCAGCTCTCGCATATTATCGATTTTTGCACTAATTGACCTTTGACCCTGACCTAAGCGAAATCGGTCAATATGTCCTGAGGCAAAGTTGTAGTACTCATTGAGTACCATGAACCTGCTAAAGTTTCATTTGTATGATGCACTCACCCTGGTCGCTCGGGGGGCTTCATTTTCGCCAATTTTTGGTGCATACCCTAATTGTAGGGGTGCTGCGGGTAAAGTATTCCTATATATCACAAAAACCGGAATATTTTGATAGAGCATCACCTGTAGATCATTCGTGCCAAATTTATAACCCTGCTGGGATAATGGCTTTCGAAATTGATTTCGCTGAACGGTACCGATTTTGAAGGTTTTTCGGTTGTTGCTAAGGAACCAAAGCGTCCCTAGCAACCATCACAATTTCCAAAGCACAAGGTCATAAGATGTACCTACCACCCGAGTTTGGTCAAAATCGGCCCACGTTTACTACCAATTATGCTGATGACAAACGAACAAACATCCAAACAAACAGACAGAATTACTGACAATAAGGGTCACCTTGTTTCGGCGACCCAATATATATACACACACCAACACACCACAACACACACACACACACACACACAACACACACACCCAATACATATATATTATATATATTATAATATAATATATATATATACATATATATATTTATCCTATGTATCACATATATATTATATATATATATATTTAGTATATCATACATATTACAATATATAACAAATATAACATCATATAATCAATATATATATACACACATATATACAGATATATATATATATAATACAACACATATATATATATATATATACACAACACTATATAATACATAGATATATATACACACATATTACTACATATATATATCCACATCATATATACACATATATAATATACTATACAACATATACTAGCATATATATACACACATATAGATAACATAGATATATATATGACACATATAACATACATATATATACACACATAATACATAGATATATATATATACACATATATATCGATATATATCTACA
>CM068954.1:155093217-155115800 GCA_035128595.1 Eptatretus atami
ATCCAGAGAGAGATCGCGAAGTGAGTAACCAGTGGTACTGGCCGCGGTGTATGCCCCGGGTTCGAATAGGTGTATTGCGGGCATAGATCCGCTGTGTCGTAAGAGTGCCGGAACCGCAGGGTTGCGTCAGGAAGGGCAATCCGCGTAAAACCGTGTGCCAATCATTTATTGGCAAGATCAGTAACAGATGATCGCGGCGCTGTGGTGACCCCTAGAAGAAGAAGAAGATATATATATATATATATATATATGTATATATACACACACTACATTTGGGACAATTTGTATGAAGGGGCATTAATAAGGAACACAATTGGTCTTAATGGAACATCCAGCTTGTGAATTTTCGGTAAACTATAAAACCACAGTGCAACACCTTTACAGCTATATAGCCACCGATAATCTTGTTAGCTGTGCCTCTTGGCTTTAGAAGGCTTGCGGACTGCAAGCGAAATGTCACACATGAGGAGGAGGTGAGGAAAAAGGAGGAGGTCAGAAACTCTCTTTTCCATGTTCTTATGTTCATGTTCTTATGAACATCTTATGAACATAAGAAACCATGTTCTTATGTCCCAATGTCGTGTGTGTATATATATATATACTGAAACGCAAAAGAAACTTACCACTTGTTTGAAATGTAATAAAATTGTAACAGTTCACAATAAAACAAACCAACAATTGCTAATTGAAACATTGACATTTTATTGATGACATGTCAAGTTCTTGACCAAGATACACCATCTCATAAGTTTGTTCTACAGTACAGACATGCACAGGGATGCAATGTCAGTCCCCTTTCAATAGCGTGTTGTGGCCACATTGTTTTGGATAAGGCAGTGCATCGTCGGCGCATACTGCTTACCAGTCTTTGGATGGATTGCTTGCTGGATTCTGTCCCACTCAGTTCAATGTCTGAAGCCATCGACTTAGGACATCTGCCTGTGCTGCTTGCAGTGGTGACTCTTGGCTCTCTCTGATCGAGGTTGTCATCTGCAGAGTTGTGGAGGTGTCTCTGTCCCCAGGGCCGATATGTCTGGTGTGAACAGCCAGGCGACGTGCCACCCATCACGTAGCTACTCGCCTTGCAGTATGCCAAGGCACACTGCCGTTGATCCTCTGACAATCGTGGCATGTTGATTGATGGCCATTTTGCACTGGCCTTTTTAAAGCCAATATCAAGACATCACGTGCAGCTCATTAAATCCCGTACCCCTTGGTAATCACTGACAGTAAAACGGCTGTTCCAGAAGTGTGCTATGAAGTGACCATTGAAGGTTCAGTGACCATCCGTGACCGTTTTGTCTGACAGAGGAACCATTGTTCCAAAATGTTCCATACATTTACTACAGCGCGTGTTATTGTTGATATTTGAAGGTTTAAAAGGTGGTAAGTTCTCTTTTGCGTTTCAGTAATATATATATATTTTTATACATATACGTACTATTACTTATATGATTAAAAAACATCGCTTCTCCAAACAATCACTGTAACATCATCACCGACAGTGAGCTCCACTGCAAACCCCATCTGGTCACCTGCCTCACTTGTTTAAAGCCATAAAGTCAAGTTTATTTTGCTACAGATAGTGGTCAGAATACAGCTGTGAACATTTTTCACAATCATTGGAGATCATCAACACAACAGAGTGCCTTCTGCAATCTGTTATGGCATAAAAGTCCTTTTGGAGTATAAGTAGTTCAACCTGCAAGTTGTGAATACCACAGATTTAGTCCCATAATGGTATGATTGCCACAGGGTCTGAAAACAAATGTCACATGCCATGCAAACATTGCCTTCTGTATAAGTGACATTGTTGGTGATGTCATGTTGCTGCTCAGGTTGGAGAACAGAGTTTCTGATATTTTATCTTCCATCTGCAAATGAAAGCTCTATGGCTGTGCTGTAGTAATGCAGAAGGCGATGTGTCCACAAACTTTTCAACACCCACAAACCTTATCATCCGCATTTAACATCCTCAAACTGAATGCGTATGTGATGCTGTGCTCTGAGATCCAATACCTATGCCAGTGTTACAGCACCAGCGTAGCAGTTGTAGTTGAAGTAGACCGGGAAATGCACTCAGGAGCAGACAGCTAAGAGATGAGTATGCTATCAAATTAGCTATCATTCCATCCCTATGCTAGTATTAGAATTGCAAAAAATACTATATATACATATATACAGACAGACAAACAGAAAAGAGAGTTTCTGACTTCCTCCTTTTTCCTGACCTCCTCCTCGTGTGTGACATTTCGCTTGCAGTCCGCAAGCCTTCTAAAGCCAAGAGGCACAACTCACAAGATTATCAGTGGCTATATAGCTGTAAAGGTGTTGCACTGAGGTTTTATAGTTTACCAAAAATTCACAAGCCGGATGTTCCATTAAGACCAATTGTGTTCTTTATTAATTCCCCCTTCATACAAATTGTCCCAATACTTAGCACGTGTCATCAGCAAGCTGGTGGGAAAAATGGACAGGACAGTTAAAAATAGTGAGGTGTTCGTGAATAAAATAGAAACCATCACAACTCGAGATAAGGAGGTTATGGTGTCATTCGATGTTGTGTCACTTTTCACGAATGTCCCAGTGGACTTGGCAGTGAGAGTCATGCGAGAGTGCAAGGACAAATCTGAGGATTGGAAAACGGTGTGTACAAACAGCTAGTTAACTGTGGTTCATGTTGCCGGTTTGTTGAGGTCATGTCTAGATAGTGCGACGTTGGTTTATGATAGCGTTCACGAGAAACAAATTTATGGAATGGCAATGGGTTCACCCGTGTCAGCAGTAGTGGCTAATCTGGTAATGGAGGAGCTGGAAAGTAGCTTGTTCAAACAAGATGAGGACTGGTTACCACGTTTTTGGCGAGGGTATGTGGATGATACTTTTGCCATGACACTCCTGGATAAAGTCGATCACTTCCTTGAAAAACTGGGTCAGGTGTATACTCGTATCAAATCCATGAAATAAATGGAGAATGAGGGTAAGTTGGTCTTTTTTGGATGTTGAGGTGCACCGGCTAAGCAATGGTACTTTAGAAATTTCAGTGTACAGGAAACCAACGCACACCAATAAACTGCTAGACTTCAATCTCTTGTGTCATAAGCGCAGTGTAGCATGGACATTAACATCCTGTGCATGGACAATCTTTTCATCCAGTAAGGGTGCAACTCAGGAACTTAAGCAGGTGCATGGAATCTTAAAGAGCAACGGCTATGACAAGAGGTTTGTACAGGGGTTTAGAAGGCATAAGAGAACCAACAAAAAACCAGAGATGATTGGTAGGTGTGTGTTATCTTATAATCCAGATCTTTCAGAGAGAATTGCAAAAATAATGCAAAGTGCACGTATTGGAGTAGCCCACAAACCACTACGTACTATTCGAGGTGTTTCAACCAAACTGAAAGATGCAATATCGGAGAGTGACAAGTCAGGTGTGATGTACAGCACCGGGTGCAAGGACTGTGCAGCGGCATACATCGGAGAAACGGTGAGAAACCTCCATTCATGGCTAGATGAGCACAAAAGGGCGATGTGATTTGGCAACACAGATCAGTCAGCAATTGCACGGCACCACATACAAACGGGGCAGCAACTGGACCTAGGAGGAACCCGCGTACTGGATGTCATACCCAACAAACACCTGCGATTGATGCTCAAATCCTGGCACGCTTTAAAGAACAGCAGAGAGGTCATCTAACAAATGAAAACAATGATCTCCCGATACAGTATAACCCATTGGTTAAAGCATCTATACGAGGTTGGTGGAAGAGCAAGGATACAGGTGGGTTCAACAATAGTCTTGGTACGCATAAACCACCACAATAAATCACCACGCCACTGTAACGCACTGCTTCACGCATGCTAACACGCCATCATGCAGCACCACACACACACAAACACACCAATCACCGGTACATGCACAACACACGCAGAAAGTGCATCGACCCGCACCCCCATCCCGATCCACATGAAGAATCAAAAGACAGTCTTTTAACAACCAGGAGGTACTGCGGCACACACAGTTAGCTATGCAGACGCATAATTACAATACCAGATTTAAACTTTTATTTTTTCATGACCAGGAATCGGTGGGCGACATTGCCACATTCTGATAACCAAAAGATGTGTGCATGCTGAAACACGTGACCGGAAGTGGTTTTCTATAAATGGCCATGTGTAGTTAGCTGTGCCTCTTGGCTTGAGAAGGTTTGTGGGTCACAAGCGAAACGTCACCTGAGGAGGACTCTCTTTCCTGATTGTGAAAAAAATTGGGGAGAAGGGTTTACTCGGACTTTGTTCAATCAATTGGTTGGCTGCGCTGTGTAGCCGAACGATGTATTGGTTCCCAACCGCATAAATTTAATGTCACACACACACACACCACACACACACACACACACACACACACACACACACCACACACACACACACACACACCATCCGACTGACTGATGTACCACACTCTGTATTACAGAGCATTGGTTCCACGTAAGCAGTTTCTTGGCCAAGAATCATGCTGGTGGTTTGCCATCCTCTCCAAGCAGTAGTTAGGGCAGGAATTTGTAATTTATTCATGACGCCGGTGATAGCTCGTCTCCTCTTTGTGAAGGACCCCAAGGGATCTTTAACGTCCACCAACTAATGCCAGCAGACAGTATGCCCAATTAACATCCATCCGAGGGACAACACACACATTGGTGAATCACTTTGCCTGTGAAACACCAGGATGACAGTTCAGAGTTCAGCTGAGACTCAAACACTGGCGATACAGCACAGAGCCGAGTGTGACTACCACAACTCTTCCTATCAGCAGATATGTACACAAGCACTATGGATATATCTATCTTTAATTCCAGCAATCTGTGTGTGTGTGTTGTTGTGTGTGTGTGTGTGTGTGTGTGTGTGTGTGTGTGTGGTGCGTGTGTGTGTGTGCGTGTTTGCGTGTGTGTGTCTGTCTGCGACCGCCGTTTCTCGACAACCGCCAGTCCGATCTGATTGAAACTTGCCAGGAATATTGCCGGGGACCCGCTGATGTGCCTTTTCAAGGTTTGATATCAATTGGACGAGCGGTTCCCAAGTTACGGCCATTTATCTGTCAACCAATGACAAGACACGGTGCTATGACATCACGATTGACATCACAATTATTGTTTATTTATTTATTTTTATTATTATTTTTTGCACGATTGACGTCACAATTCTTCTTCTTCTTCGTTTGGTATGACGTCACAATCGACGCTGGGGACCTGAGTATGTGCCTTTTCAAGGTTTGATATTAATCGGACAAGCGGTTCCCAAGTTACGGCCATTTATCTGTCAACCAATGACAGGACACGGTGCTATGACATCACGAATGACGTCACAATTAATGTTTTTTTTTGCACGATGACGTCATAATTCTTCTTCTTCTTCGTTTGGTATGATGTGTACAATCGACGCTGGGACCTGAGTATGTGCCTTTTCAAGGTTTGATATCGTTCTTCATCCATTTCAGCTGTTCCCCAAGTGTTTCCCAAGGTTTGAAAGCTGATTTTTCCAAGGTTTGAATTAATTGTTCAAATTATTAATTAATCCCAAGGTTTGAATGTTCCCAAGGGAAACAGCTGTTTCCCAAGGATTTGAAAGCTGTTTTTTCCCAAGGTTTGAATTAATTGTTGTGCTTGGTAGACATTTGTGAATACATTTACAGAGGGGCGAGAGAGGAGGGGGGAGAGAGGAGGGAGAGAGGGGGAGAGAGGGGGGAGAGAGGGGAGAGAGGGGGGAGAGAGGGGGAGAGAGAGGGGAGAGGGGGGCAAGAGAGGGGGGCGAGAGAGGGGGCCGAGAAAGGGAGGGAGAGGGGTGAGAAGAGAGGGGGCGTCACAATTCAAGAGAGAGGGACGGGAGAGGGGGGGTGAGAGTGGGTGTGAGAGAGAGGGGCGAGAGAGGAGGGGGAGAGAGGAGGGCGAGACTAGGGGGGAGAGAGGGGGGCAAGAGAGGAGGGAAGAGAGGGGCGAGAGAGGGGGGCGAGAGAGAGGGGGCATCACAATTCTTCTTCTTCTTCGTTTGATATGACGTCACAATTGACGCTGGGGACCTGAGTATTTTCCCAGGTGTTTCCCAAGTTTGGCCATTTATGATACGGTTGGTCCGATCTAATTGAAACAATGCCCCAATCCAGTCCGTCGTTTACGAGAGCGAAGGAACGAAGCTGCACATACTGGCACGCACCTACGGGCACGCACTAGTAATTATAATAATACCTTGTAACTATTAAACATAATTCGGATTTTGATGTAATTAGGATTCTTATAAAACATTTCCATACTCATAACACAATGTCGGTGCTGCCGAACCAGTTTCTTGGTAATGGTTATACTGGGTGGTTTGCCATTGCCTTTCCAGCATCGTTTGCCTGTGCTCTATTCTCAATGCTGAACGTCAAGCAAGGAAGTAGCAGGTCCCATTTTAAAAGTGTCTGGTATGACTCGACCAAGGTTTGAACCACTGACCTCCTAGATTTAGATTGGATGCTCTCACCATTATGCTCCTGAGTCTGGTATATAATTTTAATTAGAATATAATAATTAGTCAACCGGTGACCAATGATTGGTGTCAACTTTTTTTCCCCCCCCCAAAAGCAATATATTTCTGCATGTATGTATAAAGAAAAATCTTCGCCACACTAAAGATATTTTGACTGATTTCAAGGACAATAACTCGAGGTAAAAAGCATGACTTCAAATGGCTTTTAAAGCCATTATACGCATGGCACAGACGACCTGCAAGGAGACACAGTGAGAAAAGATGAATTAATTAATTCTTATTAACAGGGAGCAAAGCGTTCTTCCCTGCAACAATCTTTGCCTTGTCCAAATGATTTTCCCCTCTGCCACCCAGCATAGCCCAAGCACATATATCACCCCATTACGGCAAGCCTGGAGAGGTCCTAGTCATTAGAAAGTGAATTAAAGATGATCCGTGGAGCTATTAATCACCGTGCCAAAGGCTTTTTACGTCTCTATAACCCTAATCAAGTGCTGGGATTCTGGGATATGGACTGAGAGTTCAATCAGATGAGAGACACGGACAGAGACAAACACAGATATGTTCTGGCCTCACGGAACCACAACCCAATAAAGCCTGTATGACTGCTCACACAACCTTACATGAACAACCAGTTTCAGGTGGCTGATTCAAACTCAATTGTTCACTGAGAAGGAAAAACACCTTCCTATTCGAACAACACAAACAGGGAATGCAAACTAAAATGCTGGGAGGAAGCATTTTAGAGACAAAGCACAACGAAAATAAATATCATAATTGGAGCAACACTTGGCAGAGTACATACCTCCGCCAGTCTGAACAGGTTACGTTTAGTAACCCACTGATAGGCCAAAGCTGGATCCGGACTTGAGCCGAAATCGAATCGGCTTGTTCGTGTCAACTAACCAACTCATCCACCAAGTTTCGTCATAATCCGTCCATAAATTTTTGAAACATCATCCTATATATCGTTTTTGGTCCCATCTCAATTCTGAAGAATCACTTAGAAAATTAAAAATTTCTTGCATTCGGATCTGCATCCAGATCTTCATCAAAATCGAATCAATTAGTCCTTGTCACACTCCCAAACCTGTCCACCAAATTCCGTCCAAATCTATCAATAACTTTTTGAGACATCGTGCTATGTATAGTTTTTGACCCATCTATCAATGGTGACAAATCGCTTTAAAAATTGTAGTATCGAGATCCGGATCTTCCCCAAAATCGAAACAGTTCGTTCTTGTCACACAACCAACCTGTCTACCAAATTTCGTCTGAATCCGTCCATAACTTTTTGAGATATCATGCTATTTATAGATTTTGACCCTATCTCTCAATGGTGAATAATCACTTTAAAAATAGGACTGTGCATCCTGGAGCTCACCTGGATCAGTAGCAACAGTCACTCAAACTGCCTGCAGACCCCCTTAGACTGATTTTATTTTTTTAATGCCATGAACAAACTTTGGTACATCACGGGTGATGAACGTTGTGGTCAAGTTTCATCAAATTCCTGTGTGTAGTTTTGGAAAAGAGAGGAAATACCTATTTTGGGGGGGTTAAACGACCCTCCCCGCTCCCCCCCCTCCCATAGACCCCCATAATGAGCGTGGATTTTGATGCGGTCAATACAATTTGGTATATTACAGATGATGAAAGTTGTGGTCAAGTTTCATCGAAATTGTGTGTGTCGTTTTGGAGAAGAGAGCAAATACCATTTTTTGGGGGGGGGAGGGGTCAAAAAATCCCCGTAGACCTCCTCATTGAGTGCAGATTTGGATGCGGTCAATAAACCTTCATTTGGCATCAGATATGAAACTTGTGGCCAAGTTTCATTAAAATCCTGTGTTTGGTTCAAGCGATAATGACTGAAGTGTTTATGGACTGACTGACTCACTGACTCACTGACTCACCTACGGACACTGCTCGATCACGTAAGCTCAACTAACTAAAGTCCAGGTGAGCTAGAAATTAAAAACGAAATTCTCGTGTCCGGATCTGTGTCCGGATGTTCACCGAAATCTAATCAATTCGTCCTTGTCACACATCCCACCTGCCCACCAAATTTCTTCCGAATCAGTCCACAACCTTTTGAGATACCCTGCTCGCAGACAAACAGACAGACAAACAGGGGTGAAAACACAACCTCCATCCACCTTTGTTGGCAGAGGTAATTGTGCCAAGATCTAAGTTAAGACCCGATATGTACCAACATATTGTCAAGAGAAAAATCTCGACCGATGTGGTCGAGATAGTGAGAGATGTTAATGTGATACATTATTGCGCACAAACTGTACGTAAAGTGTACACACAGCGTGCCACAAATAATATTGCAACGCGGTATTTTCAAAATGGTCTATCTCGTTAATTTCTCGGTTATATTCACACCGCCATCAACAAGACATTTACATTGAAATTTACACGGGTAAGTTCAACGTTTCGAAATGAAATTAATTTAATTGATCGGGTGCAGAACACAAGCGCCGAGCGATTAACTTTGTAAGTGCTTTGTTCTGCTCTGATCGCTTCCAACTTCGTGTTATTCAATCTCCGCTGCATCAATTTACAGTCTTATCCAAATCCCCGGAGGTTCCAAGAAAAGTCTCCTCGAGCCTCTCGCAGCACCGACTCGGAGCTCTATTTTGAGCCCAAGAATAGATGCAATGAGCAAATCACACATGGCTACTTGTATTCTGTCTTCATCAGGACATTTCACGCCCGAACGCAGTGATGAATTCACGAGGCCATATCTGTACCGAGGCAATTCCATCCTGATTATCTCACAACTCTCGGGTCTTCAGACTATTACCGTAAACAGTGACGAATGCTCGATTCTGGCAAGAGAATATTTCACTCGCACTTGTGCAGAGAGCTGCCTTTCGTTTAATTAATGCGACAGCCCTTTAGCAAGCAGGAGGGTAGCGCGTTGAAATTATCTCATAATACGACACATCGATGACGTTCCACCATCTGCTACCCCACAGCCATTTAATATCTGCACCTGAAACACCCAGGCGGAACTTGGAAGTCCCCGATCTCCTTATGTCGACGGAATGAAAATCTTGATGAAGCAAAAGCAATAACAACAACAACAAAAAAAAAAGTCATAAAAATAATTTGAGAAAGGCCCCCAGATGTCCAATCTGCTAAGAGTGCGGTAAAAGCTTTTGGCAGAGTTTTCGGCCTCTTCCTGAAATGAGCTTTTGATCCCAGTTGAAACTTCGCCAAGCGTCGTCGCGCCTCAAAGAGGCTCCCAAAAGCAACAAGGACTCATGTTGTGCGAACGTTTTCAACAAGGTGAGCGATGCTCCTGGACTGATCTAGGTCCTTTCCGTCAGCACGATGCAATAGTGAAGGCGGCGCATCCCAACGCTAGTCGATTGTAGCTCGTGAGAAAGGAGTGAGCTCATTCTGGTTTTGCCAAATTTTAACTCCTGTCTTACTAATTTAACGCATTATGAAACTCATTCTGCAAAAAATAAAAGAGAAAAAGATATATATAAATATATATTTATTTATTTATTTATTTGCTTATCAACAATCGTTTGCTGGAAACAAGTGGCTCGATTAGACACGCAATATCATCCGATGTGAATTTGACAACTCAATGAAAAACTGTACAATCACATGAGGAGCCGTCTCGCTTCAGCGGTGCTCTCACTGTTTTCTAGTTTGGGTCGCATTTGAAGGCACGCTGTCCCAGGAAGCATCTTTGATTTACAACCGGAAGATTGCCAAGAATCCGTGGGAACCGGGGACCGGTGTCTGCTCAAAACCACGAAACAATGCGGCAGAGACGTGTAGGGTGGGGCAGCTTGTATAAATTATCTTATCATTCCGTCTTGGGCCCTCAACTGTACTTGGGGTGTTTAAGCAATTGTACACCATTCATGCTGATCTGGGGACATAAATCCCCATCATATGAAGTCACCTTTCCTTGTTAAGCATCAAGCTCTTTCGTTTTCCATCTCCAACTCTAACTGCACACATTTCAGGAGTTTCTTAAACTCTAGCAGCCAAGCTTGATTTCCTTTTCTTTCCCCTCCCACTTTCCTGCTTTTTCGTTTCCTTGACCACAATGTGCCAAAAAGAAAGAAAGAAAAAAAACTAATTGAAATGTGCCTTTTCTATTTCATGGACTGACCAAATCGACGACTTGTTCCAAGAAGTTTCCTCCTTCCAAAGGCTGGCATGGACAAACTGCAATGATGTCACTGGATTTTTTTTTTACTGGAGGGGAGTGCTCAACACACCCAGTTAGTCAAGTCAATCATGCAATGGAAATGGGTCAATAAGGAAGTATGTCAAGCTGACACCTTGTACAAACTATAATTGTTGCAATGTGTAACAGGTAGTCATATAGTGCCGTGCATACCTGAACATGTGCAAAAGTGATGATGTGATCGTGTTTTTATGGTGACATTTCAACTCCAATTCTAAGAGGGCCTGCGTACGAATAAATACATCTGAGGACCAATTAATTAGCTCCGTATCATAGAGGTATTAAACCAAGATGATAATGGGATCGTTCGAAGGTGGTAAAACCTCCACAGTGTCAGTAACTTGACTTGCGGAGGCTATTTCATACAAACAAGGATGGAAAATGAACTTGGACACAGTAGGAGGTCATTTGGCCCATCATGCCTGCACTCTATTTCAGTACAATGGTCTCGCTCAACATGGTCCATTCTGTTCTATTTGCATTATTCGAGGCCATTTACACTCCAGGAAAATTTTCAATCTCATCTCTCCAATAATCTTCAATCTTCCTCTGCTTCTTACAGATCCTTCTCCAGGTTGCTGGTTTGTAATTATTGTTGCCTATCGGCTGTGTGTCCAGCACGGTTACAACTTAACTTTTTTATGATTACGGTCAACACGTCGTTGAATTTAGTTTTCTGTCTGACCACTGGTTTCTCCTCTTGTATCTTTTTGTAATGCCGAGAGAACATCTGTCCATATAGATATATGAGTGGTATCTTTTTTTTTCAGCACCTTACGTTGGTTGTAATCTCCTTTCTCAGGTATCAAAAGGTGGAACGGATACATTCTTCGGCTCACAGTGTCCACTTTTTTAATTGGACCATCTTTTTAGGATTACGTTGGGATGTTTTCACATCCTGTTCTCATATTTTTGTTATCTTTGTTCCAAGGACTCTTTTAAGGATTGTCATAGAACCTCAGACAGTCTCTAATTGTAGTTTGGTTGTTGTACTCCATTGGGATATACCTTTTAAAATGTCAGTCAGGATTCTGTTTTATCTGTC
This sequence comes from Eptatretus atami, assembly GCA_035128595.1. NCBI lineage: Eukaryota > Metazoa > Chordata > Myxini > Myxiniformes > Myxinidae > Eptatretus > Eptatretus atami. The sequence goes on from CM068954.1 coordinate 155,105,007, forward strand.
CAGGTACCCAGAGTATCATCCGCACGATGTTGGTGCTCCTCATCTTTCAGGTTCTCTTCACCTTATTTGATAGAAATCACACTTCATTGCTATAATACGTATTTATTGTAAACTTCATTAATTTTTTTATTTTTTAGAAATAAAAAGCGGTTTCCTTTTCATGGCTTTCAAATTTTCTAAATGCTGCCGATCTTGCTCTGATACCTTTCCTCACTTCCACAAAGTGATCCGCATCCTCTTTCATGAGTCGGTTTAAATCAATATCGTCGCTAATTCTCTCAATTCTTCCAATGATCAAATTTGAATTTTTTTGCTTTCTTGCAGAGCGGTTGAAGTTGATTTTCATCTTTGTCATATTCATCGTCTGATTTTCTGTCTCTCCAAATTTCTCATTAATTTTTCACAATTTTTAGTTTCCAAAATTGTTTGTAATTAAAAGTTTTTTTTTTTGCAAATTTGGATGAGTTTGCACATCCTTATCTTACACCTTTTATGCTGAGCGAGTGAGTGGTGTGTGTGTGTGTTTGTGTTATTTCCAGACTGGTTACACTGGTTGAGTCAATTGAAAGTTGACAGTCCATTAATAGATACAGCATGTTACTGTATCCGGTAGGTTGCCGGTCATTTGGGGCAAATAGACTGCAGCATAAAGGGAGGATAATGAAGAGGAATAATAATAAGAAGAATAACTCAATGGCCACAAGATCGTGTCTGGAATGAGATCCCTGGCTGCTTAGTCCACCAATTCGGAATTTATCGAGGATTCCAGTGACAATCCTCTGCTCTTTGGAAAAACGACTGAAGGATCTTTAACGTCCACCAACAATCAATGCTGTCGGACGATGTCTTCAGCTGAACATCCCATCTGGCGGATGCACACTCATTGAAGCCCTGATTGTGAAACACCAGGGTGAAAGTTTACAGTTGTGTTGAAAATCAAACCCAGACGACTGCTCAAAGGTGAGTACACTACCTCTCTACACTATCTTGCCAAATGCTAGCTCCCCTCTTTCAATCTTGATCTTGCCACTACTTCGGTACAGGTACAATGCCGCTGCTCCACTATTATTCCAGCTTTACTATGTGGATGATATTCCACAACATTGTTCCACCAACAAACAGAAGACTGTTCCACGATGAATGTTAATATACCTGAAGTAGACGCGAGGTGATGCGAAGCTTAGTGCCAAATCTATAAAGTGACACAAAGGTTGATCTTAACCTGCAGGTTAATTTTTTACTGGACAGTTTAATTAATACAGATTGTAAGAATATTTTAAGAAAACCCATATTTATATTTGAAATAAAATGTTCACATTAGTAGCCGATCAATATACTATTACAATGTCAAGTCCAGTGAGATAGAATTGCTAATATGGAAAACATATTCTAAGAGTAACTCAGGTGGATTAATGGAGGAAAAGTTGCAGAGTGCATCAATTAACTTCAAAAGGCAATCTTGGTTGGACACTCTTTCTAAATATCTGTGGAGCACCTACTTCACTGATTGACGAAATATACTCAATTGTGAAAATAATTCTTGATGTTAGGGAGGATCCAGCCGAAAGTACACTTTTCCCAAAGTGCTCACCATGCTCGATTACGTCACGGTGGTGGGCTGATGGGATTGCTTCTGGAACCATCCCATGATGGGATTGTAGTTGTAGATTGCTGGCGCCATCCCGTACATGCAAAGTGAAAAGCGAGGTTAAGCAATTACTTCACTTTGTTTGTCTGTCTGTCTGTCTGTCTGTCTGTCTGCCTGACCGTCCACAAACGTCAGTTTATGATCGAGGAACAACTTGATTTCAATTGAATGTTATATTTTGAACATGAATCAGAACATGAACCTGTAGTTTCGTTGTACTTTGGCTCTGAATTCAAGATCTCACATGCGCAGAGAGGAGTGAGATAATTGTTACTCTCGCCGAAGGAGGGAGTATTGCATTTGGGTCCGTTTGTGTTTGTCTGTTTATTTGTTTGTCTGCTCAGAACTTTCGTGTTTTTCTCCGCAACTGCTTGTCGGATTGAGACAAAATTTGCATCATCGGTGTGACTACTCATGCAGAATAATTAAATAAGGATGGCATCACAGGTCACGTTATGTGGCAGCCATGTTGGAAAAACGGAAAAACTTTTGACCTCTGTATCTCTGAAACAGCAAGAAGGAAAAAATTGAAACTTTATATGGCAAGTACTCCTCATGGGGAATAATTGTGATTTTTTGATGACGTCATAGGTGCCTTTGTTATGACATCATAATTGCATATGTAGAACGCTACATCTGATCAGTATGAAATTTTTTGATGGTCATCTAGGGATAAAATGGTCCACAGAAAAAAAAATGATGACATCATCAGTTACATGATTCAGCAACTACATATTGTTAAAAAAAAAAAAAAAAACTTCAAAAATCTGCTTCTCTGAAGTGGCTGAAAAGATCGTGGCAAAACTTTACAGATGTGACCGCCTATCCATGGGGAACAAAAGATTTACACATATGACATCAAAGGTCACATGGTTTGGCAGCCATATTAGATTTACCTTAAAACCTATAAAAATCTTCTTCTCCAAAAGAGCCGGAGATATTGAGGGGAAACTTTACAAAAATGTTCCACAATCCTTGAGTGTACAAATTTAAGAAATAATTCATAGGTCACATGGTTTGGCAGCCATATTGGATTGAATAAAAATATTAAATAATGTTCTCTCTGGAACCGCTTTCTCAATCGATATGAACCATGGCAATTATGATCTAGTAGTAATGGGGAATACATGTGTTAAATTTAAAATTAATCTTATGCATGGTCTGGAAGGCAGAATTATTAAATTTTTTGATCTTGGTTCTTTTTTAATTAATTAATTATTTATTTATTTTGAAAAAGGCTCACTTGGCTGTGTCTGGATGGGTTTTAAGGTAGAGAAGTAGCAGCGGAAATGTGAATCATATCCGGGTTCCTTCTGATGATGTCATCTTTGATTTTTGCTTGTTCAGGTTCCTTCTGATCACTCTATTTGGTCTTCTGTACCTATTTGTACCTGCAGGACTCTACCTATTTGGTCTTCCATTTGATATGAATTGAACTTATTTTAATCCCATTCTTTTCCTTCTGATCACTCTATTTGGTCTTCTGTACCTATTTGTACCTGCAGGACTGTACCTATTTGGTCTTCCATTTGATATGAATTGAACTTATTTTAATCCCATTCTAAATTCAATTGAATAAAAATTTAAAATGTCATGGGTCAGGATCAGGTGTCCAATCAAAGTGGGGTTGCATAAAAGCGGGACATCTTCGTACCCGGTAATGACTGCCAGCAGTTATAAAGTGGCAGTTCTAAATATGTCTCTTATTAATTACGTAACACACCAGTACACAAACACCACACAAAACTACACAAACACCACACAAAACAAGTCCTGGTGAGGGTCTACAAGCTCTGATTGCTCTTTCTAGTTTTACTATGGCAGCCTGTCTGGCAGTCAAACAAGATTGAAAATCATTCCAAACAGGTAACTTACTGTTTTTAAGGACATCATACTGTAAAGGGCTGTCACCACCTTGACGATTTAGCGAACGTATGCCGTTTTTTTACAAATTTGCCGAATACGCTGGCACACGTCGAATACGTTATTGGTAAGTTTGTATACGTTAGGAATACCCTGAAAAACACTGCCATAAGTCGTTGTACGCTGGCTTTAATCGTTGACTTTTGTGCTTGTTCTCTCTTTTTCGAATGCTTAAAATTTACGACGTACTCGGCGTTTGGCTCACACATTCCGCTACGCCGGCCATAAGGTTTAGGCATGTTATGCGATCGTTGACACACGTTAATTGTATGTTACTCATAAGTCGAAACACGTAGAGGTACATTCGCGTACCCGAAACTTATTCTAACCTATGAGTAACGTTTTAAGCACGCTACACAAACGTTGTTCACACTTCGCAACACGCTACTTGAAAGTTCTCTAACGTCGAAACACTCAAAGTAATGTTTAGGTACCCGTGACTTATTTATAACCTATGAATACGTGCTTGGGAATTATTACGCTATGCATACGCCAGACTATCGTTGGCATATGTTGTGAACGCCTAAAACACGATAAACAATCGTTGGTTAACTTATGTATAAGTTATCGAAGCGTTCTGTGTTCATTACTAGTACATTATGCATTGTCAAAGTCGTTTTTAATACTTTAAAAAGTAAAACAAAGAAATATTTCATCGTGGGAATGAGGAAAAAAATTAGCCGAAAAGAACATCGAACAATGGTGCAAAGTAGTCTCCTATTCGTGGACGATAAGAGATCCATCATCACCCACACCCTCCCCATCACGCTCACATACTACTACTGACATGGACCTACTACTACTACAACTACTACTACTACTACTACTGACATAGACATACTACTACTATAGCAATAGACTATACTACTGACATGGACCTACTACTACTACCAATACTACTACTACAACTACTACTACTACTACTACTGACATAGACATACTACTACTACTACTAACTATACTGACAATAGACATACCACTACTACTACTGATGTAGACATTCTACTATCTACCAATGCTACTACTACAACTACTACTACTATTACTACTGTCACGCACACCAACTACTGCTAATAGTATTACTACTACTGATACTACTGGCATTGACATCTACTCAACATGGAGTCTGGAACAATGATGGGTTCCTCTTGTGAAGCCCATTGTATGTACCAATTCCCTAAACGCTGCCAATACGTCAGTACACGGTAGATGTAAGTTAGAAACACTTTCAGTAAGTTCTGTGGTTGTCCGGAAGACGTCAATTTAATTCGTCTACATACGACAATGTGCGTTATACATACATTACAAATAGGTTCATAGCATGTTATTCAATGGTTAGATGCACGTTTTACTTAGGTTCAAAACATGCTACACATAGGTTAACGACGTTACTCTTACGTTCATAGCACGGTAGCCATTGGTTCAAGCCAGTTATACATAGTTTCAATGCACGTTACTCATACTTTCCAAGCACGTTAAACATAGGCTAAGCTGACGTTACTCATTTTGTTCAAAGCACGTTACTCAACGGTTAATAAATTGGGTTTCAAGTATGGTTGCCATTAACTTGACGTGCTTCGACTTATGAGTAACCCACAAGTAACGTGTGTTCGCCGTTTTAACGATCGCGGAACGTGCAAGAACAGATGCCAACGCATGTGAAACGTGTGAGCCTTACGTCGAGTACGTCTTAAAATTTTCAGCATGCTTGAAATTTCACGACGTATCGAACGGACTAGGTAATATGACAGCGTACTTCAATGATTTCGAGCATAATCTTAACGTAACTCAACTTTCCTATAGCGTATTTGACGTGTGCCTAGCATTGTAAACCCATTTATCATAGAATGGCATACGCTGGCAAAATCGTCAAGGTGTGACTGCAATGTTGACAATTCAAAATCTCGGGCAGTTTGATTTCAATCGGCGTCCGGCAAGTTCTCAACAGGCTTACGCCACGAGTTCGCCGGCGATACGTATAGCGCACAAGGGTAAGTTGAACTATCGCTTGTCTTAGGTTTTGAACGCCGATCACAGGTAAGCATTCGTTGGTAAAAGTTATGTATAACACAACGAAACGTTCTGTGCCCGTTACTAATATGTTATGCAAACGACCAACACGTTTTGAATACGCCAAAACTCAAAAAAAACATCAAAATTCAGCGTACGTCAACTTTAGATCATTTTATACGTTGCCATTGCTGCTTAAACGTCAAGGTGTGACAGGCCCTAAAGGACACAAACAACAGTCATGAAGAACTGTCGTATCGTGATCAACAGGTGGTGTTAAAGACGCTGCTAAAGGCCTCTGTCACACCTTGACGTTTTAGCCAGCGTATGGCAAGGTATCAAAATGTATGCAAAACGCTGGCGTACGCTGAACTATTGGATTTTTTCCAGTTTTGGACGTATTCATACGAGTTGGACGTATGCATAACGTATTAGTAACGTACACAGAACATTTCAATAACATATAGATAACTTATACCAACGAATGCTGAGCGTGTTGTCGGCGTTACAACCTATGCCCAACGATAGTCAACTTATGCATAGCACGCGGCAGCGTATCGCCGACGATCACGTGGCGTCGCCTATTAAAAGGCTGCGGCTCGACGATTAAAATCATAACCGCACTAGACATCGAAGTGTCAAGCCGCTGTCACACCTTGACGTTTTAGCCAGCGTATGCCGACGTATGAAAAATTTGCCGAATACGCTGGCACACGTCGAATACGTTATGGGTAAGTTTTGTATACGTTAAGAGCACGCTGAAGCATGCTGGCATACGTCGGCATACGCTGGCTAAATCGTCAAGGTGTGACAGGCGCCTTAAAGCGACGGTAAACTTCATATTTTTTTTCCGACGGACTATTAAAATCTTAATTTTATTTCAATTGAATTATACACTTTAAAACTCCAGAACACAAATCACGATATTTCAAAAACCTTTTGTATAGCAGTACTTGGACAAAATATTACAGCATTTTACATCTTCTTGACCAATCAAATTTTCTGATCTCAGACTCTGCCCATGTCCTTGTCTCTCAAGACTATGTGGGGTAAGGTGTCCTATGTACTACTCTCTAGTTGTTGTTATATGACCTTCCCATTCGATAAAATGCCATACCATCCCATCAACCATCCTTGATGGGTAAATTCGCCAGTTGAACATAAAAGGCTATTTCTTGTAAAGTGTAATGTTCTAAAGAGGTTTTGAACTATCATGTGCACACATTTTTCCTAAAGCACATGATGAGTAAGGCATAAATGTCTAAACAAATGAATATGATCTGTTAATTATGTTCTACATTGTTGCTGCAGAACCACCTTGATACACATTGTGCAGCTCATGCACCAGAAGTTGTTACTGTTGCACATCCAGTGGTGACACACACACACACACACACACACACACACACACACACACACACACACCTTACTGCAGTAGAACATTGATGGGACTTGGCTGGATGATGTTCAATCATAAGGGAAGATGAACCAATCTCTCGGGGGTTTCACACACAATAAATGCACATCTGGCGTGGTGTTGTCGTGCTACACATTCTGGAGAAGACAAACCACGATCATTTGCGCCTCTACCTGCTTTTATGCGGTACATAATGTTCGGTTTTGTTACTCTTATAATGGCAGCACCATTTAGGATTTTTCCTCTTACAAGGTGAGCAATTATAAATCAGGAAATTTAGACTCGGATGTATGGAGGAGGCAAATTTACGATTGCAGTTTGTTCAGAACAGGACATTTGATTGAATGAAGGTGTTTGAAGTACAGGACTGTTATTAATGATATAACTATTTGCATATTTTCAAGTGTTTGTGTGTTTGTTTGTGCATTTGTAGGTTATTCTTTCACAGCTGAACTGTAGCACCCAGAGCCCCCAAATTTTGGGTCTAAGTACTTCAGAATCTGTGCAAGGGTTGAAACGACTGAATGTTGGCCTTGACCTCCATTTTGAGGCCACCAAAGGCTGATATAAAGTGTATATTGGGATGTGGGGTCAGGAAGTGCTGCCGCCGGCCCGTAGGCAAAAGGTAACCACCATGAAGCCAAAAACTCCATAGCTTTTCAAAGTTCAACATGTCCCGAAACCACCCAGTCAGCAGCATCGTGGATCTTTGGACTCCTCGAGAAAGGTTCGCTGCTGTCAAGCTTTTCTTTGCAACTGGCTCAATTGTTAAAGCTCAGATGATCATTCAAATGTCAATTCTGTACGAATGAGGTTCCATCTGTAAATGCTGTTCATCTTGATGTGAATACATTTGCACCTGATGGTATGGTACAAGTCACCAGACTGTGGTCGACCATGCACTGTCCAAACATCCAGAGTCAATTGGAAATGCTCACAGCGCAGTGGTGATGAGACATGCTCGGTGTTACATTGACTCTCATCTGCAATCTTTCATATAATGGAGCTAATGCGTACTGTTTCTAGGTGGGAGTGTTGATGCCAGTTTGTATAAACGAGGAATATGTAAGAAGAATACTGGACTCATAAGGATCTTGAGCCGTATCCACAGAAGCTTCAGTTTGCCCAGATACATTCAGCAGGTGACAAGGGAGCAAGAATACGATTCTGTTGCATTTTTATTCATTTCATTGAAGATAATGAACGGATGGATCGTCGACGTTCCTGAATTACTTCTGTGAGGGACAAGAACGTTTGAGGATCATAATACTCAGAACCTAAAACTAAGAACCTATAAGATGCAACAATACAAGTTTGAATGGTAAGCTCTTGAAGAGTACTTGTGCAACACTCCATTGCCTTTGGAGGGCAGACAGGATGGCCAAGGGAGAGGTACGCATACTCATCTATGAGCCATCTATCCTGAATTCGAATCTCGACCCAGCTATAAACTGCCATCCCGGTATTTCACAGGCAGGATGAATCATCAATGAGTGTGCCGCCCCTCGGATGGATGTTAAACTAGACGTGCCATCTGCTTGCATTAGTTGGTAGACATTAAAGATCCCACGGTGTCCTTCACAAAGAGGAGGCGAGCTATCACCAACACCATCAAAAAAATTATGAATTACTGCCAATAACCTACAGTTGGAATTGCATTCAGCAGCACAGATGCCACCCTGCATCGACATTGGTAGGACTGGTGGGGAGTTGAGTTCAGATGGGGTGATTGGTTACATTTGTCGTGATCGTGTAGTCTGTGAGAGCATATTGTCAAAAGGTGAATGTGTTGTTTGTGTTTGTTAATTCCTCACCTGACAAACACTCCCCCCTCTCTTTCCCACCAATGAAAATAAGGAAATAAACTAGTAGATTGAAATGAGTGCGATGTTAATAAAAGGCAAGCATGATGGGTCAAATGTCTGTCATGTGTCCAACTTCCTTGTACATCCAAGTACAGTATTTACAAAGATTCAATGTTTCTGAGTCACCCAAGCTGTACTTTGGTGATGGAAATCCCCCAAAAAAGGAAGAGCACAAACGTAAACTTCCATTCTAGTGGCCAGCACCTCCAGGTGGCACTGTATCACGTTGCTGGTTTTCTTTCGAGTGGACATTAAGTCGGCTGTTCCATCAGCTTGCATGCATTTGAGGAGGTTAGAGGATAAAAATTGGATCTTTGGGTAAAATTGAAATTCCGCATTTGGGTTGACGACAGGGTTGAAACAAGCACATTGTTTCACGAGTAAAAGGTGGAAACATTGGACAAGTTCAACATGGTGGGATAAATGTACTTTAAAATCAGGGGGAAACCGAACAATGACCTCACGTTTGATCTATCATGTGCATGTCGATAAGTTTGGGGAATTTCACGTCTCATTGTTTGCTTGAGAATGAAGTTTGCTTGTGGTGAACAGAATAAACTTTTCCAAAATGGGATGAAGGACCATAATCTTTGGTCACACGAGTCACACGAAGGACCAAGAGCTTCAAAACTAGAGAGTTCATGGAACACCTTACCCCATGAAGTCTTTAGGAAAAGGACATGGGAAGGGTCTTTCCAACTCTTACTTTGCTTTTCCAAGCACAATCTATATTTCCTATGAGCTACGGTTTTGTCTGAATCTCGACATTCCCCAATGCTGAGAATGCGGGCGGCAAATTTGATTGATCGAGATGGCGTAAAATGGCAAAATATTTTGTCCAAGTTTTGCTAAACTGGAGGTTTTTGGAAGTGCCAACAATTGGTGTTCTGCAGTATTCAAGTATATAATTCAATTGAAATAAAATAAAAGTTGCGGAAAGAAAAGCTTTTTTGGAAGTTTACTGCCATTGATGCACCGTCTTTTACACTACCTCATTTAACACGTTAAATGAGTTATTTGTGCTTGTTGTTTGTGTCCTTTATGATGTCGCAAAAAACAATAAGTTTCCTGTTTGGAATGATTTTCAACTTTGTTTGACTTCCAGACAGGCAGAGTAAAACAATTACCTTACTACTCTCTGCGCATGTGTGCTTGGGACGAGATTCCGTACAATTTGCCAAATTCAGAGCAAAAGTATTGCTAAACTGCAGGTTTATGTTCTGATTCATGTTCTACGGTGTGCATCATGTAGCAATCAATTGAAATTAAGTAGTTCCTCGATCGTAAACTGACGTCTGCAAACAGACAGACAAGGTGAACCAATTGCTTACGCTCCGTTTTTCGCTTGCGTCTGGGGTAATGATCGTCAAACGACGAGGAGTATCAAAACCAACTCAAACAAGTTATTGCTGGAAATGCGAAATAAACAACCAATTGGTAACTTAATCTCAGGTATATTATTATAACTGTTGTTAATTTTCAGAGAGGATTCAAAGAAAATAGGGTAATGAGTCTTCTTCTTACGTATGGCAGCTTAGCTGCCGGGGTAGCTATCATTTCTTGGAAGCACGACTGTGTCGCTGATCCAGTGCCCCTCAAGCAGTACACACTGGTACTCATTTAGCTGACCTCGGAAGGATGACAGGCTGAGTCAACCCCCTGGTGTATTCATTCAGCGGCCAACAGGGCTTGAACTCAGGACCCAAGGATCCCAAGCCACCACCCTAACCACTAAACCAACACCAGGCTTATATTAATGAGTAATTAGTAAGGTTGGTATCAGGTGGAAAATAATGCCTATTGTATCATGGTTTGGGATGTGAAGTCCTCTTAATGACACAAATATGACAATACCATCCACACGTGAGATTGTGGGTCAGAATGTCTGATGCATATTTACAGGTTTGAGTGCAAAGTGGGATGTATGCCCG